>VXBT01006918.1:209165-665138 GCA_013400235.1 Oriolus oriolus | reverse complement strand
CCTCCTTTTTTCCCCTTAAAATGATTTTCAGGTTTTTCCTTTTACAATTTCTGTGACATTTCCAGATCTCACAGCAGATGAACACAACTACAAGATGGTTGTGTGCTGGTCAAAAATACAAATATGGCTTACTAGCTGTTGAATTATGTAATGTAACCTGTCAGCAAGGTGACACAGTGTGAATTTGAAGCACTCTGAATGTGTGTAGACAAATACGCGTGTTTATGGACTTAGAACATGACTTCTTTTATCAATAAAATTGTAAAAAAATAACTGTCAAGCAAAATGTGTACTAGAGGTACCATAAAGCACTAGGTGGCAGACTTGTTATACTTAGAGAAAAATTAAACTCAAGAACATTCCAAGGAGAGTGTTTTAGAAGATAAATAGCAAGTAGCACTATAAGTAAAACTGTTAGCAGGGATTTCCAGATATTTTAAAATTATGTTGAAACTTAAAGGGCATAAACAATAAATTTTAACTCTTGAAAATGTATTTGCTTTAGCCGAGTTGGGAGATGTGTACCAGCAGCTACCAGCTTCGCTACGGATTTGAACAATTCATGTTTCCTTTTGGGACAACATTAAATTAAACTAAATGCATATTGTAATTGTAAAACTGTCATGCTTGACTTAAAATAATGAGTTCCACCAATTATATCTAACACTGATTGATTTTGATACAGACTGAAAAAAATCTGTACTATTTATAAATATGAAACAGTAATGACCGACTTTTGAATATATGGACTTACACAAAAAATGCTGTTTAGAATGAAATCTTCTTAGTGTTTAAGGAGTCTAGTGGAACAGATTATAGTTTAAATCAGACAGTTCTAGGATGGTTTGAGAAAACATTAGCCTCAGCGAAGCTACCAACTCAGAACTTATAAAGAGCAATAGACAAACAGAGTCTTTGCCCTGAGCTAAAATAACTGCACAAACCAACTGTCGCCTTCCAGAGAATTAAAACAATAACCACACCAAGAATCTGAAGCTCCTAATGAAGTATTATGATCTCACCCCAGGCTCTATGTACTCATTTGCCAAATGCTGGGTTGGCTTGCAGCTTTGTTGGGCAGGCTAAAGAAATGGATTTGCTGCCAATCACTTTCAGCTTTCACTTTGAGTTGGAGAATTTTTCCATGTATGTATTTATTTCTCTTTTTTAAAATTAATTTTTAATTTTTTTAATATTGTGGATTTTCTTTGCTTAAAAAGCCAGACTTTATCTTTGAAATGAACATTATTTTTTCTCTGGTAGCTTCTGCTTATATATCAGTGAATTTACCTACTGGCATCCTCTTACATATACTATTTAATACCTTTTGCCAAAGACAAAGTCAATTTCGTGATTATTCATGTAGATGTGCTCCCCTATCTCAAAGAAATAGAACAAATTAACCCTGGAGAAACTAACTTTCTAACTGCTTAAAAGAAGAAAACACATACCTTATATTGCAAGATAGAAGTGTGAATTAGAGGACTATTCCTCAGGTGCCATAATTATTTTGTGTATTATGTTTATAATATTTTTCTTGCAATGCAATATATATTATTACAGTAAAATAGCTATTAGTATAATATATGAGTATTTATAGAACTTAATGAGGCAAGAGTAGGTGAGACCTCAATCAGGAGACATCCTTTGCTTTGTAGTGGACTTCAGCCCGTGTGTGAAGCAGTGTTTTAAATGAGAGGCAAACCGATGCAAGTATCTACAAATACACAACATTTGATTTTGTGGATACATTGAGCTTGGGTTCATAGGGATGGATAATTTCTGAATCCTTGTTATGTGTATTCAGTGTGCTCTGTGTGTCTGATTCCTGAACATGTCCCAGGAGACAGGAGCTGTCACTCCTCACACACCTGGGAGGCCCTGGAGCTCCCCAAGACTGCAGCTGTAAGAAGCAAATGCCAGAGGAAATGTTCCCTCAGAGTCCCTTTGCTTTACCTTCTGACAGTCAAGGGAAAATGCTTGTGGTGCTTTTGGAGTTGCATTGCTTCCCAAGCTGACTTCCCAGGGAAAAGAGAATTCTTGATCAGTGGGGCTTCAAGGGAAGATCTGTAATGAAATCTTGGACCAGTTGAAAGAGGAAAAAACACACCCTGACTTCAATAAGTGTCTTGTGGCAGGTTTTGTGTTGGTTCCTTTGGGAGTTCTTGGTGAAACCAATTCATTATTCCATGTCAGCTGGGGTGCTTTTCTCCACTGGCAAACATGAGGCACTGCAGGATAGCTGAGCCTCTTCCATTGATGCAAATGTCCTGTAGTGTGAGTTCCATGTGGGTCCTGAACCACCTAATCCTGGCACATGTGTTTGTACAGTTGAGAGAGTAGTCAGGGGTGTTTTCAGCTTTAGAATTAGTGTTGTGAAGCCCTTTCAGGGTATTTGAGGGACTCTTGTAGGATCATTTAAGTAAACTGAGGGTCATTGCTATCTGAAGAGGATGATAAAACCTTGGATTATGTAAACTTGAGGAAAACTTAAATTGGGTTAAATGTGGACATTGTCAAATTCAACTTTATGACTTGATAACTCAGCTCCACTTCAGCATATTGCAAAGTAGCCTATGAGCTCTTGATATTAATTTATTGTCACTTTTTCTTAGCTTGAATTCTGAATATTATTTTAAAATATGTTTCAGAAATACAGCCCATTGACAGAAAAGTGTAATTTAGTAGTCACTTGATATAAAGGGTAATGCTGACATGAAATAGAAGAGCAAACCGTGTGAGGTCAAAAAGCAGCAGTGTACACTACAAAATAGATACAATAGCAAACTAGACATTAAGGGAAAGTTGAAAAATGTATCTGTCAAAGAGTATGAAGATACACTGGTGAATAAGTAATATATATGTATTTGATTTGTCTTTTTATGTTATGGGGAAATAAATGTACTGTACTGTGTTAGCCCCTTAAGGAAATGCCATGGCCATCAGAATAATTTTGTAAAAATGACAAGCGTTGCAAAATGTGGGAAGAAAAGTCTTAAAAGGGCAACAATATCCCATTTTTTTTCATCAATGATATGAGAATTTTAGATTTCTACTTCTGTTGAATAGAAATACATACTGCTCCTGTGTTTTTGAAAAGGTGGCCAGATGGATTTTAAAGTGTTAGAGCCCTTCCTGGTGCTGGGAACAGCTAATGAAAGAGAACATGGAGAGGTCATTGCTGGAACGAACAACAGAATAAATGGTGGAAAGAGAAAAATGAAAATACTCTTAAGGAAGACAGTGTAAGACTACATCATGCAAATGTGTCACTTCATGTCTGTTGGCAAGGGTTGCCTACCACAGTCTCTGGTCTGAGAAGGTCAGTTGCAGATGATATGAACAATCACTGCTTTTCAAGTACCAAGAACAAGCAGACTGTCAGTATTTGCTACAGTTTGCTGTTCCTTTTTACATGCTAATTCCATTCTCAGAGAATCTGTGTCAAAAAGTTTGTGCTTGATATCAGTCAAAAAGTAACGGTATGTCTCAATTGGTCTGTATTAAACTAATCATCTGAAGAAAACCAACCAAACCAAAACAATTAAAAGAAGAGATTTATTCTATTTGCACATTTTGGTTCTCAGTACTTTGTTTCTGTGGCCAAAAAAAAAAAACAAAAAAAACCCAAGAATTAATGAAAGCACAGCTGTATTTAGTTCCTGGTTTACAGAAAAAAAATAACACTAGGAAAATATAATATTTCTTTTAATGTCTGGCAGCTGTTTCAGGTGGAAATTGAGTTTCCAAGTCACTTTCAGAAAGGAGTCAGTGAGCCCTGCCATGGTGGCCAATGTTCCCTCTCTGAGGCAAAGAATAAATCTCCTCTGAAGGATGGGTGACTGCACCGGGCTGAGGGAAACAGCCTTTGGGGCTCCATTTTTCCTTCCTCTGTTATTTCAATTTGCTTATTTTAACCAATGTGTTTATTATTTTATGTACTTACTGCCAGTCCTACAAATCAAATTTGTAGCAAGTGGGGGAATGTTTATTTTTTCTGGAGTTTTTCACTCTGTATTTTATTCCATACTAGGGTTGAGATATTTCTTCCTATCTGTTTTAAAGGCTGTGTAAAATGGATTATGCAATATTACAGATATGTAATTTAATTTGTGAATGTTTGGAATTTTAATATTCCATCAATATTTTTTGCTGAATTGGCACTCAGTTCTTAGCATGAGAAATGTTATTATTGAGTGAGAATGTTATTATTGAAATCAACAGATTTTACTTTAAAAATACCTGATGGTGTTTTAAAGGAGAAAGTGCTTGTGTTACATCTTCTTTTCAAAGTTGTAATGCAAAAGTTTTCTGCATTCAGATGTAGCATATTATATTTATTACAGCACAAGTATTTATTGCAATTTGTGACTAAAACAGAGGCTGCTGCTCAGTGAGGTATATGACATAATTTCTATCCAGTATGAAGTGCAATTTTCCTGAAAGTGGTCTGGATTTATTTGCTATGAAAGATTTTACTTCTCAGAACTAGCAATTTAACATGGTTTGAGAAACAGGTTAGAATACAGCAAAGTGGGAACGTCTCAACTTCAAGTTACATTGTGCAGTTTGTACCAGTCATGTGGAATCAGGCAGCACGGGGTGTGTTCTGACATTCGGGCTGTAGATTTAGGGTTTCTTAAGCAGAGTTCAACTAAATAATGAGAAAATGGCAGGAAAAGAATTTTGAAAATGTTGAGATATTGCAGAAGCACCTATTTATATGTGTATATTTATAGACAATTTATAAAGTGTGTGTTCTGTCTCCTTGGAAGGCCTGAGTAACAAAAGGGTGCTTCTTGAATTGTTAATATCTGTGTTTGGTTATTTGAGAACCAGGATAAAAGCTCTGCCAATAAAGATGCAGAAGTTATTGTCTGATTAACTTCTGACTCTTCCCCATTTATTGCAAAGTTAGGCATATACATGTATAAAAACATAACAATTAAAAAATTGCATTTATACTTTTGCCATGCCCATATTTTCGGCATTGATCCATGTATAAATGGAACCTTTTCAAAAAATTATTTCTAAAAGGCTATGAAGTAGTTTTTTAGGGATTATACAATAAACTGAAAGTTATAAGAGCACGATTTAAAATAACATGAAAATCTGACTGCTTTCATTTACTACCTTCATAGACAAGAAACATCCCTCTTTGGCAATAATACATGAACTCAAACAATAATTTAACATTGTTGTCTCTTAGATGTGCCACTTCTGTTGTCAGAACAAGCAGATCAGAGATCTCTTCAGTGTGTAGAGACTATATAATGAAAGCAATAAATTAGAATCAGGTTAGTGAGTATTGATGCTTGTATATTGAAAAATGATGCTGCATGTTAGAGTTGTAATATTAATATGAGTATTACAACGGTGGTGATACATTTAGATCACTATGAAAAAAAGTTCATGGAGAGAGAAATTTGAATTTTTTTTCATAATAATTTTAATGAGATTTTTTTCCTTGGTTTTTTGTTTGTATTTTTTTCCTGCTCTTGTAACACTTCAAGAATACTGCAAGAGTTAAGGGATTACAAAGACTGCCCAGTGTGACAAAACAAGAGTACATTTATCAGTACTCCTTATATTATTAGTACTCCTTACTATCAAGTAATAACACACTGTTGACAATACTGTGCTGTGAGTTCTGAAATGTTCCATCACTGGAGACACCTAGACCTTTTCCTACAACTGATGTTTAAATACCTGCTAACTGGTGCACTCGTTCTTCTTTGCTGCTGCTTCTTTTGCTAATATTTTGCTCATAACTCTCTAGCCATTACTGGTTTCCACACTTTGTTTATAGACCATGTTCTTGAGCGGAGCTGGAAAAGAGTCTGCAGCTGTTCACAGTAAACCCATGAGTTGTTACAGCATTTTCAGTTAAGGATTTGATGAAATATCTAGGAAAAATAATGATATTTGGCTTTTGTCTGTGGTTGAAAAGCTTTAGGAACCTCATCTTGAGACTGCATGCTTAAAAGGCCCCAGGTAACTCTATCTGTACCTCAGTTTTTAGATCTCAGCAATAAGTCCAGCCTTGTTTACTGTAACATTTTCATACCTACACTTTTACTTCTGTGACAGTTATGGCGAGATGTGTCTCACCTAATTAGCCTTGTAAAATTTATGTGTCCTGACTTAATTAACCTTCTAGGTCTTTCTATTTTCAGTAAAGAGAATCAAGGTTTACCCTTCTGAACATGGTGCATTTCTGTCATCCACTGAAAGCTTTAGTCAATACAGAGTGGGCTGAGACAACTGGCAAAATTTAGCTGAATAAAATTCTAATACAGGTCAGATTTTTCTGGCCCTCCTTTAGGATCAAAACTGACAGCTTATTAGACCTTTCCAAATAGAAGCTGAGAATTTAATAAGGTAAAAAATTTCTGTTTAAAATAAAACTTAGTTACCTGACTTGCTGATTACGACACTAATCCCTCTGTCTTTTTGTGGGCTTTTTAGCCCAGTACATTTTTCTAAAGTGCAGTAAAAGAAGCAATGAATTGCTGTTGCTGTATGTTTTTAAAGACTTTGAACTTATGTGAAATTCAATCTCGCATGCTCTTTCTTGAAATGGAAAAAGGCATATAAATAGTAAGTGCTGGGGTATTTTGAAGCTCATTGCACTCTGATTACATATAACAAGATGCAAGTTTTTAGTAAAGACTTCACAGTAAATGCCTTTTTGTTTTATCACAATGGACAAGTAATGTCAGACACCAACATATTCAATATAACAATGACAGTGAGGCAGTGGATGACTGCTATTTACAGATGACAGAGGAATGAATCAGGCAGCTGCTCTGAAAGTTCAAAATAATTATCCTGACTGAAGTAGGTCTGGTGGTAACCCCCAAGTTTGATGTGATACAAGAAGGATTTCATTTGGTCATAAATGAATATGATTTATAGCATTTGATAATGGTACTTGGTTTCAAAAACAGCATTTGTACTGATAGAGAGGAACATGAATAGTTCTATTCTCAGCAAACTCTTGCTGGGAATAGAGACCAATCACTAGAAAGAGTAGGAGAGAGACAAACTGCCTGTGCAATGAAGAGGTGAGACTATGAATTTTAGAGTCAGCATGAATAGACAGATCCTTAAATAGAAAAGTGTGGGAAGATTGTGATGAGTCTGAAGTTGCAATGATGATGGAGGTTCTTACAACTTGAAGTGATTTCAAGAGGTAAAAATAGAACAGCACTAGATTTTGAGGGGTTTATTAGTTATCAGGAAAAAAATGTGAGAAAAACACCACTTTAGTCATTGAGTAAAGATCATGTGATCCTCACCTAACATTTATAAAATGGGATAATTAGGTTGTAGCTGAGAATGGGACTGTTGTGGGTGGGTGGCTCTAGATCCATGCTCTCTTTGTACGTCTGGCTGACATACATTGCAGCACTTTTGGCTTAAAACTTAAACTTTTGGAGCTAAAATGAATAGACATTTCACAGAAATTCTGTCTGTGTATGAAACTGTTTTGCCATTTTTTTCTGTTTTAAAAATGTGTGTTAAGAAACTATGTGAGAGGAACCATGATGGCCAGTGACCAAAGTTAGAAAAGCCATGAACGTGTCTGGTTAAAAATGTTCTTGCTCCCTTTTTGGGAACCCAGATTCATTCTTCCCTCTTGCTGAGAGATGCAGTGATCTGGGATGCTCTCTTGGAATGATTTGTTCAAAGGTAAAAGATAGCTCCGAAGTAAAGTAGTTCTCTAGAATTTACTCCAGCCTGATTCTAGAATTACTTAATACACCACCTTTATTGAAATGTGCTGTATAGGCAGTGGGTGCAGGGATGTGGAAGAATGAAGGTTGCTGTCACAATAATTTTTTATTTGCTTCTTTATAAGA
The DNA here is from genome assembly GCA_013400235.1 of Oriolus oriolus. Classification (NCBI taxonomy): domain Eukaryota; kingdom Metazoa; phylum Chordata; class Aves; order Passeriformes; family Corvidae; genus Oriolus; species Oriolus oriolus. The sequence goes on along the minus strand of VXBT01006918.1, from coordinate 657,273 downwards.
GCACAACGGCAGAGTTTTTAATAATATTGCTGTATACCAGTTCCCAAGGAACTTTCACTCCACAATTCACTGAATGAATTTGTAGGGAACGAATCCGTGATAATGTAATGGAAAGTTGAATGTATGTTCCTTTCCTGTTTTGTTGTAAAAGTGGAAAGAATGACAATGAACGGTGGAAGGAGCTGCCAAATAACAATGTTCATATGTAGTGTTACATAATTCAAAATGTTATGGAAGATCAAACTCCAGGTATTTCAAATTGGCTGCTCGTTTTTAATAGATGGTTTTGTCCTTGGTCTCTGTTTCATTTCCTGTCCTATAAAATGGCACTCATAATGCCTTCTCATCTTCAGTAATGTTGTAACAAATTCATTAACTTTTGTGAAGAACTTAAAAAATTATAGTGATGAATACTATAGAATGCCATATTAGAAGTTAATTCCATCTTTAGAAAAGGGCTTGTGTAGCATGTAGTAAATGAGGCATGGGCTCAACACTGAGTACTGAACATAGAACAAAGTGTTGAATAGCTGCCCATTAGGGGAGCACTCACCCAAAAATAATTTACAGACACCCTTGATTGTAGTGGTTCATTTTACAGTCTTAATACTCCTCTGTAACATACCTTTTCATATATAAATTTATCACTAATTTATACTAAACATATTAAATTTAATTACCTTTTTTAAAAAGTACTTGCCAGCGTAATTATATATTCTCACAGAGTTGTAGTGGCACTCTAGAAATGTTGAAGAACTTCTGTCTGGCCTTTGTTCTTTTGGGAATATTCTGTCATTTTAAAAATCAGAGTCTTCTTCCACTGCAAAAATTTGAGTATGGGAATTGGTCTGTTCCTTTTTGGATATGAGTACAGAACTTTCATATTAAACCATATTATCCATATCAGAAGTCATTGACATTCATTAATGAAACAGAGTGGTTTCTTGAAAATTAACAGCAACACTAGGGTTAAAGGATTGCTTTGAAATTTATTTTTCTCATTCAATTAAATATCTTTCTTCACCTAATTATTGTTGCGTTCTCACATGTGCTCATTACTGGCATTTTGAATTGATTTTAATGACTCCTTTTGGCTTTGAAAGCAGTCAAGGGTTTTGAAAAAATCAAAATAGAGATGTGAAAAAACTCAATAACCATAAGTCTTTGTAATATTTGACCACTGACAATGTCAGGACGGTATTGTGGTCCTATCTCCCAACATTCTTTTTCTACTTTAATCAATGATTTCTAAGATAAAGTGAAACAAAATGCCTGGAAACAGATATTAGACTGTTCTGGGCTGACTCCTGGCTCAAAAATACCCAGGTTGTGGATTCCAAATACTGTGTGTCGGGGAATTAAGATCTGAGCTGTGGGCTCTGAGTTTGTGGAGAGGTTTCTGTGTCCTCACAAGCTTTTCCCATGGAACTTTAGACAGAAAAGTTCAGGGAGTTTAGAGATTACAGGCTACAGTGTGGCTCTTTAAATTCTGTCTGGCCGCTCCTTGAGTCACCTGTATCTTTGATTTGTTGTATCTGTGTCTTGGTAAACAGAAGGATGATAAGTCTCATTTGTTTTTGTAAAGGGTAAAATTACTTTAGGTGGCTTCATAAAGGTTTGAAGTAGAAACAAACCTGCATGGAGTAGAAATTTAGGCTTCTCCAAATTCCTGATTGTAAATATGCACAACAGTGTATATCAACAGGATACGCTGAATGTACTTTAAATAGCTATTTCTACATTTAGCTATTACATATTTGACTACTTATACATTTAGCTATTCAGAACAGGTCAAAGTCTTAGAACTGACTTTTAGTTTAAATTTTGTACTTACTTAGAGGCTAACCTCTCTAGTTTGGATGGAACTATGAACTGGGAAATATGGTGTATATACTGTGTAACTACTTTGTTTATGTGCACTCATGATGCATTGGCATATATTATGTTTTAGGGTTATGTTCAGGAAGAGGTTTGGCAGTAGGAAGGAAAGCTGTTCTCCCTGCTTCAGTTTGCAGAAGGTGGAGCCTTCTGGAGGAGAGGGAGGTGATATTTTCCTGAGAGCTGCTGCATACATGTGGGGGAAGAGTCTCCAAGTTGCAGAATGAAACAGATGGAGAGAGTGAGGAGGGATAGTGAGACAGCAGCAGGATGCAATGGGTAGAGTCTTCTATACAATCCCTTTCAATTTCTACTCTTACTTTCAATTTCCTCTTAAATTAGTTCTACAAATTTATATTCTAAGAAAATCTAACTTTAGAGACTTCCAGAGATTTGGAATCTTCACCTTAAGAATAGCTCCAGGCAAATCTTCCTTGAAGTTTTGTGAACCTTTCTCCAACCTATGAAATTCCTTCCGCAAACTTCTGCAGTCCTCAGAAAGAAGGGAAGGAATGTTTGCTCAGTGTCAGTTCTTTCATTTGCACCTGAGTTCATTTGTGCTGTTGAATCACATAACTGCATTCAGGCACTGCTGTCTGCTTCATTCCAATCATGCACACCTTAAGTACCTTGCCTGAATTAGAATTGCCTCTGAAGAGAGAAATGTTTCTGCTTTACAGTGCCCAGGCCGTGGCCAAGGCAGAGATTTAATGATTTGTCCTGTGGCAGGTCTATGTGAAATTAAAGACCATAATTTGTGTTTGTTAGTGCTAAGAAATGTGCTGCTTCTGAGCAGTTTAGAGAAGATCTTCACTTCCCAGTTTGTAGGACTGGCTCAGTGTAATTTAGAGATCATTTGGCAACTTTGAAGAATCCCAAGGCGAGTTCACATGCCTCAGAGCTGCTCTTGAATAACCCAAGCAGTGTTGTTCAAGGCTTTCGAGTGCTACAGAGGACATAATGTGTGGGATTTCATACTAAACTTTGCTGCTATTAATGAAGTATCAAATTGATTAACCATTAAATAATAGAGTAATTAATAAAACAACAAAATACTTTGGGATGTCTTGGGTACAAAAGGCTCTACACATAAATAACTCTTACTATTTTTCACAATTTACTGTCACAACTGTATTGTATGTAAAAATGTGAAAAGAAAAAATGGAATTAATTTTCTGATTTGTTACAGAGGGTGAGTTTATGAGGAACTGTGTAGTTTAAGTTCTTTTATAAGTGTAAGGACTTTTCCTGCATTCCTTGAAAAATCAGTTCATAGATTTTTTGGCTTTTATCAAGTAAAACATAAATTTAAGAAACCAGGAACAAACAACTAAACAGCAACAACAACAAGCCCCAGGAAAAAAAAGTCACATTGTTTTAAAAGTAAATTAAGCTGTATTTTTTTAAACTTGTATGCAGAAGAGCTGTTCATTCATGACTGGGAGATGTTAGTCCCATGTCTATTTCCAACAATATTTTATGATGGGATCTGAACTATATAATACTGCTGGTTTTTTGGCCAATACTCTGCATCTCTGAGAGGACACAATCTGGGCTTAGAAGAAGACTGTGACATATTTAAGTGGTAATTTTCCACTTATATCTTATGAGCAAATGAATGATATCTAGTCCAGCCGCTTCTTGCATCTTGTATCCCTTGCTGTAGCCAGAATTTCTGTCGGGGTGCTTTCTCAGTGGTGGTCCACCACACCTTTACAGGAAGTCTGTTTGCAAAGATTCATGCTGAAGCAGTCCTCTGTATTTTGAGGGACTCCACATTGGCCAGCTCAGGAGATTGAGCATATCTATACATTATTCCTAACCTTTTTGCCTTTCTACTCGTGATTATTAAAGGGTTTATTAATCTGTTTAATAGACGCCAATCTTTACTTGCCATCTTTTCTTGTTCTGTTACCTTTAAATATATTCTGGTGCAATGGTAATCTTATTGTTAAACATGGTGATATGGCACAATAGAGTCAATGAGATTTATTAATTAGATTTGCATTTACTATAGAAGTGTAGAATAATAATAATTTTAAAAATGGTGCATTTTAATTTCATATTTATTCATCTTTTGCCTTCATAAACATGCAGAAACCTGGTCAAAACTTGTTAGCTAAGACATCTAGATCAGCTTATTCTTATTTGAATAATGGAACTGTGGTGGCTAATTTTAGAGAAAGTGAACTTTTCACCTTTGAAGGTCAGGGTAATTCCTTTCATGTAACTCTTTGGGTCCCCTCACACTCAGAATATTCTATGATTCTGGAACCTTTATTTTCCACTTTTCCTTCCACACTCACTATAAAAAAAAAATCAATAAAACTCCAAACAAAACCAAACCAAAACAATTTTCTTTAACTATTAAGACAATATAGTGGGCTTTTTTCTCTTTCTATGTCAGCCTTCCAATAGGATACAACAGTGTATTTTTTCAGATGATGTGTTGCTGCAGAAAAGGTGATTGTCAGGAGTAAGCAGGTATTGAATCCAACAAAAGGCTGACACAGCTTTTTTTCTGCTTTGACTTAATCTTTCACTCTCTTTGTATTTACTGATTTTGTTTTTATGATCACATATTTTTTATTTGTAACACACTGTTTTTATGGTGTTTGTGACTAGCAGAATGTCAGCAGCACAGGGATCAAAATAATGCTTTGCAGTTATTCACTAGGTTGTAGCATCAAACATGACTTGCTATATTTTAACATGCATAAAATAATAATCAGGATCATGTACTCTTATAAGTCACCTCCTTATTTCCTGTGACAGAGGGAAAAAATAGAAGCTTTTGATCCCTGTAGAACTGTAATGGTAAAAGATGTAGAAGATTTATTCTGTTGGATCTGAAGATACCTGCCCATGTGACAGAGCATTCAAGATGCATCCACCACACCCACCTCTGGTTAACGCTGCCTGTTGCACAGGCATTATTTATCTGCTATCACAGTTTGTGTCTCTGGGGGCTCTGCTGATTCTTAACTCTCTGATGGCACTGAACATTTCCTGCTGGGATTCTACATGGCTCCCTCTATGAATTGCAACAACAGTCATTTCTGTGACTGTTTTTTCTTTTCTTACATTATGGAGGTCCTGGAAACCTGCTTCATCCTGACGAGTCTGCTTCTACCCTTTCCTCTGCAGAAATGTTCCTTTTCAGTCGTTCAAGCTATGACCCAAGTAAGGGTTAATCTCATTGCTCTGGCTTTGGGAGCACAACAGGATAGCTCAAGACTTATGTCTTCTGACTTGTCCCCATCATTTTCTGCTCCTTCCAGGAAGGGCTAAGTGTGGTTTGGATCACCTGAAGGTGGCTGTTTCTCTCTTCTGCACCTCCGCCAGCCCAGCAGATTGTTAGTGAGCAGTGACAGGAGCAGCGCGTGGGAGCTGCCTGGCAGGCTCCGTTGCACTCATAGGGTGAAAGAAAAATGTGTAGAACAAAAGCCAATAGGGAGTCAAATATGATTTTTTGAGCAATACTAAACAACCCCTTGTTTCTCTTGTATGAAAAATTTATACCACTTGCCACCTAACAAAATATCTTAAGGTTCTGTTAGTTTAGAAAGGAAACACTAGATGGTCACGTAATTTCTTTTCGAAGTTCAATTGTGCCATTTAGTTATTAGCAATCTTATTTACTATGATATCATGCCTTCATAGTATGTAATTTTAGTGTAGATGCAACTTTTTCCAGATTTTTTAAACCTAGTAATTGAATATTTATTTCAGAGTGAAATTAGGAAACTGATAACGCTCTAACAACACTTAATACTGTATTTTGGAATAATTACTTCACAAAGAATGGCTATTTCAAGTTATGTCTAATCACTGACTCCATGATAGTATCTGTTTCTTAATTTAGTTATTTTTTCCTAATTTTATCTTTTTAGTTCCTTTAATTTTATTTTTTAATTGTTTCAAGACATTGTAGTGCAAACACTTCAACATTGAAATGCATGTGAGGAATTCTGACTTGTAGATTTCTCCATGACTTTTAAAATAAATGTGGGTGGTAAATTTTTAGGTACTTGCATAACATGGAATTAATATGTATACACTTTATTTTATAATTTTTAATTTTTGTTTTGCCCACAGACAGCCTTTTGATTGATTACCAGTTTACCTTCAGCTTATTACAAGAGGATGATCGCCATCACACTGCCATAAACTTTATAGCAAATCCAGAACAGGTAAGAAAATGTTAATAATTTTAGTTAAGTTTTAGAGAGTCAGAATTAAGATTTCCATTGTATTTGACATTGTTTAAAGGTTTTCAAAGTTTCTACAAGGTTTTAAAGATAGTTCACATTTTTTGAGAGCTGCAAAATTAGTCCAGTGCCTTCACTGAGAACACTTTCTAAATGGTAGATGTACTTCAGCTTAATCAATACTCTGAAAAATTATAATTTGGTTTATTTTATTGTTGCTCCCATGAATAACAAATTTTAGGATCTTCCTGAGATGAATTGAAGGGGTGTAACCTTCTGCTGAGAAAACATTCTTAGGCGAGGAAAGTAATTTTTGGCTTGTGATTAGAATGTAGGCATTTGGCATGTATTTTTTTCTTTAGTTTTATGAAGACAATTATTTTGTTACACTTAGGACAACCTTAAGGATAGCTGGTGTAGTTATATGTTAAATTGTACCCGGGTCTTACCAAAGCAAAAGAGAGAATTGCCTTTGGCAGTGAATCATTACCATTTCTATTTATGTTTAAAATGAAAACTGGAAGATGATTTAAAGGCTCTATTCAGTTACGTGCCATAGAGTTACCTGCAATACATTCTGATATGTTTTGTTAACTTTCCTCTTTTTTTTTTTCCCTAGTCAAATAAAAATTTGGATATATCAATTAATGCATCAAACAACTTTAACCTCAATATTACATGGTCTATTGGTTCTACAGGTGAGACTGAATTTTGGTATGATGAGTTTTTCCCCAAACGATTTCATGATCCTTTAAGTTATTTTAACCTGCTTGTCTCTTTGTTGCTAATTTTGATAATAAAACTTTGCCAAATGTGTTCTTTTGCCATTATCATTATGGCATTATTAATTATATTATTTAAACCTCAGATAATAATTTGCAATCTGAATAAAGCTTCTTTAATATGTTGACTTTCTCTCCTATTCAATTAAAATTACTTTGGTAGGAAAAGCTTGTAGCCTATTTAAATTTTTAAAATGACAGTGTTATGAAATGCTGTGATTTTAATTAAGATAAATTGCTTCCTTAACTACTGCAGAGACTGAGATTTTATTTCTTTGTTTCAGTGTTCAAGTTAAAAATTTAATTATTAACCTTAACATTGATATCAAACAATAAAGTTCTTCTGTGTATGCTGATAAAAGGAGCTGCTTATCTATTTTTTCTCCAACTTTGAACCTCATTACCCTTCTTTGTTTTAATTTAGACAGTGTTTCTGAATTGGTTCTATTGACTTTCTGAAAACACATCCAAGGAGAGGCATGATGCTTAATATGAAATAATTGAAAAAAAATTCTTTTTAAAGAAGGTTCAGAGTTTCTCTTAAACTCATGAATTTCTTCATCAATGCGTTTCTGAAGTACTTTAACATACCACAGTTAGTAAACTCTGTTTATCCCATTTTTTTAACTTAGCTCAGTCACCCATTTATTTGCAAAAACTGATAAATGTTTATTACGAGTTACATTATTAATGCTTTCATGAACAATTAAAACTCTACAGCAAAAATGTAAGGTGTAGACAAATTCCATTTCAGGTTTTATTGATCTATGAGTTTTTATTGAAATGAAACATAAATTATGGAGGAAAACATATTATCTGTTTAGCTGACCATGATAACTATCTTGTAAAATTCATGTTACTTCTGTCACTTTTATGATGTGTATATAATTTTTTGAAACCAAAGTGAAAAATTCTGTGAATTCTCTGTATGGATATTAAATATACCTAATGTGCCATGTAAACTATAATAAGGGGTTGTTTTAGAGTGAATACACCAAAAGCAATCAAGAATTTAAGTTTCTTATGCAATTTTACTTTGGCATCTTTAATAATAATAAATATTTTTGCAAATATGTATATCTACATCTGAGTTTTTAAAATTTTTTAGCTGGAACAATATCTGGAGAAGAGATTCCTGTTGTTTCCAGGGCTAATATTAAGGAATACAGAGACAGTTTTTCCTGTGAAAAATTTAACTTTCGAAGCAACCCAAACATCACTTTCTATGTCTATGTCAGCAATTTCTCCTGGCCAATCAAAATACAGGTTAGTGACTGCTTCGTGCTTTTACAGGCGTTTTTATTTTAACTTGACATTGAATTTCATGATTTCACTCATATAGCAAGTATACAAATAGCATTATTTGTGGTTATTCAGTGTATAATAATTCCATTATGATGCCAATTTCAGTATGATTTTAAGGCCAGGCTGGACGAGACTTTGAGCAGCATGGCCTGGTAGGAGGTGTCCCTGCCCATGGCAGGGAGTTGAAGTGAGGTGGTTGTTAAGATCCCTTCCGGCCCAAACTGTTCCATGATTCTGTGCTTTTGCTTTTAGTAGTGAATCAGACTTCAGGCTTTTGGTTTTAAAATTTGAGTTTAAATTGTTGAACATACATGTTTATTTGTAATATAACTTTAGCATTTAGATGTAAATATAAAAAAGGGTGTACAAGTCTGTATGTACCTGGATATTTGAATGTAATCTTTTGTTAATTATTCGCTTTTGGAGCCTCTGGTTTTTTAAAATGTTGAGTGACTGTATCAGATTGTAATATCACAGACTTCAGTTAAGACTAAGTGTATTTTATTAGAATTTATCTTCTTCTTTGACTGCATTGGAATCAATTTCATTCAGTATTTTCTGGTGTACTGAGACACTGTGCAGTAGCAGACTCAAAAAAAATCAATGCAATCATGATTCCTCCCTGGCCTGTGAAGCTCCAGCAATATTTATAATTACTATGGCTACATTTGTGAGCACTGCATCCCCTGCATCAATGAAGGAGATATTTATGTGGATGAACGGCTTTTGAATATAACTCCCTTACAGAATTAAGTCTTGAAAATTAAATTGTTAAAATGATAATAAAATTTAATAATTCCAGATTTACTCCAGAAACAAGTACAAAATACTTTGCAGTTAACCATACAAATACCCTACAAAACTTCCATTTCTGTGGGAAAAAACCCTCCATATTTTTCTAAAATACAGAACCTAATTTTATGCATATATATTAAAATATACATAAATATATATATATATTAAAAAATACAGTAAAGTGTCCTGGATTAACGCAGTCATCCTCTGAGTAAACTATCAGAGAAATGTTTTTGTTGTGTTAAGTAAAGCTAGAGTTGTCTTCCTCATACATGAACAGTGACTGTAAATCTGTGTTATCAGTGTCCAAGGATGAATTTATGCAGCTGACTAACATTTGTGAATGTACCTAATTTATTAAAAAATCCAAACAAACCCTGAAGACTAACTGCTTGCTTTTACTCTTCCTATTAGGCGTGTTTTTTACACTCTCTCCCACTTCCTAAGGACAGAATAACTTCAGCTGCCAAACAGGCTTCTTAAACAAATCCAAGGAGCAATTTCAACTGTAAATGCATTACACTCTCCTCTCACCTTTGCGACTGCAAGGTGGCTGTATCATCATTGTAAGACAAACATTATTAAGGTGATGCATTCCTGAGACGTGCAGCTCTGTGTCAGATGTTGGCAGATCTCAGCTCCTTCTTGTGCTGTTTTCACTGCAGCTCACCACCCTGATGGAGGGAATCCCCGATCATTGGTTACAGCCTTCCTTTTTTTTTCAAAAATCAGAATTTTCATTGGCTGCCACAGTTACACAGATATTTTTTTTGTGTGTTTCTTTTTGAGGTACATTGAAATTCATCAGTCCACACAGTTCTGCCTCAGAGGTGGTGGTGCTTGACGATTGCATTCCTTTCCTGTCCTGCTAACTTTTCATTAAAATCTTATTCCATCTAGAAATTAAGTTACTCAATTTTATGCACCGAGAAAGGAAAGCTAAGGTCCAGTTGGGGAAACTGTTTTAGGATTTTAATTTTGTCCTCTGTATTTGCCTTCCTAAATGAACAAGGTTATTATTTAGCTCTCAGCGTTTTTTATGCTGTAATTTGTTCTTTCCCAAGAAAATGCCTGAAGTTCACATTACCCCTGTGTGTTTCTTATGTTTGGTGCTCTAGCAGTAGATAACATCTTCAAATGATAAATGGAACAGGGAGCTTTTCAGAGAAAACAAGTTCTGTATTATATGTTAACTCTATGTTTCTGCATATAATAGAAATTTTAAAAGTATATAAATCCTCCTGTGACTTCGGGTTAAGAAAAGAAAGTCATGGTTCATTCCAGTCCAGAGGCTGAAGATTCCAAGGCCAGTACTAAATCGGCTCCCAGTTCTGATAGTTATGATCTTCTACATCTTCATCTCTGAGCATACCAGATTTCACCTTCATAAGAGGCAAAAGTGGTTGATATTTGTCTATTCGCACTGCAGTCCTTTTCACTAAGATGGCCACCCTGCACTGGTCATACCATGTTGGTTAAAAACCTGGTGATGTTTTGTATTAACTCAGTACTGAAGGCTGTATTTAATCTTGTTAGACCTAAGGAACTTCATGTGGCTTCCTTGAGAGATGTTCTGTTCATTTAACGTATGGTAGCAATATGAAATTTGGCACATGCCTTTTTCACAATGCTTTTGTAGAGGACTAAGTACTCCAGCACATTGAGCATTTTTCCAGTACAGTCTGAGTACCAGTCTCCTGTATTTCCATTATTCACCACGACTTGTTGAGAATACATTATATAAAACATGAGTTCCTAAGGAAGCAGAACTAGTGACCTTATTTCCTTTTTAACTGGTATTTGAAGTTGTGTTATTGATGTTATTATCAGTGGTATTATTGGTATGCATTTCACCACTCTGCTCTTGTGCCTCCTGTTATGTTGCCACTGAAGCTAAGATTTCTGGGATCTTTCATTGGGAGGATTTGGGAGTTGGAGTTACTGCTCTTTTCTTTTTCCATAGGAAAAGAAGCAGCCCTCCTCATTATGCAAGACATTTAGTTTCATTTTCTGTTAAAGTCACCTATATTATCTCTGGTTTTGCATTCATTTATCTCCAAGATTTTCATGACTATAAGGAAAAACTGTCCATCCCAGCAGGTGACTTGTTTGTTGGGATCAATGGCTCACAGCTGCTTCCTCAGGCAGTTTTATTATGCATATTACCTATTCAGCAAGCTTGGATTTTTTTTCCAAAATGTTAGTAAATCCCTGATGACTCTAACACAAAATAGCATTTTGAAATATGATTTTTTTGGCTTTGAAAAAAGGATATATGGTGATTGGTGTCAATAAAAACAGTTCTTTAAGGTGTACTGGTCTGTGATAACCCAACCAGCAACTAGGCAGTGACCCATTTTATTGTTGTCACTGGTGATCCTAATCACCTCAGAATACAAGTTCTTCAGCACTGCATAGCAGTGAATTACTTGCCAAACATAGAAACTGTGTAGGAAATTCTCAGTTTCAGCTGTGCTGCTGCTCTCTTTATAGAAATGCACTGCAGGTTCCTATCAGCCAACACCCTTCTGTCCATGGGCACACAGCTGGGTGATCTCTGCAGCCCTCAGGGGAAAACCCTGCATTTAAATTTCCTGATGCTAAAGGCATTTTATTTAGCTATAAAATCTCTTCTTCCTTGAGGAAAGGAGAGACAGAAAAGTGACATAGTTGCATAGGGGTCATTAGGAAGGTGGCGATGTAGGGCATCTTCAGCTTAGAGCTATTTCCACAAACAGATCTATTGTCTGTTGACCTGGCTGTAACACAGGCAGGTGCCAGTTTTTTCTTAGAAGTCTGTAATAGTTATACACTGGCACAAAAATGTCAGATATTTCCCTGCTGAATTACTACAACGGCTTATACCACACTTTTCCTCCAATTCCTGTAACTCAGAGTTGCTGAAGAGTAAGTGTGGATAAAGACCTTTAAGCTTAACTGGCCAAACTTTCATAAGCGACAGTAGTTTACGCATCTTTTCAGAGGAAATCTGTATAAATTGTCTTTGTTAGTGGATGTTAACAGAAGTGTCCAAGTAACAGGACATGATTTATCATCCAGGCTTAGGTTTGACTGTCTTTGACAGTCCCAACCCTTGAGGTATATTGTGTCTCATATACTGGTTAAACAGGACTCCGTGAGAAAACACTCTTGCCTTAAAATAGGCTAGATTAGGATGGAACAGAATATGTGATAAGGCCCCATAACTTATTTCTACTCATTTTTATTTTATTTTGAGAGTAGATGTAATTCAGACTCCACTGGTAATGGAATTTGAAGGCTGTAACATTTATTGAAAAGCAGTAACTCAGACTGTAGCCAGCACCTCAAATAGTGGTCAATGGTCCCTGAAGCAGTAAGCAGTCATGAAACTTGGGCTTCTGACAGCTATGCAAATATTAATAACAGCAGTCACAACATGTTCTTCAGTCTCAGGAAACTAATTTTATGGCAAGGGATTTTTGTCATTTAAGCTGGTAACAGATGTATTTTGTTTTTTTACATCATTTGCTCCCGTATTCTGGAAAGCAGTGACTGCATATGAAAAAGCAAATACTCTTGAAACGCTGTCCTGTCTATTCAGCTCATCACTGTCCCTAAGGACAGCAATAACATTCCTGCTTCAGGATCAACTGCTTCCCTGCACCTATATCTCTTTATAACTGTCAAACTTGTAAGTATGATCTCAGCTTGTGCCTGAGCAGCAAAATTTTCTACCAATTTTAAAGCTGAATCTGGAGATAATAATAACTGTTCTACTAGTTATTTCCTTTCTTCCTTAAAGTGTAAATGAAAGATTCACAAGTGTCTGAGTTTTAATTGGGAGGGTCAGTTTAAATTGTAAGGTTCAGCCTCAGCAGCAAAGCACTGTCTGGCAAAATTAGGTTTGTGTTTAATGGAAAAAAAAATCTTGTTATAAATTTTTGAACATAGCATAGTTAAACTAACGTGTTTCCACAGCATAAAACAATTACTGCTGCAGTGAAATTAGACAGGATGTTGGTGTACATGTAGAATGCCCTGATGTGTTCAGAAAGAGGAGTTTAATATTCTTAAGCAAGCCTACTTGGAGTTCTGGTTTTTTCTGCACTGTGGTTTCTGACGAAAACTGTTTTGGCACCCTGTATTAGTTTGTATTCCAGAACAGAATAATGAATTATGGTGAAGATTTACATTTTATTTGTATGTAGCACAACAAATAATCAAAACTACTTCATATATAAATCTTCAAGTGATTTTTTTTTTAAAGCTGAAACTAGTGTTCTTTTAGTTTACTGGCCCCTGTTTCAGAATTGATTTCCTTTCCCCTGTTAATAGCCTGTGTGTAGCAACTGAAGGAGGAGTGTAATGTAAATCAAGAAGCATATCTACCCTTGTAATAAAATTTACTGTGTAGTATAATTTATTTCAGCTTTTTTGTTTTTGTTTTGGACTTCATTTGAATTTTTAACGTGCATGAGTGACTTATATGTTGTAAAAACTCCAAGAAGTAAAACTTGTCAATCACTGCCATTAGAAGTTACAACAGTATCACAAACCTAATGACTAAATTAACAAATAAAGATCAGATCTTTTTGTTTTTTAAGACCTTTCTGAATTTTGCTAAGGTCATGATTGTGGACCCTTTGCTTGGAAAATGTATATTTATCCACATGTAGCTATGTTTGTACAAAACCTCCTCCCACCTGTGATTGCATGCCTAAATTTAATCCCTATGATTTATGGTGAACAATTCAATTTCTAAGTGCCTTAATGGTTTTCATAGAGGCTGCTGAGTAACTGCATATAGCAATGTATGGAGACACTATAATTCCTGAAACACTAAACAGGTATTGAGGATGAAGTGGATGCATTAACTTCCAAAACGACTTCGATGTTTTCTTACAGTAAATGTATAAATCCCTCTTTAAAAAAGGTTTCAAAGTAGTATACCAAGAACAAAAAACTGGCAAATCCATTGAACTATCATTTAGTGACAATTCTGCAAGGAGCACAAATTCTGCTGGGACGGAAGAAAACCCAGGAATAGATGGTAACCTGCAGTACAGGGTGAATTCATTTATAGGTGACTGAGATATAGCCTAAAATGGACATATATGTGTAGTTTCAGTTTTCAGTAGGGATGATGTTATTGAAAGTAATGAAAAGTCAGGAATAATAATAATAATAATAATAATAATAAAAATAATAATAATAATAATACTAATCATCATCATCATCATCATCATCGTCATCATCATCATCATCGCAACATAGAATCATTTTGGTTGGAAAAGGCCTCTTAAGATCATTTGGTCCAGCCTTTAACCTAACACTGCCATGTCCAAAACTAAACCACATCCCCAGGTGCCACATCTACACATCTTTTAAATGCCTCCAGGGGTGGTGACTCCACCATTGCCCCAGGCAGCCTGTTCCAATGCTTGACAACCCTTTCTGTGAAGGCATTTTTCCTAATATCCGACCTAAACTTCCCCATTTTCAACTTGAGGCCATTTTCTCTCATCCTCCACTTTGCTGTGAAAATTATCCTCAGCAAAGCTGCATGCAAAAATTAAGTTCAGTGTGCTCACATGATGCATCAGGTCATACCAATCCTGGACTCTGAAGGAAGGGAAATCGCAGTGCCAAAAAGCAGGAGGTTGGGAGCATGAGGCTGAAGAAGCGCAAATGCAAGTTCCCATCTGAATGTAAGGAGCAAGTGATGTAAATGACAAGAGATTTAGTAATCTACAGTGCTTTGGAAGAGATTTTGAAAGAAGGTTATGTTATAATATTTAGTATTTTGTCAGTTTTTATGCATTGAATATAGGCATTAAATTATTCAGGGAATTAAAATGGGAGAATGTGTATTTAAAGAAACAGGGATCTTGATAACAGATCACGAGGCTGCTCATGATACATATGTGCTGCAATATTCTGTCAAAGTGGCTCATCTAATCACCTTTCTGCTCATGGCATTTAGGTTGTTAGACAGCAAAAAGTCTGGAAATTCAGGTTTATGTCTTCCATAGTGTTGTTTTTTATATATGATTAAAATATATTAAATGAACTTTTTGATCTATAGTTATTTTTAGAAAAAACCAACTCCTCTAAGTGGAGAAATTAAAAATTATTTTAAAATGGAAATGAGGACAGCAGCATGGAGGTAAAATTTCATTTGCTTCATTGCTAGTTTCCAAAGCTAAACTCAGTTCTTTTTTTCAACCCATTAAATCCCATTGTTACAATTCTCAGTCATAGTTATGTTATTACAGGTATATCTGTTACATGTACAATTATTGTGTTTTATAAAGTACTTGAAAATTACTATTCAAATGTGGACTGCTACAGTAATTATGGTTACTTTTTTCTTTCTTAGGCAATCAAATATAATACCAGAAACTTAGTGGTTCTTGCCTTGGAAAATGGACTATTTATAATATCTATAATTTATTTTCTTGTAGTTGTAAGGTCAGTTGTATGGAGAATAAATCCCAAGGCTGTATAATATTCCCCAAAGGCTTGATGTGCCCAAATCTAATACAGCATTTTCCAAAATGCCTCCCGTGAATCCTAAAGTATTGCTAAAATGAGGAAGTGTTTCCTGATTATTAGATTATACCTTTTTTACTTTAATGCTAAAACAGTTAACATTTGTCTTAAAAGATACCAAAACAAGGTTGCCAGCCCATATCATGCCAACTTCTACACCGCTCCAATAAATGTAAATGTTATATTCATTATTCTTCCTGGTGCATTTCTTTTTCCAATTACTTTAGGAAAGGCTTAATATGAACCACCAGAATATCTGTAAATATTTAACATAGTTGATGTATTTCTGAGATAGCAGAAACCCTGTTAATAGTTCAGCTGATGATTTAAGGGAACCAAAATATCTAATTAAGAGATAATTAGTCCTCAGCGATGCATAGTTTTAATTGGTGTATAATTTGAATGTCTGAGATAAGAAATCATGTAACTGATGTGCTAGTTGTGTAGGGCTTTCTTTTCCAGGCCGACCAAGGCATCATCTACTGGTGGTTGTATAACACAATAGAGATGTATAGATATGGTATTTGCTAATAAAAAATATCTCCCTATGATGTTTAGCAAGCAGATATTGATTTTTTTCCTGTAATCTCCATTTCTCTTATATACTTACTGAGGCAAATTTTAGTTAGAAAATTTAGGATGCAATAGAAAAAAAAAATAGCTTCTGGATAGCTTGTGTTTGTTCAGGACTTTTGATCAGCTATAAGAAAATAAATCAATCATTCATCTTGGGATTTGGGATCGGAACATATGGTGGGGTATAGAAACCTTTTGTTCAATAACAGGAAAAAAACTTTGAAATATTAAGATTCTCCCTGAAGAAAACATCCATGCCTTGTTAAACTGCAGGAGCCTATAAAGGTCATACACAGTGGCTTCAGAATTATTTGAAAGTAAATGTTTGGCTCATAGGGGATCAGAATGGAAATAGGAAGCCGGTGGGCGAGAATAGATATTTTCAAACTGTTTATCATGACTGTCAGAAACTCCTTTGTCAGGAGGGTTAGTACAACCTTGCCCTCTCTGATCAGGATTTTATGGAAAAATGTGGGCAATGTACAGAATTTCTGTTTCTTATATCTTTTTTAAAATATGGATTTCTGCCAAATCCCTATTTTTCAACATTTCTTGGTAAGCAAAATGCCAGTGGCCTGAAACCAATTAAAAAACTTCAGTGTAGGGGGTTTGTGAGGCAGATTTCTCGAGACCCCCATGTGTGCTGGGCAGTGATGATGATGATGATGGTGATCTGCCTCACCAGCACCATGGTGCTCCTGACGTGGGCAGGAGTTTCAGGGTTAGGAGGAGAAGCGCTGGTGTCTCCCAAGCTCCTCTGGCTACAGGTGCTCATGTACATTATGGGACTGTCCTGCAGCAGCAGCATGGGGCCACTTGTGCCATGACCTGGGGCTGAATCTGACCTCTGAGAACTGAACCAATGAGGTGTGTGATGGTGAACTCTCTGTGAGCCAGTGAACCTGGAAAAAAACTTTGCAGTGCTAGGTAGCCTTGACAACACTGATTGCAAATACAGCTCTGGGGTTTTGTGTTGAACTTCAGAGCTTAATTCCTCAGGCCGTGGTGAAATAGCTAAAAACTGTAGGAATGCTTACAGCTGAGTATGCAGGGCTCTCTGAATCCCAGCTTTCCAAAAGCACTGAAGCTTCAAAAGTTTTATGTGTAGGAGCATTCTCAGGAGTGAGCTCAGGTGTCATCAGCATCCTTAGTGCAGGGAGTTCTACCTTAGAATAAGCAGACATTCACACTTAAGAATGTTTATTTTAGTGAGCATTAATATTTTTTGTGGCACTCTAATGTGTAAGAGTTATTTCAGTCACAGATGTGAGGAGCTGAACTTCATGTCTGCTGCTAGAAACAATCCTTGAGAATGGAAAATGATTGCCATCTATTGATCTTTAGGACCTCTTTTAAGGTATTTGTCTTGTGAGGATGTTTCATGTAGACCTCCATTTTTTGAAAAGCTTGGTATTAATCTTTTAACCCTTTGGCCAGTTTAATAATTTCTGTGATGAAATAACAAAATGAAAATATTACTCAGTGAGACTCCAGGATTTAAAAATCCAAAGCCATTCTGTAGTTCCTCGTGGATTAAATGATGCATGTGTGGGTTTAGCTGAGCTAACCAGTGTGAAGATATAAGGAAGTCACAGTCCTCAAATGCTTTCCTGAGAAATGCAGAAGGAATAGCACAAAACTGAGTGGAATCACAAGCTCTTTGTTTATCCTAAAGACCAGCTCAGACCTGCAAACTTGGCTGATAATTGGGCAGATACTGGGGAGCTGCTGTGCTCTCTGTTATAGTGTGAATGCGCACTTCTGCAGACTGTGGAAAAGGATGATAGGGTCATGGTTCTGTTTGGTTTTATTATGAAATGCTGATTGTTTTATTTTTAAATGCTCTGAGGACATTTAAATTGTCATCATGATGCCATTTAAAAAAATGTCTTGAATTCTTTATTATCAGGAAAACCAAAAGAAAACCCATAAACCGCTTGCTCTATGTTAGACAAACATATTTTGTGCCTTCAGGGAAACAGTACAAACAATTATCAGACATAGATAGCCAGATAAGCATATTAAGCAAGAGGGTAGAGAGCTTACAGGTCATCTGTTTCTTTTAAAATCTGGCTTTAAGTACATTAGTTACTTGTCATTACTTTTTCATGTAAGCACTTGATTTCATTGCTACCTAGGTGTTACCTCTCATAGACGATAAATCCAGAGGGGGCTGCTTTGGTCATATAATTTGAA
Source organism: Oriolus oriolus (assembly GCA_013400235.1). Taxonomy (NCBI): domain Eukaryota; kingdom Metazoa; phylum Chordata; class Aves; order Passeriformes; family Corvidae; genus Oriolus; species Oriolus oriolus. The sequence continues at coordinate 638,996 of VXBT01006918.1, read as the reverse complement.
ATGAGACATAAAGTAAAGCATAGGCTTTCATAAATTAATTGCAGTTTGAACTAGACCATATATTTAAAAAAAAAAAGTCACTCGGCCTAAACGTTTCAAAAAAGGGGATGTGCACTTGACTTTTACTACATAGTTCTGACTGTCAATTATTGCCTCTGTTCAAAAACATTCAATTCATAGTAAGTGTAGCTTTCCATGGGCTACTCTTGAAGTATAATTTTGTGCTAGAAAGGAGAGCTTCAGGGATGTGATGTTGTTGTAAATACCATATACTCTATCATCTTTTTTTTTTGGCTTTTCTCTGAACCCTCCAGTATTCCAGTATCCCTTGGGAACTGTGGAAGCCAGAACTGGATATGCTTTTCCAAGTGTGATTGCATCTGTTTTGGCTGCAGAGTTAATAATGTACTTGCAGGGGCAGATAAAGGGTGTTTTCCAGCAGCTCCCCCATGGACACTCTGTGCTGCTGAGGGAAGCAGAGCAGCCTTAGCTCTGTTGTTCCTACTCTTTCTTCTTGGGACTCCAATCCATCCTTTTTGCTACATTCAGTATCTTCCTCTGCACACCCAGGAGTACCACAGCCCCTTCATCACAGCACTGGGAATTTAATGATTATCTACCACAACCCCAAATATTTTTTCAATGTCTCTAAGTCCAGAATAACATCCTTGAGAATGATCTTCATTCTCTGATTCCACAGTTATACAATCAAATCCAGTTTTTATGGCTCTAAACTTCCTCTTATCCTTCTATACACATGGCTTTGTAAGTGACCTATTATTTTCACTTTCTTTCCTCAGCATGATAAATGAAAATATATTAATGATATTGTTTTCTTGCAAGTTATTGACAGAAGCTTTAACTAACACTAGAAAACTAAGATCCAAGAATCTTGCTGTGCCTTGCATTAGAAACACATTTGTACAAATGTGAATCTCTATTTGCAATTGCATTTTACATTAGTTAGAAGGATAGTAAGTGTTGTGCTGAATTTTTATTCTAGTATCTCAAAGTGGGGCTTTTGTCAGAAGGATTAATACAATCTCTTTGCATGTAGAAGCAAGAAAATATCTGGAATTACTGTAGGTTCTGTTACCCAAATTGCTATGGATGTGTTGGGAATGGGTTAGGAGATGTAGGCATGAATTGGAGCACAGTGATCTCCTGTGAAAATATGTAAGAACTGCTGGTTATAGAATACTTGTTTGGAACACATATATTCTTAAAGCTGATCAAATGAATTTTTAGACCAACATGCTCTGCAGATTTTTCTATTCTAGTCCTACATTATTACTTATCTTATGTATTTTTATTTATTTATTTTATCTCGTCTTTTTTTTGATAGCTTTTCATTAACACACTTCACAAAAAAAATGGGGGAAGATGAATCTTGTGTCTTTTTCCTTCCTTTTTCGTTTTTGTTTCATAATGTCCTCATTTTACTTTCTTGTCTTTTCCTTTTGTTATTATTCCTTACAGTGACGAGAAAAATACACAAGACTGACATTGTTACTGATTGCAGTCTTGTAAAAATTGCCATATTAACTACGAGGCCAGGTAGTGAAAACCCATTCAAGCTGTCAGATATTCTCAAATGGGTGAAATAAAAGCTGTTTGTATGTGTATAGAATCATCATTACTCCTTTGTCTCTTTGTGCAGGCTTTGAATTGTTTGCATTTAAGGTAATTTTGGTTTTGTTCTATTCTCAGTGCTAGTGTCTGAGGAATTCTCTGCTGCATACGTATGTGAGGTTTACAGAAATTACTCTTTTTCACTGATAAACGTTTTGTATTATCTCTAGTTGAAGTGCCAGAAGTTCTGGCTCTGGGAAACAGAGCAGTTTACAGATGAGCCTCTCAAGGTCTCAGGTCCAGCTCCCTGCTCAGATCAGGGCAAACTTCAAAGTAAGGTCTGATTGCTCAGATCCTTGTCTAGTAATTTTCTTTCCTGCATCTGTTGGACGTTCTGTCCTTTGTATCTCATCCTTTTTCTGTGCACCTCTCAGAAGACTCTGATTCCCATTTTCTCTGCAACTTACCCATCCTTTCTTTGCCCTCCCTTTAAGACATTCAAAGTTAATGACTTCCCTATGTAGTAAAATGTGAGTTCAATGAACTTACAGAAGACATTACAGATCAATACCAAGAATTCAGTGCAATTCACTGCATTCTCCTTGAGTCCCTCCAACACCCAGGCTTTAAAAATAATGAAAATAGTTATAAATTTGAGGTAATTGTTTTAAATAATAAGTTGTGTAACATAAATACAAGACAGTTTCTTTTGGTATTTATTCAGCTGTTGGGCATTTTGAGCCAAATATTTGTATCTGCCTTCGTTAAGAAAAAATACTAATTAAATGACATCTGTATAGTCTCCTTTTTTCCCCCCTTTTTGGCGTGATTTCTTAAATATACATTCCTGGATTGAAAATTTGACTGTGCTTTTGTGTCCAGACTAGAGATTGGAATGAGAAAGGATGGAGTACATCTCTTAAGGGTTCAACTCAATTTTCTTAGAGGTGTTTTCCAACTTAGAAGGTTCTATCATTCTTCATTAGCAGCAAGGATAAAAAGGAGGAACAATGTAAAACTGCATTTAAACTGAAGTATTAGGGTAGAAATTTACAACTTTTTATTGCTACTGTTAAACTTTGCTGTGTCGGAGGTGAGATGTCAGTGGAGAAAGGATTCATAAAATGTATATTCAGAGGTTTAAAAGGAACATTTTGGCTCTGTTTTCTCATTGGGGGTGTATTATTGTTCCACTCCTTAGCATGGGGCTGGTGTAACTGTGTCACTGCATCCATGCTGAAATGAAGGAATTCAGTGACATTCTGAAGTGCTTTTGTCAGCTCTTCAGTGAGGATTCAACAAAAGACGTGCCTAAGTCACAGACATATCAGCACTCTTGTGGTTAAGACCCATGTGCACCAGTAAGAATAGATTCTTCCTTTTCTGTTGCCCTCTCTTTAGGCATTAGAAAAGGCAAAAAGCTATTAAGTTCACATCATACCTATATTAACTACTGTAAGCTGATAATGCTTTTTTTCTGAAATGATTATGTTGTTGGGTTGTTTTTTTTTTTTTTTTTTTTTTTCTTCTTTTTCTAAACTGGTAACACTTCATTTGTATTCTCTGGGCATTAACCACAGAACTTCATTTGTTTTGAAAACCTTTTTTAGCTGTATTCATCTGTGGTAAGGCAAGCGGTGGGAAAAAAATCAATTGCAGCTGTATTATTTGCAATGCAATCAATTCACTTCTCCATTCTAACTAGAAGAGGCATCCTGAGGAGGTGGGAAAATTACACTAATCTGATATGTTTGGATCTTTGTTTCATTGTAAAGACTGATACTCATCTCCTTACATCCACTTCCTCTGAATTTTATTTAAAGTTCACTTAGTTAAGGGCTACTTGATAGCATCTTGAACACGGATATAATCACCCTATTCTTTTGACAGTACTTTGTCTTTTTTGGTCTTGTTTTGGCTTTTCTTTGATTCATTTTCTGTAGTCATTGTTTGGACCTGAACAATGTCTAAAATTATGTGTTTAAAGTAATTTATGTAAGGAAAGGAAACAGTAACTTCTCAGTCCTTGGTTTTCATGCATACTAAGTATCATTCTATCCAAGATTTGGTTCCATTATTAATATTTTCCTTAAAATAAATTTTACTTCTTTTTACTAACTGCTGATGTAAATAGGAATTTACAAAAAGTGAAGGGCTGTAAGTTTTATGTGCTGGGCTTCAAGTCTTGCAAATACGCATGGAACAATTAAGTGGTTTTCTGACATATTATCTGTATAGGCTTAGGGCTGACAGTAATCTTATCCATTATCAGGATATGTTAAACCTGAAACTGTTTAAGCAAGTGTTTTCATAAACTCATCTGTCTGTTTTAAAGAACAAATTTCCTTGTGATTTGAACTTAGTACAGTCTCCCAGTTCCTTTATTTCTGTATATAATCATTCTGTTTAGACATATTTGTTACTGTGCAACCATTTTCTTTGACATCAGTAGCTCTCCATCCTCCCTGGTGTTTATTCCCTTTTTTGTATTTATACACGGCAATCCTATTCCCTGTCAGCCTTTCATCTGGCTGAGCAAGCTCTGTTCTTTGCATTTAAGATGCATTTTCTGTTCCCCTCCTGGCCACCCTAATGGCTCTTCACCTTCAGCTTGAATCTTTCAGTAGAATGACAATGCAGGGTACAGTTATTAGCCTGTCAAAACATCCTTTTGCAGTTAGAAGATTAAATTGCACAGTGCCACTGTTATTGTTACAATTTTGGTTACTCCATTAAGATGCCTCGTATTCCGTTTGTATTTTTCTTTATGCTTGGCTTGTGCAGTTCGAGGAAGTTGCTTTTTTGTGGTTTGTTCTACACCTGTTGTAGCCAGATGGAAAAGGAGCAGGACTTCTGTTTAAATAATAATAAAAAATTCTCATAACAATTTAACTTGAAATAATAAACTGATTTCATTTGAGGTGACAGATTTAAATTCTATTATAATGTAATAGAATTTAATCTGTTAAGGAGACCAGTGAAATCTAGGTGCCTAATTGCAGTGCACAGATGCTTTATCATAGGAGTACCAATGTGAATTTATTCTCCTGAGTTTGCCAATATTCTGTAAGATCATTAAGTGGAGTTTCATTTGGGGGATGTTTTTGCATGGCTTATCATTCACAGTGATAAATTGCGTGATAGGGTGTTAAAGCATCACTTTCTGTTCAGGTCCACTCACATGCTCTCCATCAGCACAAATACTGAGTTACTGCATTTGCATTCACTATGTACAAAGTACTTTGTGTGTGAATTTTTATTTTTCTGACATAACCTATGCTTAAATTCTTGCTCATATTTTTTAAACTGTTTTGTTTTACCCCAGTCAGTGTGGTGCAATCAAGCAAACTGTGGTGGAAGGAATTTTTTATTTTGGTGCTTTTAATTTTAACTGATAATTATGGAAGATATAGTAGTGAAAATTTACTAACAATTTGATATTAGGTGTGCTAAGGTTAATTGTGTTCTTTATCAGAAGGGACTTAATGGGAAATGCTACATCATTACAATAACATTTCTAGGGTTTCTAAAAGGAAAGATTCAATTGTTATAATTGTATACAATGCTAGTGCTATGGTTTTTAAAGGCTTTTTAAACCTACAACATAGCAAAAGCAAGTTATTTAAATGATCATACTAAGTAATATTATACTTTAAAAATTCTACTACTAAGCTGACACCTCTTGTGTTAATAGTGTTCACAAAGGAGCTCAGGATACAAAGAGAACAAAATGAAAAGGCGTACAAAGACATAAACCAGGATTAGCTGCCTTGAAGAACAGTGTTTTAAATAAAAATTTTAAAGCAGCCCTTTTGCTCTACTCAGCTCTTCCTGGTTTCAACTTGAGAGTTCAGAGGATAGTAAAACTTGCAAACAGGTTTAGAAAAAATGACTTGAGACAATACTGAAGTGAGTTCACTTGTTAATCTAATGAAAAGAAGAATTGAAAGGGTGATACTACAGCTAAAGTTGTCTGAGTGATGATGGGGGAAGGAGTGGAGAAGGGGAGCAAGAAGAACAAACAGGGCTAAGTATCAGTGGAAGATACTTAATCTAGAGGAGCTAAAAGGAAAGATGGCATAGGCAGTTTCTTAAATCTCTGGAACCAGACTTTTTTTTTAAGAAAGGAATTGTATAACCACCTCTCTGGACAGATTTGATTCTCCTTTGGGGAAGCAGATATGTCTCACCTGCAGTACTTGATGTACTTTTATTATGTTTTTTGTGATATAATTTTGTTTTTCAATATTCCATGATTTTCTTTTCCTTTTTGATGTGAACAATTTTTAACAACAAAAGTGAAGCAAATCCATTGGTGACATCTTGCTAAACGAATGAAATCATCCTTTCCAGATATGACAGAAAGGTTTCCTACAAGCCATTGTGAAGAATTGTGGAGGGAAAGCAGTAGTGAGGATGAAGAGTGCTTACAATTATCTCTGAAGTTCTTAGGAAGGAGCAACTATTCACAATTTAAAAAAAAGTTTCATAGACCTGAGCAATGATTACTACAAAGCAGTTAATGGGCTTCAGAAAAGGAGGATTGCACTGGTCCATTTTCAGCTTTGTAACTTTCCTGTGCACATTTTAAAAACAAATGAAATTGGTCTTTTACCAATTGACTCTTCTTTCACTGCCAGTTTGTTGACAGTTAGAGCCCTTTGCTCCACAAGGAACGAGAATACAATTGGTCTAGTACATGAGCTTTAATTGAATTGACTATTTTGCCCTGCTGCTCAGGGAATTGATAAATTGCTACAACCTTCTGTTCTGAAAGTTGGGGGAGGGGGTTGTCTTTTGTTTTAGGAATAAAAAGAAAGTATGAGACAATAACATTCAGAACTGGTTAGAGATATCACTGAATTTGTTTTGACTATTTATATCATTGCAGTCTTACTTCTGTGAAATATTTTAGGAATTAATCAGTGGTTACTGTCATGTCTGTTTTTGGTTTAATCATGCGGATAAAATAAACTTTCATATTCAGTGTGCCACTTGTGGTAGAACATAACTGAGTGTTTTGAACTTTCAGTAGCAAAGTTATTTCTTTGATCTCAAAATATTGCTAAGAAGAACCTTTTTCTTGACCACTTAATGGGAACATTAATACATTAATGTTTCTGTAAAAGGTAGGTGACCTGCAGACACAAAATGAATGACATTTTGTTATTAAACAGATTACCAGAAATTCCCAAAGTTGTTATTTAATCAAGACGTTATGACAGGAGTCCTCTGTTTTTTTCCAACCAAATAGATATTTTTGTTGATAATTGCTAATGCCCTGCCCCCTTCTTCTTCTCAAATACATTTCCCACCTATCAAATTCTGTAAGTCACAGATTGTAACTGTGGCATAATTTTGGGGGATTTACTGCAAAATTTACATACAAACCAACCTTTATGATTTTTTAATTTACTTTAATCTTGATATGTAAATAATTTTTTAGTTGTTAGTCAAAATCTTATACAAGTCAGCATAAAAACGTGATTTAGTAAGTGATGGAAAGAAGCCTGTTCTCAAAGAAGACAAGCTACATTATGCTGCCGAAAATGAAAGAATAGCTTTAATTACTTTTCTCACTTTCTTACGGGCTTTTTTCCCCCAATTTTGATGACTGTGTAAGTAAACTTCCATCTGTCTTTGCATGAAATAAACATGATTTTAGCAAATTTTAAAATGGGTATTTAATCTGAGGAAAACAGTTGTACTGCCCTTGTGCTTTTATAAGGCAGCAGACGTTTTGGGGAGTTAACTGCCGAATATCCCACTGCTGCAATGAGTAATATTTGATTAACCTCTGACCAGTGATGACTGTGTCCATCAGGATATACAGAAATAGAGTTAAACTGTTTCATCATGCCTTGAAAATCTTTGCTTCACCGCGCTTTTACCGTGCTTTGAGAAGATAAGGATGTTGTTGAAGGAGATTCAGAGCTGCACACTAGAACTCAAAAGAGAAACAAAAGCTGTCCGAGGTGAAAGCTGAGAGGTTTCAAGAGGAGAGCTAAAGTGGAGACTCCTTCAGGTCATGCACTGAGGTTGCTGTTGTCCAGAAAAAACTAATGGAAGAAAAGGAAGGACATGGGAATATGTAGAAAAAATATTATGAGGGTTGGTAAGAAGTAGTATCATTTTATTGATTGCATTTTTTATAATTGAAGTATCTTACAAATCAAATTAATTTCAACTATTAAACTTACGTATTGGTGAAATTCAGTTTTTAGGTTAGTAAAAGTGCAGCTGTGAAGAAAGTACTTGATAAGCAAAGGAGTGTTGTGTTTCTACCAAATGTGACTTTCAAACAGAACATTCTTATTTTTAATGTCCTTGTCTATTTTGGTTTTCATGTATGGTGACAGTTCTGCTGCCTAACAGTGTAAACTGTTGCTCTGTTTCATCCTTCTTTTTGCAAAGATAACTGATATGAAATGCATATAAAATACCTTGTGAAGAGCCTTGAACTGACCCAAAATTCATTGAGATCGGAACCATAGACAGTATTATTTTTATATAACTAAATGTAGTATATTAGAAAATGTATACTAGGATTTTAAATCCTTACATGTGCTGTAATTTTATTTTTGTTTTCGTTTCAGAGATTCCAAGTTTAAGACATTTGTGCCATTGAGTTCCATCTTGCAAAGTAGTCAGAATGATCTATTGGCATCTCAAAGTCATCAAGGAAATTTTCAAAGCAAAGCTTAAACACTTAAAATTCTGTATTCTAATTCCAGATTTCTGTATTAATGTGGTCCCATATTTCTGTACACATTTATTCCCTCAATGAAGCATTCCAATATTCAGACACAGGAAGAACAAAGGAATTTTCTGTCTTCATCAGTCATCTTGCCTTCCAAAACAAAAGTCTCTTTAATCTTCTGGGCAGCAGTTGTAGATGTTTAGTGTAAAAAAAATATCCTTTTTGATTATTTTGTTTCCCTTTGACTCACCCCTTGTCTGTACAAATAGAATATTGGTAATTGCTCTGGTTTAAGCATCATTGTACTGCATACTTTTTCTAATCTGAAGTTACATGCTAAAATCTTCTGAAGAAAAAAGTAGAGCCTCTATTATTTTCCTGCTGTCAAATAAGCCTTTTTCTCTTCCAATCCCATCAGTAGTCTCACTTTGATCCATTTGCTTTAGAGAGTTCCCCTTTCACACAAGCAAAGGGGGGTTAAACATGAACATTTTTGGTATTATTCCATTGATAAGAATAATTGCAATGTCCTGCCTGTCCCAGATCAAAACTGTAAATAGGCAAGAAAAGGAAATTATTTCCTCTTTCTCAGCTGTCTTCTCTGTTAGGAGCCCAAGCCGCCTTTCAGCAGCTGCTGTTCTGGGTGGTGCCCATCACGCCAGCAGCACTGCTCTGCAGGGTGGTGCCAGGTACAGCATCTGCTGGTTTTGCTTCTGCTGGAGTGGCACTGGAATGCTGGCTTTTCCTTTTCTCCCCCTTGCCTTTTAGAGGCCGATTTAATCATACTCTTTGAATTTGAGTAGAAATTCTTTCACTTGGGAAATGTGTAATGCAACTCTTATAACTCAGCTTTTTAAAGCATTACTATATGTTTTTGTAGAAAATTTAGCTTTAGCATTAGAGATCTTCTGTTAGTTTAGGGTAATTTTTTCATTTCTTTTCTGTACCTTGTTTTCAAACCCATATCATTAATTCAGTGTTCATGTCTCAACGAAAACAAATTCTTTCTGTGGTTGGGGGCTCTGATGAGTAGCCTGAATATTGTATATTGATTGCTCACAAGTAGCGTTATATGTGAGCTCCTTGTTTTTGCTTTGTGATGCTGCAGAAGGTATATTATCTTTTATAAAGGGTTGAGTGCAGTTAATGGAAAAAAGGGTGTATGGAATTATTGTTCTCTCAAGAAAAAAGGTGATGTTTGTTCAGTTAGAAAAAACTAAACTGTATGGATTTATGAAGCTTATAGGACATTCTGAAGTATTTTCAGAAAATGCTTTTTTACTGACCTTGTATGAGACGTCTGCCAGAAAAATTAGATTCATATAACACTTAAAGTTATAGATTTAAAACTATTTTTCCTCATCATACAACCATAAAAATTGGCTGCAAAGCAGCATCAGTTTTCTGCAATAGGAATTTACTAATCCTTCTTTCACCAGAACCAGATTTCATTTAGTTACAAAACAGATTTAACTGTAAGCCTGAACTAATTTTTCACAAGGGCTGCATCAATATTCAAATAAACTTGTTCAGCAATATTAAGTCTATTTTATTTAATAACTTCACCTTGCCTATTCTATTGTACTAGAAATAAAGTATGTCAGGAAATTGGTGGTAGGCATAGGATGATAATAAATTGAGGAGAGATAAACTGAGTGGCAGATACAGATATCTCAATTTGAATGTAACCTGGTGGGTATATTTTCCTGATGCCATTTACTTTTCATTTATATATGTAAGTATGTATATATATATATGTATGTATAAATATATAAGGAGTATATATGCATGTTCCTTCATGTAATTATTTCCATATATTTCCATATTAATTTCCCTGTACAAGTCAGAATTACTTCAGTGTCAGAGCAGCATATGGTAACAGTTCTATTTCTCCTGAGGTTAAATTAAATCTGTCCATTTGGGTTGTTCCTATGGAACACTTTGTTAGTGAAATGATCATTTGTGGAATAGTGTTACGGGGTTTAATGTATTTATCTGGATGATGGGACAGCACGTTTTTTGGTGGCACAAAACCAGAAGGAGGCTGAGATATGCCAGGGGGCTGTGCTGCCATCCAGTAGGACCTTCCCAGAGGGGCTGGAGAAATTCACTGACAGGAACCTCGTGGAGTTCAACAAAGGGAGGTGCAAAGTCCTGCACCTGGGGAGAAAAAGCCATGAGCCAGCAACGTGCTCTGTGATGAGGAAGGAGAACGGTGTCCTGGGCTCAGTTAGGCAGTGTTGCCAGCAGGTCGAGGGAGATTGTCCCAGAAGCAGAACTTAAAATGTATTTTGAGTGTTTTCATGGCAGTTTTTTATTTTTTAGTGAATATTGCAGCATAAAATTGTAACTAAGTTGCCAGATTGATTATTTTAATTGACCTTTATAGCTGTAGCATAAATACAGCCATGTAATTAGCAAATGACAGTTACTGATAGGTTTATCCTGATTTTTATCATTCTTTTATTTGTGAAAATGTGTTAAGTGCATCTTATAGCTTAGTTTTTACTGTTCACCTGCCTTGAAGTAAAGACCGGTAAGTACAACACAGGGAAAGTAGGGAAAAAAACAGCTGACATTTTGGGGTATGTTTGCATGGTTCTTTACAGTGTCCTTTCATTGTGCTTTCACTTAGTACTGGAAGATCTCAAAAGCAAAAAGATCACAGAACTCTGTAAGGGCTCTGAGTGATAATCCCATGATAAAAAATCTAAATTTCAAACATAAGTATCCTTCACTTCTGAGGAGCAGCTGTTGTAGTTGTATCTTTTCATGGATAAGCCCTTGTCAGTATGGCCTGTTATATAAATTACGAAGTGCATTTCAAGCTCAGCTTGTTTGCAGAGGCAGAATTACTTTGAATTCTAGAAAACTATGATGTAGAGTTAATTGTCATGGATACCAGATTTATTATTACTAACATTTTTTTTGTATGGTTCCTAATATTGTTCAGTTCTGCCTTTGAGAAAAAAGAGCAAGCCAAAACCCCCCCAAAGCTACTGTGGCTTAAATATTAGTAACTTAGGAAACTTAAATACTTTATATTCTTATGCAATAGTCTACTAATCAACATTTATATATCACAGCTAAAATTGAATTAAATTAGATTGAAACTAAATTACAAGGTCCTGAGTAAATTGGATTTGGTAATTTACTACTGAGTCAATCTGCAACTGATGTCATAATTTAGATTTGCTTCTTATGTGAGAATTATGCCAAGAATTATTCTTCCCTTTGCAGTTTCAATTTGCGAGCGTGAAGAATAATGATCACGCTTGAAGTACAAAACTAGTAACTGGCCAGATGTTAATAATGAATGTGTAAAGATGCCATTGCAGGTCTGGCAGCTCATCTTTTCCTGAACTTGAGAGACAAAGCTGGGGCTCAGTGACTCTCAAAAATGTTCAACGTAAGAGGTGCCTTATGGTTTGTGTAAGTAAAACAGACAGGATTCAAGATGTAGGAGAAATGCTGCAGATGTATTTAGCTGTTTTTACAACCACTGTTTTTATATACATTAAATGCTGTCTTGAGAGCTTTAAGGAACTTTTAGTTTTTGACCAGTGACCTGTTTATAGTTTATCACCCTAAATTCTGACAGCTGGCTTACTTCCAGAATATGTGGGAAATAATTTTTATAGCCAGTATTTGAGGATGAGGTCCATATCAACTTCTTTTTCCATTTTAGTTAGCTTTCAAAACGTATATTTAATTTTTTGAGTCCTAGAAAGGGATGGTTTGACATGATTTCCTACTCTCAGGTATAAATCAGGAGACTGTTTTATTACATAATAGCGTGGCTTGCATAAATGCACTCCATTTATGAAACCTCTTACATATTTAGGGAAATTTCATAATATGCCATATTACTGTGAGTTGTTCTTCCCAGCTGGAACAACGGCCTTGGGCATGAAGCCACACAGTTGGGCAAAATAATGGCACCATTTTATAGCTTGATAATGGCACCATTAGCACAAGATATTATCATATCACCTTTTTATGGCTACTTATACTTTAAACCAAGCTCTGTTATATGACATAAGTGCAGCATTGGAACAGACTTCAAAAAATAAAGGTGTAATTTTTCTTTCAACAAGTTAAATATTGTAACATTTATGTAGCTATTATCTTTATTCTTTATAAAACAGTGAGCTTCTCCTTTGGATGTTGAATAGAAAAATACATATAAACCCAGCAATTTTGCATCTGAAATAGGTACTCAGGTGTAAGGTGCTTCTTGACCCATCAAGTGAGACTTACTCCCAAACAGATGGATGAGAGCTCTGCTCTTGGCCAAATTGATGCAGTTTCTCATTCTTCCAGTTTGATGGAGCTGCTGGTGCTTTGCAGATTATACAAAGTGCAGGTTCAAAAAGTTAATTTTGAGTGTTCCAGAACTCAGATTTTTAACTCTAGTCCCAGTTTGTAATTGTTGATCTGCTTTCAGACTGCAGCCTCATCTTTGAACTCAGGCTTTTCTCCTCATAGCTGATCTCCAATTGCAATTAAAATGTGCAAGACCTACCCTCTCTGACAATCCACAGTAAAGATTTCTGAGAGATTCTCTGTTCTTTAGTAGATCACTTTTGCCTATGGATGAGCTACGAGTACTTTGACGTAATAATACTCAGTAGGATAAAAATCTGAAATTGGGAATATCAGTTATCACGTTGGAAAACACATTAGGTTTTGAGTATTTTAAGGAGTTCTATTTTATTAAAATTTCTTCAAATAAAATTTACTATCTTCTTATCTGTTCAAAGTTTGGATCCCAAACAATAGATGAATTGTTGCTTAACTTCTTGATCTTGAAATTTGTCAGGCAGTTTGAGTTTAAAGTAGGAAACACATTTATGCTGAATTGTGTTGAAAGAACTATGGAAAATTATTAAGATTTTCCTTTGATTTTAGAGCTTTGATTGCCTTTCACTTTGATTGGAATTCTTACATTTCATACCCAACATCTTTAAGAGGTGTTCAGATGGAATATTGATATAATGACTTCACCCAGGAAACAGATCAAAACCTATCAACCTTCAATAAAGAAGGAGTTGACCTGAAATTGTTCTTGAGTTCTGGTGTCTTTGATTCCTATCAGGCTTTTAAATTATAGTGCAACAAATATTTGGTGACCTTGAAAAGTCACTAAAATCTGTAAGATAGAATTTTAGTAGATAAGATGTAGAGGAAAATAAGGATAATTTCTTCATTTCATAGGAAAAAGGCATCAGAAATATTTATGGTAGAGATTTGACTGAGTATTGAGATGTTTTAATCTTTGGCATTAAGATTTTTTGTCATGATATGGAAAAAGTTAATAAATGGTCAAAACTAAACAAGGACATAAATACTATAACAGACAGCAGTTGGTATTTTATTTAGTTCTGACTGAAAAGGTGTACAAAGATACATTCATTAAGCTTCAGTTTCAGAACACTTGAAATCTCTCATTTCAGTTGGTTAATTTTGGAAAGATATTAAGAAGATTTGAACAATTATATTTTGCTTTTTCTTTTTTTTTCCAGACTAAGATTAGAAATGTATCAATTAAGAATGAGTAATCTGGTTTTTTTTAATAGACCATTTTAAAACTTTAATAACTTTGTTTTATTATTGTATTATCTCACACAGTGGTTGAGGTTGGAAGGAACCTCTGGAAGATGAAATGAATGGTATTGTCCAAAGAGGGAGTCATTGAGTAGATGTCACTTCCCACTGTGGTTCCTCAGGCCAATAATGAAAAGGCAGAGAAGTGCTCTTTACAAACTATGAACATTAGACTGATGCTTCTGTAACAGTGTGTTGCAGTAAATATATAGTTTGTATTATATCAAAATATTTGTCATCATTATCAGAAGCAGGGCATTTCTTTCAGGAACTCTTAGTGTAGCAAACTTTGAATGTCCGTCAGTTTCTATCAAAATGTCAGTTGGTTCCTTTTTTCTTTTCTTGTGATATAAACAGACATTTTCAAAATCTATTTTGTGCTTTAAAATTATTAAAAACCGTAGTCCTCTTCAGTACAATACATGAAGAAGGTTAAGTTTCACTTGAACTAGATAGTCTTTGTTGTTTCGGGTTAACGTGGATGTCTCTGCACTTGCCAGCCTTGGAAAAATGGAGAGGAAATTAAATCTTTCAGAAATCCTTTTTCTGTCTTCTGCTACTGACACAGAGGCCTAATAACCCGTACTAAAAACTGTGAGAAGGGAAATAATCATGCTTATTCGTGGAATCACAGAACGATTGGAGTTGGAAAGGACCATCTGGAGATTGTCTGACCCCTCAAAGCAGGGTCAGCTAGAGCAAGTTGTCCAGGGCTTTGTTGAGTCAGGTTTTGAATATCTACAGGGACTGAGAATCAATACCCAACCTGCCTGAGCAGCCTGCTCTGGTCTTCGATCGTCCTTGCAGTAAAAAAATATTTCTTATTTTTAAATGGAATTTTCTGTATTCCAATTTGATCGGATTTAGGATGAAGTTTAAAAAGACAATTGGTACATAAACCACTTCTAACTTAGTGCTTAAAAAAAAAAATATTGAGAATGATTTGTATTGAGTTTTGCAGTATAGAACATCTCATTTGTGGAAATCGCTTGTAACCTTTGAATATGGTCACATGGTTTCATTGTACTGTTTCCCACCAGGCTAAGTCAAGATTTCCGTAAACAACATAAATCAGCATTAAGCCCTCTACAGATGCATAAGATAATTGCAAAAACCCCTCACTTGCAGCTAGAAACCAATTAAGGATTTGTTCTCCGAAATAACAAATATACAAATCTCTATTTTTTATATGTGTGTTCTTGTCTCAGTGAAAACCACGAGTATGTTCTCAGTTGGAAAAAGAGGTGTTGGGTAAAGTGGAATGATCTGGGGAATTTCTGTAATCATTGAGGGGAAAAGAAAAGACACTTCTTTTTGAGTGTAGTCAATGCATTTAGTTGAAGATATCTTTCTGCTGTATTTTTGTCCCAGAAAACGTATTGAAAATCTTTCCTGGAATACTCTGAGGATATTTCTTACATATGACTGTTGGCAAGATAGATACCTTTAAAATCTGTATGTGAGAAGTTTACCCTGCAGGGAGTAAAGAGTATGACTTTAATTTCTTAACTTCACTTTTTCAGCACCTTCCTGCACTTGAAGCCAGATAGTCTGAATTGTCTTTTAAGGTACTTGTTCCTCTGTGCCCTGCTCATGCCTTTCTTAAAAAAGCCTGCTCGGGCTTATAGAGCGAAATAATGACAGTTTGTCAAATATGATGATTTTTCAGGAAAATTTTTGGAAAAAGTTGCATTTTCTTTAATTTATAAAACTTTCCAGAAAAATATTTCAGAGGTAAACAAAGTTTTCACTTAATTTCTTCTTTTTTTTTAAAGCAGAACCTTTTTCCATTTTTCAAATTTTAGGAAAGTAATTTTTCCTGATAAAGGCTTCTCAAAACTGTTCTATGGTTTTTTTGGTCCAGCTCAGCCAATTTTCAAAAACTGGTAAGTGTGGGAGAAAATAGCGACCTCAAATTTCCTACCTTTCTTCAGAAACCCCCATACTTTGTCCTGAAATTTTATCTAAACCTAATGTGAATAATTGATTGTTTTATAAGTATTTTCTTCCATTTCCTTCTGTGATAACATTGGCACTTGGGTGTGTGTCTTTCCCTCAGCTAGTATAGTTGAGGTCATCTCTCTTGTTCTCTTGTTAAAAGTCTTGTAGGCCCTGAGTTTTTAAAATCAAACTTTGAGCCCACATGTGTCCACACAGGAAATGCAGAGCTGCATTCTCTAGCTTTGACTTTTAGGAAATAAAGTTTAATTAGAGGATTTCCTCTAGTTAACCATATTGCACATTGAAAATGTTTCCCTAGTTAAAAGAGGAAATAATTTTTCTGAGGCGTAGAGGAAGGCTGGAAGATACCTGATCTTTACTAGACTTACTCTTCTGAATAAGTTTCTTGTTGCCTTACACCTGTGCCATATAGATTCAGAACAGCAAGTGAAGTGTTTCAGAATTCCAAAGTCTGTGTAACACAAACTGGATTTATCTTTCTGAATGTGAGTTTTTTGCATGTAGGATCTTTGCCCTGACTCATATACTTGTTTTGTCAGAAGATGATATTCACTATTTTGAGATCAAGTTTAGCTATGCAGACACCCTCTCTGTTCCTACTCAAATGGAGAGAATCTTCATAGCTGAGCAATCACCCCAAAAGCAGATCTTTACATTTCTGCCTTAAGTTGGTATGAAGTATTCAACATGAGGAAGGAAAAGGCACAACCTATGTCTTGGCACAGTGCAGGCCAGCATCATAATTATGTAGGGCTCTTGAAAAGTACTTTCCTCCGTCTCTCTGGAAGCATGAAGAGCTCTAGCTGCAAAAGTGTTTATTTTCTTTGAGTTTTGATTTTCTTAAAGCTGTTCAAGAGACAAATGGTTATTCTGGATTTGCACAAGCCTAATTAAACAATTGGAGCTCCTGGAAAATACACTGGGAAATCCAGTTTTTAAAAAGTGCAAATAAAAAGTACACTCAGTGCTGACAACTTTAAATATTTGTTTTCTTTTTAACAGTGGGGCCTTTATGAACTAAAATAAATCCGAAGTTCCTTGTTGCTTGTCTGTGAGCTCATTCTGAGCTTTGCAGGTAGCCTCCAGATCACAGTTCTAGGTGATGCATTTCATACATTACACTCTCATTTCTATATTTCAGTTATAAAACTTCTGTTCCAAATGCTGTAGTTTCATGGGAATGGCTGTTGCCACTTCTATCAGTGTAGTCCAGCATGTCATTGCCAAAAAGTCAGCATGGGCTTGTTTATTGGAAAACAGTTTCAGCTGACCAGGCGCTGCTCTTTGGTTTTACATCATTCTGAGTCTTCCTGAAACCCAGTTACTCATCCACCTTTCCCAACCTAATTTCTGCAAGTTGTTAAAAAAGATTTCTGCTTATTACCATTACACATCTCTCTGCACTTTTTACAACTACTCTTCTGACTGTGACAGCATATCCTCAGTGATCTATTAGTGATGCATCACCCTGACTCTGCAGAATGTACTACAAGGGTGACTGAAGTCTCAAACTGACAGTTGTATCTGCTTTTTTTTTCAAATTTGTTACAGCTTGCACTATAATAGGAGTTTCAAATGACGGATAAAAGTTAAATGAAAGAGAGTAAAATTAACATAACAAAATTGAATCACAGTGTGTTCTGTTAATCCTCACAATTTAATTTTAATTTTATTTTGTAGAAGTCTCAGTTGTCACTTTCTGCATTTTGATCACCTCTTCAAGGAAAAACGTAGAACTCATTTTCTTGTTTATATGTTATATAGTTTCTTTCTTGGTGTGCTGGGTGTTTCTAGTGTTCCCTTTATCTGAAGGAATTAATATGTTCACATTAGTGTGGTCTGTTGTTCTTTCAGCAGAAAATCTTAGAATATTCTTGTCCCTTGTATAGATCATCATCACTTGCATTCAAACCCCACACTTTTCCTTCACTGGAATAAACATTCTATGTTTAGAGAGAGAGAGCTTAATCCGTTTGAGTTTTTTCCTCATATCTTTTTATGTTGACTCTTCTAAATTATATAGGTTATTATGTGTCCTCTTCACTCTCATGGACGTGTAAACAACTCCCTTACCCTTCTTTGCATACTTTGGTTTTCTTTTCCACGAGATGTGGATCTTCAGTACAAGATTGAAATAATAATAAAGCTGAAGAACATTTTCTCTGTAGAGTTTAGTGAGATTTTGGTGTCTTCCTTTGTCATCATTTCACAGTGATGAACAAAAAGATTCACTTGGGTACACACAGTCTTGAAAATGCCTACCTGACTTCTCTTTTGGCTAGTCTTTCATGAGAGGCAGGACCAAGCATTTCAATTTCTTGTCTTCACATTCTGCTCTGAAATCCTGGTTTTTGTGAAGCCAAAAGGAAGTCAGTAGGTATTAACCCCTGATAGTAATGTAATCAGCACTCACCTGTAGAGAAAAAAGTGAGACTTTAAAAAATTTTATGTGTGTTCTAATACGGTGCTGTTCGTAGGATGAACAAAACTCAGGTATTTGTGCTGTGGATGGCTGCTGGAATGCAGATTCCTTCCTCTTTTCAGAAGTAATTGCTTCAAGTATGCTCACACTGACTTCTACTCTCATTGTAGCAGTGCTATGAACATCAAGGAATTAGAGCCTCTGTCTTTCATGGCCTTATCAAAAGGTGAGGAGGAGAACAAGAAAATGCATCAAGAAATTTCTCTGCTGACTGAGAATGCTGCTTTTTGGTTGTTTTAGACATGAGAGAGGGGAATCACCAAGCACCACACAAAAGATCAGAAAGTGTAATTTCTACAAAGTGGTATTATACACATAAATCTTCTGAAAGACAGATACCTCTGGGATATCGTAGGCCATAGACTCCTGTGTAATCCATTACCCATGCTGATATAAACCTTTGATTTGTGGGTTTAAACCTGAGGCTGAGTAACCTCATAAATATGCTAATCCACAGTAATCAAGAAAAGTGCCATTGCAAATACAAAATTTTTATTCCACAGCTCCAACAGCTTTATAGCACGCTCTACATTTATAACAATAAACTTTGGGAAATTACTCTCTTCATGTTTAAGAAAATGCTTTGCCCTTTTCTTGTCATCTCACAATGGGTTTTACATACATTATTTTGAATGGCATGATCTTTATGCAAAATTCAGGGCATGTTTTGCCTTTTCTAACCAAGTATTTGATTTCTAAAATGAACAAAACATTGCATAAATTTTAAAAATTCAACTTTTGTAGCCTTATAAAAATTTTATTATCATTTTTATGAGGCTGGAGACCAGCCAGTGGGTTAACTGGTAGATTGTCTAGCAAAACCAGCTCTACTGTAGTTGTAAAAAAATAAAGACGTAGAGAAATTTGAAAAAAAAATCTCATCATTTTAGCACCACATTTTCCATCTCTGCTATATGCGTTTCTGCACATACACATAGGTATGAGTGTTAAATGCCAGACCACCGTATTAAGTTCTATAGGCACTCAGATAGCTTGGCTTAAATTTATTTATTTATTTAGGAAAGGTGAAAAGTATCTTCCATGCAGGACATTTTTCTGTTTATAAACTTCAGAATACAAGGAGAAGTGGAATCTGCACCTTGGGAGATTCAGATTGAATACTAGAAAAAATTTGTTGTGTTAGCAATGGTGCATTGAAACAAACGTTGCGGACTGGCCCTGGAATGTTCATTCCTGGATGTTTACAAAACTTACCTGGGAAAAGGCACTGTTGGCCTGATCTGGTGCTGACAGTAGCCTGGCTTTGAGTGGGAAGTTGAATAACCTGAGTTTGTGATGTTCCTCCCCATGCCCATTTCTGTGATTCTGTGATGGTAAGAGCACATTCCGTAACAGGTGCAGCTTTCCTAATGGGAAACTCCTTAATTTATCAAGTCATAATAAGATGTCAGAAGAAGTCATAACAAGGAAGCTGAAAGCTGGGGTTGAAAGGAAAATTCAATTCTAGCAAGTGACAAAAATGGCTTTTCCTTAATGTAGCTTGACAAACAAAACCATATCGTCATGCAGTGCTTCTCTTTGTGGTAGAATTTAATCATTCAACTCTGCCTGACAAATTCTCTCACTTCATTCCCTTCACTTCTGTATCTAATTTTTCTTCCTGTCCATTTAATCTAGTCAGGCTTTTAAAAACCAGAGTTTTGAAAGATGTTGTCTAGAAATCTGCTGTTTCACACAGTTTGTAGGAGAACTCAATCGTGCAAAGATTTATGTCTAAAATAACTTTCCGGTACTATAGGTCTTTGTGTCAATTACTTTTAATCTTTTTTTTTTTATTTAATTTCAAAACATTTAATTTCTCTTTTGTCTATGTCTTTTAATTTTCTTCCATTCTTTCATTGACTTTAATAGTCAATATTTCAATTCTTAATAATGTCCGTATGAATCATTATGAAAATGCTTTGCATGCAAAATAAAACTGTAACTTAAATAACAGTTCCCTGCCCCAGATTTTCTCCTTCGCTTATTGGAGTTTATTAATGTAGGGTTTTTCTGTGTGGTATGTGTTTGTTTGTGTAAGTACACAGGCACAAAATTGAATAAAGAAGTGGAATACGCGTATTGAATTTAATAGATAAAGTGCCTATTAGGCAGGAAGAAAGTTCAGCTGTTATAACCTTGTTTAGGAGTGTCTTTCATCTTACTTGAATACAAAACTAGATTGTCTTTCCGCCTCTCATGACTCTGAATCGTGGAAATAATACCCTGCAATTATTACATTTTTTGAGAAATGAAGGGGTGGGTATTTGGATAATGTAGTGTGTGCCAGCATGAGAGACAGGGCTTCAGCATGCAGAGATAATCTATGGAAGCTGTTTATCAAATCTTGACGTGAAGTCTGAATTTATTTGTTATCTTTCATTTTCTATTTATATTATCAATATGAAAGTTTTGTTATCACTAAATCTTACCATCTGGGAGGACTGTTTGTCAACATCAAACTGAATTCTTTACAGGCATTAACACAGCAGAAGGAAGTAGGATTCTGCTAGCAGACACTTAGCTCCATATTGCTTCTCACATCACTTAATCCCAACAATAAATATTTATTTTGCCTATTTTATCATTATACTGTTTTACAGAAATACCCAGTCAGTACTTACAAACCATGGGAGAAATTTATCTCACCTAACGTTATTTGTATTCTGAGTTTGACATTAGGTCTATAGTCTAAACTAATCACAGAATCCCTGTGTTGTTAGTGGAGAGAAATGGCAGCTCCACAGGGTAATTCCTTCCAAGTTATAAGAGTCCCACATCTATTTTAGAATCACTCACCTATGAAGTGCCTTCCTATATCTGCTGATTATTGTAAGCTAGCTGACTAATTTAGACTAGGTTCACACATGGGACGAGATTTGACATATTCCACATGGCAAAATTCAGATACATTTCAAAATTTCTTTCTCGAGTTCCAGGAAAGCCAGTAGATAAAATAAATGTGTGGCACTTCTAGCCTCCAAGAGTTTAATATTTCCCTTATTTAGACAGATATAATTTGTTGGTAATCTTGTCCTTTCCTTACCATGTTCTCTTGGAATTTCTGTTCACCAAAGGAAAATAAAATATTTTTTGTGCTTTGCCTGTTAAATATTTCTGTTGGGAAACGGACAATTTCCTACCATCCATCTCTCACTGGTGCAGGTCACCCTTCATAGTTGAAGTGCAATGTGAAAGAAGCGTCAGAACATTTTTACTCTCTCTAAAGATATCCCAATATATAATTGTACTTATAATTGCATTTATATTTTAAAAAAACCCAGAGTATCTTACCTTTTCCTTTGTAACTACTGATTATTCAGTAGTCATGTATTTGCTGAGTTTAAAGACATCCATAGGTACCATTCCCCACCCCAAAATTATTATGTAGTACATAGTAATGTCTTTAAAATAGTTCATACTTGGGTCTCTGCAGTCGTGTTTCTGCAGAGTAGATATCTAAAATCCACTTTTTACAGCAAGTAAATGTGAGAATTTATTATGTGTTTAAATTTTCTAGCATCCTCCTTCCAAATTATCATAATGTTTGATCTTTTACATTTTCCTTATAAAAAAGTTATACAGAAGAATGTGGCCATCTACACAAATATTTTCCTCAGCTGACATTCATATCTTTTGTCTGAAGCTGCATCAGTCAAAAAGTGTCCCTCAAGAAAGTGTGAAAGATGATGGACAACAAAATATGTCAGCCTTTATGTTCGGTCGGTATCCATTTCTTCTGATTCAGTACATACCTAGCACCAGTGTGGGAGTGTATAATAGTTTTATCCAAGAAGAAATTAAATTATGGTTTTGATGATACTGAAGGAAGTAATAATTCTGCAGGGTTTAAGTCTGCATAATCAACACAGTCCAGGCAGTTTAGTTTGGGTTATGTCTGACCTTATTGCATTATGTTTCCAGGTTTAATAATTAGACCTTCTATCAGAGTTTTGCCATGTATTTATTTTAGTTTCTCTTATTTGTTCTTTCTTAATTTGTTAACAGTGGAAGATGGAAGAATTGCATTAACGGAAGTATTTGTTCATGGTTTGAGAGCCTGAGCAGATAGAAGTTTGCTTTAGAGGGTAATGTCATGAAATGGAGGACAGATTCTAATTGCTTTTTGTGTACATTATTTGAACGCATGAAACACTTCATGGATTGGGTTCCTGTTTACTGCAAATGTGGAATTTTGATTTAGTGCCTAGTTTTCCCTTTCCTTTTCCTTTTGCACGATTGGTTTCGTTAGAATTGTGGAGACAGCTTCTTGACACCTGTATTTTTAAACTAAAACACGAAGTTCTGAGGGCAGACTTGCTATTTCTGTATGAAAGATGTCCCTGAGTTAGACTTTCAAGATTGTCTCATTTTTGTCATGGAACAGATCTTGACCTATTGTTCTGTAGGACTCTATTACTGCTGCATGTGATAGTCAAGGTAAAGATGAACTGGAGAAATGGGAAAAAATGAATCCATCCCTGCAGACATTAACTTCTGAAGGCTGGAAAAATCTGTGTTCAAAAGTTGTTCCTCTTTCAACAGACCTATTCCATCCATCATTATTCAGTGTAAAGTGTATTTCCTATATGATGTGCATAACCAAAACACAAAAAATTAAGAAGTACCATGCCTTGAAATGTTGATTACAATACATCCTTGTGTCAGTGCTCTCTGGTGTATTCTGCTGCCTATCTGACTTTTGAATCCTTAATTGCTATAAAATATTTCCCAACAGTCACAATACCTTTTCTTCCAATTAGGCCACGTATTGTTAAAAAAGTTTGTTTGCTTGCTTTTTTAAAAACTTATTTTTCAAAAACTTGAATGTGGCAGAGAAAAAAGATAGATGTGTCTTCTGTTTGTTGGAACAATCCCCACAGTTCATTTATCACTCATCAGCCTTTTCTTCATAAACCTTTCTATCTTTTAAGACTGTGAGCTGGAACATACGTGTGTATGTTTGTATATGTTTAAGTTTGTTTGTATGTGTATATGTGTGTGTGTAAATCCCACATTTGCCTTTGGAATATTTTCATTCTGTCTGAGTTTTCTACATTTAATTACTGTATATTGGTGTTACTTTGATCTGATGGAATACAAATGTACTTCACAACAACGACAATGATAGTCATGATAATATTAACAACAATAACTCAAAGAGGTTTTCCTTTGCCATGAAAAATTATGTTCCACATGGCACTTGGTTCGATTCCACAGGAAATGATAGAAAGGATATTTATCTTCATCTTTATTTATAAGAGAAGATAGAGGTAATATTTGTGAGATCCACAAGCTTTCTGGATGTTTTGGGGAAACTGAAAACTACAAAGGTATGATACAAATTAACAAAGGAGGTATTTGTTTCCAGTATCTTTAAGTCCAAAGTGAAAACCTGAGGTTGAAAGAATTTTCCTTTTCTTGTCCCTTATCTGTATAGGCACAAGCAAAAAGACAATTACATTCATATCTATATGAAACCCCCATGGAAATGAATCTTTTTAATTGTATTATGGTTCTTTGTATCAGTTCATGACATTTGCTTGCTTCTTTGTGGTCTACTTTATAATTTAAATATGTATTCTTTTTGTTAATATTCTGTGTTGAAATTACTCTAAGATGCATGATGCTGTTCAGAAAATACCATAGTTCATCTTTTAAACATGAACTCTAATGTAATTATTAGAAGATGTTTGATTGAAACTGGTAATTACTTTTGGAATGAAACTTTATATCTAACTGTTTTTCTGCTGTAAAGTATGAGTACTTTCAGGAAAATCCCACACAACCAGCCGAGCAAGTCTTACAGACAGATGTTCTTCCATAAATTTGCAAACATGGACTACAGCAATAGAACATTGCACTTATCTTGACTAGGTGATTAGATTAATAGAAGTTGGAAGATCTAGAATCATTCCTTTTGTGTCCATTTTTGTGCAAAAACTAAATATCCCTGAGCTTGGGAATATGCAAATAATTTAATTATTTATAATCAATGATACAAAATCACTGACATGTTGTAAATTTGCTTACTTCATATTTGTGAGGTGTTGGGAGAGAGCAATAGAGGCACTATAGTTCCTTAGAAAAATTTGAGGTAAAACTTTCCTGATATGATTGTGATCAGGTTGCGGCGTTTGATTGCAGACTTTCCGTTGACTGGAGTTGTTTCTAGACTCACAGAGGCTGTTAAGGAATTCTGACACCTTGAATGAAAGTAACTGTAGTAATGCAAAATCTAAATGCTCCTTCAGTGAAGAGCATTTCAACAGGTCACAAAAGGCAAACTCTGTCAAAAGTGGCATGTTTTTTTCTCCTTGTAAAGTATGCTACTTGTAAAACACACTCTGGAAACACCAGGAGTGAATTTGAATACTAAATAGTATTTGAAGTGAATCCAGACAGCATTTGAAATTAAAAAAAATAATTTGGAAAGCTTTTCATTTTTGTACGAGGTATAGTTAAACAATTGTTTTTGCTTGGGATGCACTTTATGCTGGGCCAAAGAAGTATTCTGGTCTTTTCTCAGATGTTATCTTTTAAGTAGTTGATCTATGTTTAGCTGTGTTTGGCCGGCACAAGACACGGCAACACCATTATTACTGAAGTTTACATTATAGCTTTGCTCTAAAATAGAAAAAAAAGAGAAAAAAAGTAAATTCTTAAGTATCATGAATTATCGTTTCAAAAGTTCACAAATCAGCTATGAAAGGGATTCAGAGTAATTTGGTGTAATTACTAGTCTAGATCAGATCTTGAATGCACAAAGATCTCTAAACCCAACAATTATTTGAAAGGACTGTAAGTATAGTTAGATAAACACTTTGTACAATTGAAAGTAGAGGATTCTCTATATCTTCAGTTTGATAATTATAGACTCAAAAACTGAGCAAGACAGGGACTTATGGATATTTGTAGATATAACATAAATATTAAACACTGTTCTTAACATTAGCAAAAAGTACTTACAAAAATAATTATAGGCTATATTGCATGCAAGTGCGAATGTCTGTATGTATATGCTGTCTTAGAGATAATTCTTAAGTATTCACAAAAATTACAGCAAGGAGCTGAACTAATGCATGTTCTGGTGAGGCTGTAGAAATGTAGCCCAAAAGAATATTTATTACTTTGTCTTTAAAGTAATTTGCTTTGAAACTGTTTTATTATGCAACCGATTTATCTTTTTTAAAATTAAATTAACATATGCATTAATTTTAATATTATACAGTTAAAATATTTTAAATATATTAATTTTAAGCACTATATGTTATTTTTCTTCTCTAAAACCTTGTTTCAGTGTTGTTATTAAAATGGAAGATGGTGTTGTTGGTCAAAACAGTTGACTATAAACAGGACAATTTATAACAATATGATTTCTTAATATTTTTCGTATTGTTTTTATTGTTCCTATTATATAGATATTTCTATTAACTTTACTTCAGTAAAAGTAATGTATTCCATTGTTTGTATTTTGACACCAGCAAGGATATGGGAATTAGTTACTCATCTCATTTTATCATAAATGCAGGTGTGTGCAGACTAGACTGAAATTACACTTGAAAGTAATCATCCATGGAGCCATAAAGCCCTAGCCTAAAAAGAGCTGTTGAGTCTGAAAATGTTGTAATTTACTTCTATTTTATTTGCAGATTGCCTTCTCACAGCACAATACTATCATGGATCTGGTGCAGTTCTTTGTCACCTTCTTCAGGTAAATTGCTTTTTTTGTCTTCTGACTGAAATCCTGATAACTCTTTACCATCAAACCAGTATCTTAACCAGCTTCTGAATCTTGAGAAATGCCTGAGAGGATGCATTCAAACTGTGTTCCCTAATTTGCACCAGTGGAGGGTCCAAGCTAATTAAAGGCAGCTGCTTGGATCTTGCATTATATAATTGTGTATTTGATATTCCGTGGTACAGTCTTCACACTTCATAAAGATTAGCTGGGTTTGTACCATATATTACAGTGATTAAGAAAAGCCAGCTAAACTTAAGTAATTTATGTGTGTGATTTTTCTATAAACACTTTTATGGAATTATTTAAAATGATGGCTCTGTTCAATAGCTTGTTATTTTTAATAAAGCGCACCACATCACTACGAATGCTTTCATGTGTTGGAAATTAGTGTGAGAGGCAGTAGGTGATGCCTGAGATTTGGTTCTGGCAGCAATGCAGGGACGGGCTTCAGCTGCAAATGAACAGCTACTGCAGAATCTGAACAAAACCCCACTGAAAGACTTCTTAAAAGTTCAGCTCTCTTATAAAATGTCACAAACTTGAATATACATGGATTAGTTACAGTGCTCTGAAATCTTGCTGTGAAGATATTTCCCAATAACTGTGAAGTGTACACAAAATGTGAACAGTGACAGACAAGTATATTCATCAGACTTTGCGTATTTCCAGAATGGCCATGACTTTATTTCACAAGTTCACAGTATGGCTTCTCTGCTGGCTTCAATCACTGTGCTCTGAGGAACTGTACCTAAAGAATCAGACTCTTAAATACTGTGAATGGTCCAAATTCTTTTTCTTGCTGTTGCCAAAAAGGGCGCAGAAATGAGCAGAGCCTGAAGTTTTCTATACCCAGGGCATTGGCTAATGGAGAGGAGTTTAGTAGGCGATATAAAATACCCAATTTCTCTTCATTCACCACAAACAGAGCAATAAAATGCTGATTGCCTAAAGGTCAGTCTAGTGGTGTTTGGGGTGTTTGGTTTTTGAGGATGTTTTGTGTTTTGTTTTATTTTTTCTCTTTTTTTCATGGGGAGACAGCAAGCTCTAAAAAAATTTTGATGCTTATGCAAATGTTTAGATTACAAACCCATACAGAAGAAAGCAGAAGTCTGTCCAAGTACAAAAGAACAGATGGATCCTGTGACAAATAGCAGAGGTAAACTAAGAGCGGTTTGTTGGTGCTCTGTGCCCCGATGCAGCCTTAGTAAATGTGAACTATAGGCTCTTTGGTGGTGCAGCCATCTCAGAAACATTGCATTATCTCTTTTGGTGTGATGGTCCAGCTCATGTGCCTTGTTCTGGGTAAATGCAAACTCATCCTGATCCTGATGCAGGAAGAGATCTGCCTGCTTGGAAGCTAATTGGAACCCGAGGCAGATGTAATCCCCCTTAGAGAGAGAAAGGTTGTAGGGAAGCTGGCAGTTATCCTCCCACCGCCTTTGACACAGCCCCAGCCTCGTTATACAACGAAGGCTTTCAGCTGGCACTCAGTTCAACAGGCCCTTGCAGCCATCTGCAGTGCAATGTTAATAACCCACCTCAGGAACCCAGCAGCAGAAGTATGTAAAGGAATCAGGAAATGCCTTGAGGAGTGAATTGCAGCGATCCAAGCCAAGGTGCAAACCTTAATTGCAGGGCACCCTGCAAAGGCACAGACAAATCCAGCTAAGGTTGATGGTTCTAATGAGGAAGAGTGTTTAAAACAAAAGTGTTTTAGAATCTTGGTGTAAGGTTGTATGGTTCTCTTCTACAACTGAATTGGTATTAAGGTGTCTGTAGATACAGGTAGGATGTCAACAGTTTGTAGCCTAAAAGAATCATTTTAATAAGGGTTTGTTTGTTTCTTGTTTTGTGTGGATTTATGTTTGTTTGTTTGTGGGGTTTGGTTTTGTTTTGTTTACTGAATGGGAATGTGGTATATTATGACTGTGGCAAATCACTGTGGTAACAGTAATAACCCAGGCCATAAATACTAAGATTATTGATAGAGAAAATAATTGTTTTAAAGACAATTTGAATGTGCTTGATAACAAAACGTATATCATGCTTTGATAAACATGCGTTTGCATTTCTCCCATCCAGTATTATACTTCTCCTATTTCTGAGGATTTGGCATAATGCTGTTCACCTTGCCTGGCCAAAGCAGGAAATAGATGCATTTGACAATAACAGCTGTTCAGCAACCAGGCAGAAGTATAGTTTAAAACGGTTCCTTTATAGTTTTGTGTTCCAGACTGAAAGATAAAATGGACATTTTACTGCTTGAATCAGAAACATCAAAACAGGCATTTTTTAGAACTGTCCTGATGTATCAACACAAACTGTTTTAAAAGTATTGTTCTGTAAGGACTTTATTGAAAATGATGCATAATAAAGCACAAAATCTATGATTAGCTCTGCAATTAATGCTTGATCTATGGATGCTGATATTGTATATCCTAGAACAAAAAAGTTAGAGAAATAAAAGTTATATTGAAAAAAAAGCACAGACTATTATTAAAACTCTGGTGATGCAGACCATGATATGCATCATTAAAAACCCCCACCCTATTTAATTTCATTATTTTTGTGCTGGAAGGTCTCATTGTAACTACTGCTTCAGTGACCTTTTCTCTAAGAGTAAAAATGCAATGTAAGAGTAGTAACAGATTCCAGACTGTCTTATAAGGAGTGTGGCATCTGTGTTGCTGTGCTCAGTGCCTTGAAGACTTTTAGCCATCACGCACATTGAGAAGTCTGTGACTTTTTTTTTCCCCGTGTGCTTGGAAGAAGTACAGATCTCATTGGAAAATTTCACAGGCAGCAAATGTGAATGATCTTTCTTCTCACACTGAAGAAATGCAATACCCACAGTTAAAGAACGTATATTTTCTATTACCTTGACCACTAAAACACGCAATATGCTAAAGTTTGGCACTTTTTTTGGTTTCAAACTCTAAGTGATAAAGAAATTTTCAGTGTTTTCAAGTCTTAGATGAATATATGGATTTGGCTGAGGAGGTGCCATGACATTTTACACATTTCATAAGGGTATATGAAGTAGCTTTAGTTTCTGAAAACATTATTTACTTCTTTAGAGCCCATCTAACATCCATGAAAATAGATTTTTCAATAATTATTAGTTTTTATTATCTATGATTGGAGTAAATCCTGAATTGAGAGCTAAGAAACACTTGATTTCTATACCTGCTTTTAAATAAAATTATAACAGTATAACAGAATTTATAAGAGTACTCAAGCAATTCCCAGAAAATTATTCGTATTAAGAATCTGAAACATAATTCTGGTAAGAAATGTGGTTAAATCTCATAATCAAAAACCAGGCAAGCATGAAATTGGTGCAGATGACAAAGGTTAGCTGTTAATATTCTTGTGATAGGAAATGATAAGCAACTGCTACTGTCAGAACTACGTTTTTAAAGCCTTTTTCAAATGCATGGTACCGACTACTAACTCATCAGGCACTTTCTCTGAGCTCCCAGAACTTTTACTTCCCTTGCCTCTGGTACTTTGGGTGAAGCTGACTGACTTAATAGAATATTTTAGTCACTTTTATAACATATCTCCATACTGTCATGAATTACAGAATTCACAATTTTAATAAGTAGAGCACTATTAAATACTATGGACTCCTTGAAAGTTTGAAAATCCTTCTTTTGTGTGTGCTTTAAGAAATTCCAAGAAAAAGTATGGTCATTTAGGATCAGGGGTATCTTCTTTCTGTTAAATCTTCCTGTGAGCAGTATAAATGAGAGTAAACAATATTCAAAATACACCCATCGTTTATTGCAGGAGGAGGGGATGGGTATTTTGGTAAAGATGAGCATGAGCTACAGTAGGAATTGCAGGAGATGCCGAAGAACCAGCTTTATTATCTCCGTGTGTAGCACTGTGTGGCAGACTCTCTGAGCAGTCCCTTCAGTTGTGTTCCCTGCAGTGGGAGGGGATGGCTGCATTTCAGCAGGTTGTCAGAGCTCCTGAGAGCCACAGTGCTTGAATCCGCTGCTCTGGGTGTAAATTTGCAGTGGGAGAACTCCTTCTCTTTACCAGCATCCTTTGGTCTGTATCCCTGCCTTCATGTTCAGTTTCTGTGAAAATGAAGGATGATAAATTAATGCTAGATTTTGGCATGCTTATCTTTATGAGATCGAATATTGATCTCCATAAGAAAGACAAAACGCAGTGTGTTGGGATCAGATCACGTCCACCATGGCTGGGATCTCAAAAAATGCAGAAGTTTTATAAATCTAAATTAGAATATTTTATGGTAATATGACAATCAAGTTAACACAGCAAAATGGATTTTACATTTGGGGCCAGAATAAAATTGATTTTTACTTAGTGATGCATTAAACAGTTTTCACCTCACTTAGAAGCACAGAATTGTTTGACTTCTGCTGGGAAAAGCACATCTGTACTGTGATGGGCAATTTGAGTTGAGTTTCCTTTCTTTAAATGTTTGTTTTGAGTTGTTGAATGTAGTTTCGTGTCTTCTGCTCTCTGAATCACACAGAAACTTTGTCATCACTGTGCGGTTATTTGATATGTTTATTTTTCCTGAGAAGGCAGCCACTTGTTACTGGCCTGCAGGCCAAGGAGGTTCCCCAGTACCGCTGGATCAGTTGCTCTTCAAAACAACGGATGAGCCACTTAATCCGTCACTGAACAGAACTGTTTTTCATTATTTTCTTCTTGTTTTTCATCTTTCTGTTTGTCCTTTGAGTCATTTGAAAGTGTGTGTGAGGGCACTAATGCTTGCCATATTTTGATTTCAACAGACGGTGTTCCTCAAAATACCAAATAGCTGCTCAGATATCTGAGGGTGGCCTATGTGCCTGCTTGGTATAAAACAGGTGTGGATTTTTTCCTTCCTTAAAGTCAGTGCATTTAAAATTTGGAATTCTCATTTCCTTAACATATCAAATACAGTGAGAGGTGTTCATTGTGCTTCCTGAAGCTCTGGCATGTTCGCCTTTCAGGGGTGTGTCTTTCTAGAGCTGCATTGGATTTTGTATGCTAAAAAGCATCACAGATAATTCGTACTGTATTATGTTTTGATTCTCCACATTTTGTATTCTATTTTCTTAAATCCAGCTACTCAGTTGTTTTCTTAGATTTCAACAACATTGGTGCTCACAACTATTTTTCTTCTAGACTGCTTAATCCTGGTCACTTTTTCATGAAACTCCAGTCCACTCTACTTTAAACAAAAGAAGTAGAACGGGTTTTCATCTGTGATAAATGGACTTGAAGTTCTGCTTTTGTCATTTTAATTCCAAACAGAAGGAATGCAGTCTTCTTGTGACATGTACCCGTTGCAAAGTTATCTTCAGGAGTTTGCTCTCAGATGTAAGGAATACGGTGAAGTGGGGTGAAAGCTGATGAAGGAAAATAATAACAAAAACTAAAGGAAGTAAAAAATATTCGTGTTTCCCTTCAGGCAGCAGTGTCATTGTCCATTACAGCGAGTGACAAGCAGCTTTGTCAAGCCCCGTGCCCGCCTGTCTCTGCAGGCGCGGTCGGTGTGATGGGCTGGGCACTGAGTGACATCCCAGAAATGAGCAATCTCTTCGTGGCAGGGCAGAAATATTCTGGGTCCCTGCGCTCAGCTGTAATAAATCACAGGAAGAGAGAAAGGACAGTGCTAGACAGTGTGCTGTGCTGTGAATTTCATGCGTCCGAAAATATCAAATCTGATTATTCCTTTTTAGAAGAGACATCTGAACTGGAATATTAATGCAAATATTCCAGTGAAATTTCCTGGTACCAAAGGAAGCATTTTGTGTGGGAGGTTTTGGGTCTTTTTAATTTATCTGTTGGGATCCAAGGTAGGGATGGCTATGTTTTGCCAGTAAGAAGCAAACTTATGGAAACTCTACTGTGGTCTCCAAAAGCCACACTAAGGATTACACAGTAAAAAGTAGTTATATAATATATTTAAATTTTTTAAATCTGAACTTAATCTTCATATGCGGTCCAATTATGTTCTGTATCATTGTTGGTTTTCTACGTTTTCAATAACTTTTTCTGATATTTTAGGAAAATACTCAGTACTTTCAAAATTATATTCCTTTCCTAATATATTTTTAATCTTTTTCAGTTGGAATTCTAATATCAGGTTGAGGGGAATCAGGGGCTTTTTATTCTTTATACAATACAATTACAGAATTTTTAGTGTTCTTCTTGAATGATGCTTCTTTGGCCTGGAAATCTAAAAATTCTTTGTCTTCAGGAAAATTTAATTTTAATAGCACTTATAATAAGGAAAGTTATGACTTTTTTACACCTACTCCTTAGAATATATTTGCCTCTTTGGAAAAAGTATTGGAAATGTTAGAGATTGAAGGGAAAAGTTTTTTTAGCAATGTGTTAGATTTCTTCATTATATTTCAGTCTATCATGCTAAGCAATGATGACATGGCATGGTGGCTTTCTAAACATATTTTCTATTTCTGTGACGCAATTTTAAAGAATAACAGCTGCACTAGAGAGAGCAGTGAAAAATAAGAATGAGGGAAAAACATGAAAATAATACTCTTGAAATAATTCAAATCTTTTGGTTTGGAAGGCTGCTGAAATTTGGCATTGGTGACAGTTCTTCCCCAAATTCACTAACTGACAGTAATTAGGAAAAATGAGTCTTTTCCCCCTTCCTCTTAATTTTAAACCCTAAATTAGCATAAATCAGGAAAACCACTGCAAAAAAGCAAAAGTGAAAGCACAACTATTTTTTAGTAGAAGCAGTATATTCAATTTCTAATTATTCTGGAAAGCTACTGCAGAAAATATTAAATTCTGTATTTCGTAATTTGTTAAAAATTTAAATGGACATATTTTTTTTTTTTTTAACATGTAACATCACTTACTGGGAGAAGTATAGAGTATCTCACCCATGAAGGGCAAACCCATAAAATTATATGAAATATGAAAATCTTTTCCATGACTAAAAGACACATAATCACGCTTCATGGGTGTGATGTTCTATTTATTCTGTGGAGATTAATTCCAGTTTTCATGAGATTACATCGCTTTGATTGTAAATCTTTTTTATTTGTTGCCTTGAAGAGGTGAAAGGAAGAACTACTGAGTGTTAAAGTTCACGTCTAGAACTTTATTGTGTGATATATTTCAGAGTCCTTTTACATGGTTTGGTTTAGTCTGATATTGGATTGGCAGATTAAATGGGAATGTTGGTCTCTCGGTAGCATCTTGGTGTACACTGCATCCATTTTCCATTTTTAGTTGTTATATAAAGGCTGTTTGTATAATTGATCATTCATTCTGACTTTGCTATAGCAGCTTGTGGTGTATTTAACATCAAACTACAGCTTTGTGGATGTATGCATGAATTATGTATGTAGGAAAACAGAAATCTAAAAAATGTATGTGTGCTTTTTTATAGTTACTTTTTAGTAATTATTTTATTGAATGAAGTTATTTAACACTCCCCTCCATCCTCTGTAACACCATGGTGCATGTACCTAATGAAAAAAAATGCCAATACTTTTCTCATAATACTTTTCCTGCTAATTACAAATTCCCTGTTCAAACATTTCTTTCTTCTTTACTTTCATGAAGATTTTTGATGTTTCATTGCACAAGAAAGACCAATAAACCTAAGCTTTGCAGAGGCAGTTGTCAGGGATGATTTTAAACTGTTACAGGAATTTATGCCTTGGGAAAGGAAGGATTAAGTTGGTTTTCTGTATTCATGTATATTAATAAATTATTTAGCACAAAAATAATAGATATTCTGACTAATAAACTAATACATATTATATTTATATTTCCCTGCTACTGCTTACTTTAAAATATAATTTATATAAAATGCAGTTGACACCACTGATACTTCAATCTCCCTGTTTTCCATTATGCATGCAGAGCTTAAATTGTGAAACTTTATTAATACCATTATTGAAGTCTTAGTTTATCATTTGACTTAATTTTGCTCTTCTGAATCAACAAAATTATTTTCATGGCATTTCTAATAGTAATTTTAAATGTGCTGCTCTGGAGACTTACAGCATCTTTTTGGCAGTATCATGGTTTTAACCATGACAAAGTAAAACAAATCTAATGTGGATATTCTTTCCCACGCTTTCTTACCAAATACAGTGTTGTGCCTGGAATGACCAGATTAGAAAACAGATATATATTTCTTTTTAACTGTTAATCCATTTTATATAAGTTTGGGAGTTGTGGACACGTGAGAAGAGAATTTTAAGGGCAGTTATGTGACTTTCATGAGACACATCATTCAGGAGTTATTTATGGGAATATATGGATTTTCAGGACTGCACTGAAAAATAACGTTTTAATCAGTCATCTGGATAAGAAGAATTATCCGTGTAATTAGTTTCAAATGAACTTGAAACTTGTTGCTTAACTTGTGTAAATTCCATTTGAGATACAAATAAATACAAATTTGCATTTAAATGATTTTTGGTAATACTTGGAGTTTTAAATGCCTTTGTAGATACTTTACCTCATATTCAGGCATTTCTTTCACTTTGCAGTTTGGAAAGCAAGAGCTGAGTGCCTGAACCCTCTGTGTGGCTTTTGGTTTACAGGGTTCACATTTTCCATGGATTCCTTTAATTCAGAAAGAAACTATTGGGGAAAAGAATGGAAAATAGATCTGGGCTTGTGGAAAAAGTCGTGTCACATTTAAGGTTCTGCAACAATGACATTTTATAGCTGAGGAGGGAAAGATTGCAGCTCTCGGCTAACGAGTTCCAGAAAATGGAGTGTGGGAGCCAGTGCATGGAGCTGCTGGTGCTGGCAGTGTTCTCATGACAAGCAGGAACAGGAAAAGGACATTCCTGAATTCCTGGATGGTAATGGTGGCTTTGTTGGCAATGTCTTTCACTGGCTGTGCCAGCCAGAGCTCTCCCTGAGCAGGAGTTCAGCACTAGTGGTTGAAATGTCTTGGTGCCACAGCCGCAGTTTATTTCTCCGACCCCACAGGCTGCGTTACCATGAACTGGAAGTTGCATATCCTACCTCCTTGCTAACCAGGACTCCTTTTCCCTAAGTCTTTACACATTTTAATTTGGAATTGAGACGCTTCATTCCCAGAATTGTTCTGAACTGCTAATCACCGAAATAGTCCTACTTATAATGATGTTTATAAAACTTTGTGATTCATAGCAATTTAATTAATCATTAAAAATTTTTTTATAAAATTATACTGCTGTCATACATATCAGACTTTTAATATTATGTTTACAGTGCTTTGTGCTTCAGATAATCTTTGGAGCTGCTTGTCATGAGTATACCAGTTAACACAAGGATGGCTGAACCCAGCACATTGTAATCATAAACACAATGTTCTTGTCAAGTACAATGAGAGAAATCAATTGCTGTGACAATAATTGCTATTTGAAGTCATGGTGTTAGAAAAATAATTGTTCAATTATTTTTATTTTAGAATTGTTCTTGCTTTATAAAATATCAATTAAAATGTGCTCTATTTGCCAATAAAAAGATAGTAAATAATGTGTTGGGAAAGCAGTTCTTAGAGAAACAGTTAATGTGATCTGCTAGGAAACTTTTGCAGTACTAATTTGGAAACATTAACTTGGGTATGAGACTTGCTTTCTTTACGTATATCCACATTAAAATGTTTCTTTGTCATCAGTTTGTTTTACTGAATATGTTAAATTGTTGTTCATGTTAGTACTATAGTTAGTGTGAAGGAGAAACAGTAGAGTGTGGGGTCACTCTTTGGATTGCTAACTAGGGAATGGTACATTTTTGTGCTTTTGTCGAAGAAAGATCAACAGGCAGGAGGTTTGTGGTTACCGGATATTTAATTACTGTCTCAGCACAGCAAGACTCAAGTAATTGAGCAATAATTGCCTTGATGGCCCAACTCCTATGTTCAAAAAGAGACTTGGAAGGAGCTTTTAAAATATGTGCAAATATATGTATGTGGGCAGTGAGTGAGTCTGCTGTGCCCCTAACAAACTCTGTGAAAGGAATTTTGGGTGCTTCTATCTCTGTTGGTCAGCGGTGTGAACAAACAGATCATCTCTTGGGTGTGATGGTGCTGAGGACCTGACATCCACACTGAATGCATTTTTTTTGTCTTTGAACTAGCTCTAGTTGAGTTTCATGGACTGAAAGCTGCTTTGGGTCTGCAGTGCACATTGCACATCCTCCAGCTGAGCTCCAGGGCTGGTCCACAGGGGCACTCGGGGGTTGGTTCAAAAGCCCACTCCAGATCCACGCTTGGCCAGCAATGCAGGAATTCCCCTTGGAACACAAGGATGGGGCTGTCATGTGTGTTGGAGCATGGGGACAGTGTGATGGCAAGTGGTAGAACAGTCCTGCTGAGCTGCTGCCAGGGTGGGCTCAGCCAGGGGTGCTGCCCCACGCTCAGCTGGGGGTTGCTGCTGTACCTTGTCCTGTAAGAAGAGTAAATGTGATGGGTGCTCAAAGTAGAATCTTAAATCATTTTTCATTTTAATAGAATTAAAGGTATGCTAGATATAAGCTTAAGTTTTGAAAAAGTGCTTGCTTTCATCCGTTTGCGGAAATTTATTTTGAATTATTGTGCAAACTACTGTCTTAAGTAAAATCATAGTAACAGTAATTATTCATGCATGGATGTTTGCATACATTTTTTCTTTACATTTTAATTTCTGTTTGTATGTTAAATAATCAGAGAATGAGGAAAGAAATAACAAAGGATGGCACATTTTGTTTTGTTCTGTTTACCTTCCATTTACAGTATTGGTTCTTAAAATATTTATGCTTAGTTCATGAAACAGTTCCTTTTACATCCCTGCAAAAATAAGTAAATTATTTCACTTTAACAAAAGTATTACTTTGATACAATATGTAATTTATAGGCATTAATATGTAATGAAAAAAAAGGAATTCTGTAGTGTACTTACAATGCATTCATAAAGCTTAAGGCACAAATGTGTCATTAATTCATCTAGTCTGCACATGCTGATCATTACATTTCACAGATTTTCTCCTCTATTTGTCCATGTAATTTAAGTTGCTTTAAAGATATCTACAGATTTTATTTCAGTTTGCCTGTACCAAGAAGCAGCACATCCACTAATTCCCTTAACAGTTTTCAGTTTGCTGCCTAAAGAAACACAGAGAAACTAATTTCTGAGTTATGGAAAACACCTTCATTTCCTCAGCCAGGTCTGCATTAAGTATGCCTAAATGTGACCTCTGGAAGTTAAAAATTTGCTCTGTGGCTTGCAAAAATTGTTATACAGGCAGTAATTATTCCGTGCAATTTTCCCTCTCTTTGTTCTATTAAGTCAGTATTTCTGTTCTCATCCTGCTTCTGGGAAGAGCATCTCCATAGCCCAGACCTCCCTGCTAGGCCCTGGTGTTCTCTTGCAGCCTTTCCTTGGCCACTTTCCTCTGCTGTGTTGGACACAAACTGTATTCAGGACTTATTCCTCTGCAGTTCATCTGTTCACTAATTGTTTATTGTCTCCAAAATCATGCTAAGACAGTAACTTCCAATCAGCCTGCAACACACGCCACTGGTGATGGATTGCTCATTTTCAAGCGTGGTCTTTTAGTGTTTCCTCCTGTTTTGTTTCACATGGCTTGGAGAGAAAACTGTGCAAAGCTATATCCTTGTCTTCTGGCAGTTCATTTCTTTGTTCTGGAGACCACAAAATCTTGATAATGCTTGGGCTGCTGTGGTTTTATGAGTCTTAGCATGGCAATTTCTTGTTGGGAAGATTTACATTGATAAGTGCAGAAAGTCATTCACTCTGTCCTCTGGGTCAGCATTTCACAGCCCACGTGCACTGTAAAGGCATCCATCCATGTATCTGTTTATTTGGATGTCACTCAGAGTCTCAACTGGAGAGTCAGAGATGGTGGACATAATCTATGATCATGTGGATTAACTGTAGGCCAGTTGCCACTCGATCTTTTCCAGAAGTGAAATGATTAATTTGTAAAGTCACTGTCAGCAAAAGATTTTCTCCAGATTTTGAATACTTTTTATGATTTTTCTCTGTATTCTCTCCATGTTTTCCAATCTCCTGTAAAAAAATTACAATGCCAGAGCTTTAAGAACAAGTCTGAAAGTATCTGTTTTGGCAATACCTTGGAGAGAGATAAATCCATCTCCCAAGTGCTGCTTACTACTGTGAACCTGAGTATTTAAGGTTGTTTTAAGCCCTTTTTGTTTCAGCATCCCATCAGTAATTCATACTGAGTTGTCATTCACACTGGTCTCTAAATTGTTTTGGGAATTGCTTTATTCCAAGGGGAAAATGAATCCTGTGCAATGCAAATGAGGCCTGAGTTCCTTGTTCTCATAAATGCAACTTAGCAGTGATTGTGTATTAAAAAAAAGGAATTAAAAATTGACCACTGTACAGTCTCTCTAGCCTCTGTGCCTTTAACCATTATTAATCACTTTCTTTTGTCTTTGTGTCAAGCATTGACCTCTCAGCTATTACATATTTGTCCCATCAAAACTGAGTGGATCTGATACTATGGGAACTTTGCAATCCATCTAGAAGTTCCCTTTTCTGATGTTGGTCACCTTCTGACAGTTTCTTTTTTATCTGCCAGTGGGCCAATTTTTAATTCATTTAATTTGCACTGCACTTTCTTTTTGTGTATCTCTGTCACAAGGAGGAGATAAGAAGTGTAATGGGGGACTGGAGAGTATCCATCTACACCCATCCTGCTGGTTTTCTACATGTTTTGCCTGTGATGTTAATGTCTTTATCATGGCTCCCTTCAACTCGCTATTGTTTCAAAGCCAAAGAGAATTTACTTCTCTTACCATTTCATTCCCCTTGCCAGGCTGACTGCTTTCCTTTATACCTTTTAAATTCGGCTTAGATTTTTAGAGATAGGGTGATGGTTGCTTCAAGATACAGGCACACTATAGATTTATGCACTGACATCCCAATGCTTTCTGGTTTGTTCTTTATTCCTTTTCTAATCTCTTTTAACATCCTATTTTCTGTTTTGACTGCTACTAAACATTCAGTTGACATGTTCAAAGAACTATCTGCAATGACTTCAAGATCATTTTCTTGAGTGGTAATTGCTAATTTAGAACCTATCATTGTGTATTTGTAGCTAGTTGTAGGTTTTTTTTTCTTGTGCACATTGCCTTCAGTTCATTGTCACTGAATTTCATTCTCTTATTTTATTGCCAAGTCACTCTGTAATGTGTGATCCTTTGCAGTCAGCTTTAATTTTTATTGCCCTGCATAAACCAGGGATGTTATCTCACCACAGTCTAGAACTAGGTTAGTTTCACAAAATCTATTTTCCATGTCTTTTTTCTCTTCATTAATAAGAATTTTGATTTTCCCCTGTTCTATTTATATTTAAACTCCTCTTCAAAAAAAAAAAAAAAAAAAGAAGAAAATAAAATATTTACTTGCCAAGAAAAGATTATACAGAAGTCACATTATCAATGCTGTAATTTCCAGTTATTTGTAGCTTTTATGGATGTGCCTTTGAGACACTCATTTCTGATTTTAGCTTTGCATGTAAACTAATTGATGTTTTTACTGATGACAAGAAAATTCAGTGTATGACCCACTCCATTGACTTACAGAGCACAGAATCAATTTTTCTGGTCTTTCAGACAGAGCTCTGAACATTTTCTGTTCTACTAACTTAAAAGAAGTGTGCAAGAAATTAGTAAATGTGAAGGACAGAATTTTCTAAGAGTAGGATTTCCATTCCTGGTTATAGTAACGCAGTCACACACAGTGCAAGGCTCTCTTTAGTTTCTTTTGTCCAGCTCTCTTGAATTTATTAACCTTTTCTAAATTCCAGGACCACTGAGTTCATAATTGCAAACAGAGTTGCTGTTGTTTCCCTAATTTAGTGGGTTTTGGAAGGACTGTAGAGGAGGAGAAGAGTGAGATGACTTTCCCTTACTTCTTGCACAGCATTCTAACCTGTGGCAACACATCACTACCCTGCTGTTGCCCTAAAGCATCAGTTGCAGGTACCAGCTGGACAGTGCAGTACAGAGGAGGGGAAACATTTCCAGGAAATACTATTTATGAGTACATCTTGACTTAGAAACCTTAAAAGGTATTGCTGCATAACTGAATTTGCTCTGGTTGTCAAAGGGGTTTTTTTTTAGTTCTGCTCTTCCCTAGACACCAAATATAAATTTACAGTCATTTGTACTTGCTTTTAAAGGGAGACATTGGTGTTATTTTGTGCTCATGTACAATACTCCTCTGAATTATACTACCTCTATAAGTCTTGATACTTCCCATATTAAAGAATATATTTTGAAGATTTTTGGCAGAAAAAACCCCTGTGGATGTCTAGTATAATTCAATAGTTATTGTTGTATTAATTGAAACCACCATGTACGGCAGAAGTGCCGACATCTGTGAAAGTTCTTCACACTATTAATAAATCCAGATACTTATATAAAAAGGACTGTCTAAAAGTTTGAAAGATCTTCTGAGTGGTTACACTAGGTGTCAGATTTAGAAGCCTTTTGTCAGTATCCAGAAATTCCCTAACAGACGTTGAGAGTTCAATGATCTTTCTACCAAAATACTTTATGCATTAAATGTTAATACAAACATATTGAAGCAAGAGAGAAGGCATATGCTCTGATTGTGCATTGCAGGTGTTTAATAATTAAATTTTTTTTTCTTCTTCTGTTGTCTTTGGGACTGTAATGTGGTGATGTCCTTGGAGATGTTTTCTCTGGGCAGTTAACCATAGAAATACTCAATAAAGACAACCCAGGCCCGTTGTCATGTGCAAACCCAGTTCCTCAAACTAATTATACTCCCTGCGTAGTTATCATTCCTGCATCCCTGGAAATTACTCAGAATTTACAAAGTGAGAGAATATAAATTTGTTTTCTTTTCTTTTGCTATATTTCACCCTCTTTTTCCATCTATGGAGCATGGAACATGCAGTGCATATTTGTTGAGACTCTTGGTATGTGGGTGGTTGTACTGGAGCTTATCCCATGCTAATGGACACAGCGATAGCATTTCCAGGAGAAAACCAGAGCATGTGGTGTGCATTTGCTTTTGACTTTGAACAGGGAGGGTTGATTCTTTGTCATCCTGGTAGAGTTTAGTTTTCCTCAATTTTTGGATTTTTTTTTACCATGCTTAAATGTCTTTTGATACCCTAAAAACACAAGCTTTTTCACGCCAATATGTTACAATTATTTTTTTTTCTTTTGTAATTGCAGTTGTTTCTTATCCTTACTGCTGGTAGCTGCTGTCGTTTGGAAAATCAAACAAACCTGTTGGGCTTCTCGACGGAGAGAGGTATCAATAACTTTAAGATTATTGTAGTAGCTTTATCTTTCAGAATAAATTGATAACTTCGATAAACAATCACTCCTCCCCTTTCTCCTGTATATACAATCGAAATACCCATTTTATACCCTTGACTTTTTTATATTGAAGAAGAAACGTTTATTTCTTTCTCCTGTCAAAAATTAAAGGAATTACAGCACTAGGCTGCAGAAAAGTAAATATTCCCAATGGTGGCATATTTAGAATATTTAGATCAGAATTGAATCGAGTATTTCAGTTGAAAGAGTATCAAGGAGTTATTCAGCCTGGCCACTTCAGGGCTGACCAAAGGTTAAACCATGTTATTATGGGCATTGTCCAAATAAATAATAATTTCTTATACTCTAACAAGCTTGGGGCACTGACCCTTTGCTAGGAAGTCTGTTCCAGTGTTTGACCACCTTCTCTGTAAATAAATGTTTCCTAATACCCAAACTGGAGCTCCCCTCAAAGGAGCAAAATTCTCTATTAGAATCCGTAGTTTCATCATTAAACCTGTGGCACAACTGAAATCTTCAGTAAATACTCATACATCAAATCACCGTATTCTTTTGTGGTCTAAATTCTTACAGCTATGTTGAAAAATTTAGCCCAAATATTTGTTCTTACCTGCTTAACAATTCACTACACCTAAATGAGGTTAAACTTAGATTATGTGTGCTGCTACATGTATATAATCATATACTGATAGTTGTCACATTTCATTTTGTTCTCATAAATGACATCTAGAATTTTTACATAGTGATGTTTTCCCTTCTTGAAGTTTCTGATCTTGATGATTTTTGGAAAGAGGACTTCCCTAATGTACTGTAATCTTGATTTTTGTTTTAAAGACAAGCTTTGGTCTACTTAATGATTTTTCCTTAGTATACTGGCACTGTGAATGTTTAAATAACTTAATTTTTTTTACTGTAGGTCTACAGTGAATTTATATATGCTTTAAAAGTGCCAAGTAACTAGCACTTATAATTTTCCTTCACTGGAATTATAATGTACTGAAGGCCAGTTTTAGCTTGAACTGGTGCTACAAAGGAAAATTTATATTATTGCTACTTGTTCCCCTTCAGAATTTTTTTTTATTCATCTGAACATCGTTAAGAATTTTCTAGGAGCAAATTCTCATCTATTTCTTATTAGTTGCAAAATATAGATGAAAGTTACTTTAAACCACATTATTCTGCTTAATAATATTTTATTTAAATTTGTCTCAATACTTTGATAGTTCTGTGCAAAATTGTGTTGTGATAGAATGTAGTAGTTCATTGATTTAATTTCTCGTGTTAATGAGGTTGGTTTATTGATGTTTTTAAGAACAAGTACAAATGTACCCATTCCCAGATCTAGAGGGT
Source organism: Oriolus oriolus (assembly GCA_013400235.1). Lineage (NCBI taxonomy): Eukaryota > Metazoa > Chordata > Aves > Passeriformes > Corvidae > Oriolus > Oriolus oriolus. The sequence goes on along the minus strand of VXBT01006918.1, from coordinate 596,269 downwards.
CTGGTCTGTTTTCTATGATTGCTCTCCTAGATTTTTGAAATATAAGATTTTTTAATGTGGTCTCTAGGCATCATTCTTGATAAAGAAAACATTCTCATACAAAAAGTTTCTGATTTTTCCAAGATTTATTTTCCTGATGTCATCAAAAGTACTTCTAAGACTGTATGAAAGCTCAAATAAGCTGTTTGATAAATGCAACATAAACATGAATCAGCTTCTTGAGAAGAGCAAAGGAGAAAGACATGCTTGGCAACTGGGTTAGAACTCTCAGAGGTTCAGGGCTGGTTCTGAATCTTGGCTCTCCTTGAGTATAACTGGAGAAACTTGGTTTTCTCTCGTAACTGGAGTACAGGAGCATTATGAATTGTAAATGCTGCAGGAAATCTTTATTTTCAGTCTGCTCTTGAACATCAGCTGCAGTTCATGTCAAATACAAGTTTTTGATAACATTCCATGCAATATTTTCCTTTAATCTAGCTCAGAAAACTTCTTTTTATATGTAGCATATTTTATAGGATTTTGCAATTAAGTGTTGCAAATAAATTGTATGAATAACACACAAGTAGAGGCAATCTACTGTTGAAAAGATTTCTCAAGTATCTGCTTTTAAAGCCCATTTGGCAGATGAGCTTTTCATCTCTTTCATCACTCTTTAAAGACAGGAATGCTTGGCTCTTTAGATGTTACCTTCAATATGGACCCAAGCTACAGTAATGGAACTATAACGAGAACACAAACAAATACGGAAAAGCGTGCCGTTAAAAGCTGTGCATCCTTTTATTGTTCCTCCTGATTTTTTTTTCCCCTGAAGGAGGGGGAACATTACTATCCAGTTCTTGTGGTCTTTTAGTAATGAATTTTATCAGGCTGTTGAGGTAACCCAATAATTTTTTTAAGATTTGTAGAACCCCATGTGTAGCTGAGAATTCAGAGCTTTGTCCTGCTTTGCCTTCTGACTTTAATTCTTGGTTAAACTGGAACATTATTGATGCCAAATTGAACATAGCATGGCCTCAATCTAATAGAAAGCAACAGCGAATTGTTTGCATTGTGAAGAGGAAATGTTTCAGTTTTCCCACTAATTTAGAAATTTTCCTTCCAGATTCTTTCCCAATTCATTCGTCATTCAGCAAAAGTTTTTTACTTTCTACTGCTCAGAGCACTGCCCAAATCTTGCTGAGCAATTTGAATTTAGGCTCTATCATATGTACATGTAAGAAACTGTTCCACTGTATAGGTATGAAAATGGATAAATAAATAGTTTAACTGATGATTGTCAACACTGAATTTAACTCTCCTTTCCCCATATCTATTAGTCTTTCAATTTATTTAATTAAAATAATTTTCCCCTAAGTTTAGAACCTTGAGTTTTGGTAATTTTTTCTGCACTCATAACAAAATTTTGGTTCTTTTTTTTTTTTTTTGCCTACATTGCTGTCTCTTAAGATATATTTTATCTCAGGTTTTTGAACTCTATATTTATACTTTAACTCCTGGATGAGCTTCTCTTCCTCTCTCCTGCCTTCTGAAAGGGCAAGAGACAGCAGATAGACTGTCTTACCTTATACCATCAAAGTTATTCACCTTCTGCACTGAGGGAAAATAGAAAGTATCATTCTTTTATTTTATAGTTCCAAAAAGATCAATGAAACTTTGAGCAGGAGAACATGAACAGCCTCCTGCCTGGTATCCCTTGACACCTTCCACCACCCATCCCTCCCATGGATTTGTGACATTTTAAAAAAGGTTTTTAAGAAGGGCTGAAGTAAGATAGTGGAATATTGCTCATCTCAGGGAGCTTGTTCCTTGAAAGGAATACTACAGAATATGATGAGATGATTTCCAAAGCATAATTCTTGCAGCACTATCTTTCTTGATAAAAAAGCCCGAAACCCTAAGAAAATAAAACCAAAACAGAAGGAATTTGGAACATTCATAACAGAGCAGGGTAACATTTACAGGTAAGCATGGAAGTTTATGCAGGAGTGGAAAAAGGGAAAAATATATTTGTTTATCCAGTAAAGGAGTTCCTAAGTATTGCAAGGTTTAGGAATAGCAAAGCATTTTTTAGAAGAGTCCTACACTATGTTAGAAGATCAGATATGTTCTCTAGATTTTAATATCTCGTCCTTCTTTTTCCTCCAGAGAATCACAAATCTTTCTACTAGTACCTTTCTCAGTAAAATTTGACTTTTTAGTTCACTGGATGAAAAACCAAAAGCTATCATTTTCTCCCAAATGATTTGTTAGGCCTCTTGCATTTTATACCCTGAATTCGCCCAGGAGCCCATCCATGAAGCTCCAATCTGACTCTGTTTGCCTCCTTTATATAAGAAAAGATATATCACCCAGATTTGCCAAATAAGAAATATAAAGAGAATATTATTTGTTTTCTCTGCATGTTTCATAACTAAAATATTCATTCAATCTTCTACTGAGAATGGGTAAAAGAGAATCTGTTCATAGATCATTTAACTGAAAAGCTTGATAGGTTGCCTGCCAGTTTTGTAGTGGCTCAAAGGTTTTGTCTCATGAACTTCTTCTGACTGAAAGGTATCACGCTGTAGATAAAATTTGCATCCAAACGATTTCTTTTTAATGGTGTATTGAACTTTTCTTTTTGCTGACAAGACTACACTGAGGTCACTAACAAACTCAAACACATGGGATTATAAACCACGCAGCTTCTAGTTGAGGTATTTTAGCAAAGTATTTGCCCTTCCCAAGGTAAACCAGTTGCTGCTCAGATACCTTTTGTGCTATTGATCCAGTCAGATGTTTCAAAGAGTTGTTACCTTTAATTCAAAAGCCTATAATCACCCGTGTACATGAAGTACCTTCTTCCCTCCACTCAGACACACAAAATACATGTGCCAGTGTGTCATGTGTCGTTATCTAGAATCATAGAAACATAGAATTGTTTGAGTTGGGAAGGAGCTTAAAGGTCATCCAGTCCCACCCTCCTGCAATGAGCAGCTTCAACCAGAACAGGTTGCTGAGAGCCCCGTCCAACTTGACCTTGAATGTTCCCAGGGATGGAGCATCTACAACCTCTCTGCAGGGGTTTACCACCCTCATTGTAAAAATCTTTTTTGCTTATATCTAGTTTGAAATACACATTTGTGTATATTGGATCAGTCAATTGGTTAAAATGGAGTTTTTACTTTTTTTGTGTTTTGCTGTAAATGGCTTTTTTATACATTATTTTAATTACACACGAGAAAGAGATTGCATATCTTTAAAGATGACTTTGATTCTTATTTCCTCATGTAATACACTATAAAGCTCTTGAGCAATAAGAAAGTAGTGCACAATTGCACATTTAGGTAAAAATGTTTGAAAGCATGGATTGTGTGTGTAAAGCGCTTGCCTAACTTTAAAGGTTAATATAATTTATATATAGCATCTCATTATACAGTCTGCTGTGCACCATTTGCCTGTCTGAAAAAATAGCACATACAAACATAAAAACATGGAATTATAGAAAATGCTGGCTTTATACAGTGTGTCTGTGCCACTCAACTTACTGCTTCTTCTATTAAATAAGCTTATGTTTGTTTAAAAAAACTCTCCACCTTTCAAGCCTTGATTTTATTATCAAGGTAGTTTTATTCTAAATATTCAAAAATTCTTACAAATAGACAAATGAAACTGAAGTAGACTGCTTCTTAATAGCAGTAACAATTCATGTAATAGCTTTAGGCTCATTTCTGTGGTAACTCTAATAAGAACAAGGAAGTTCAGTTATGTCGATAGTACTAATGAATGTAGAGAATATGTGAATTTCAGCCAGAGCTTTTTTGCTTTCTATTCAAGTGACAATATTTTAAAGTATTCCTTTTAGAAAAGACAATAATGGCTTTTGGTGTATATGATATTGCTTATGGAATGCAACACGTTTACTTTAGCAATACTAAAACACAGAGAATATTCTTGAACAACAACTGAGGGAGCAAAAGCAAAACTGTGTGTTTCAGGATGAGCAAGGAACCAACAACAGCAGATGTAAGGAAACGAAGAAATATTAACATGCATAATTAAACTACTCCAATGTGAAGTACTATTCATATGTGTAGGTGTCTACTGGATTATGTAGTTTATGTTTAAAATTTGTTAAGCTCATAGATAATTTTTCTTTTTTGGTATCTTCTTGTCTGTTGCTTAGCAAATATCTTACACATCTGTATGTACTTACTCATAGGCTGTGTGAGTAATCCTACTGAAGTCAAAGGAGCTATTCATAGGACCAGAATCTCAACTTGTTATATCGCTCAGGCTCTTCCGAAATCAGTAGAGCTATGACTGCTTATTTCAACTGTGGATCTAGTTTTACTGAGGATAACTGGGGCATTTATTTTAGGCTGATGTTTTCTGCATTCTCTCCAACCTAAAATTTAGGCTCCTCTCTGACTGAACCTTTCAAGCAATATGCCTGGTTAGCTGACACTGGATCTTGTCTTGGGACTCCCTCTGCAGTATAAAAGGCACTTCCAAATGACAATTTATCCCACCCAATTTTCACAGTGTTCACTTTTTACACTCTGGTACTTGTGGGGACCTGACTTCTTGTTAACAATACAAAAAACCCATTGAGTCAAATCTCCTATACTGAGAGTTAATCTTCACTTTCTTTGCTTTAGTTTTGTAAAATTGAGATTGTATTTATAATGCTGTCATTTCATAAAAGTAAGCATCTGATTAATTCTTATATTAGTACTGCTCATAACGTGCTTGTTCTCTGTGAAGAGGAGTATTAAATGGTGCCAGTGACAGACTCGATATTATATTGGAGAGTGAATTAAGCAAAGCTGATACAAAGTATTTGTGAAAGCTTGCTAACAGATCGGTTTCTTCATTCCACAAAAATTCAGAAGGTAAAGAAGATAACAGACAACAAAAGGCTTTAAAATGAAAATTGTGAGCTCTTTATTAAAAAGAATAAATTAGGGAAAAGAAACTAAGTAGATGTTTTAATTATATGTACTTATGACCAGGAGAAGAAAATTGTTTGCTTTTCTTAACATAATAACCCAAGTTCTTTCTTACATTTCCATAGTGGAGTTAGTCTGAAGATTCCCAAAAGGCAATAATCAAAACAAATTAGTTTCATTATATGGGATTCCTGGTATATGCATAGGAGGAAGGTTGGATGTAGTTTTTACTGCTGATAACAGTACTTTAAAATTAATAGTTGTGGTATTCTGTTCAGTAGAATTTATTATCAAGGCTGAGCTTTCCAAATATGAATATAAAATACTTCTGGAGATAATGCTGATGTTATAATGGCCAATATTAATTCCTACTCTCTGGTTAACTCTTGCAAGTGTACTGGGTTAAGTTTTCAAGCTAACAGGAAGGTAAAATTAAAGTTATTTTAGAGAAAGAGGGAACTGGCCCAAACGAAGAGGACTGCCTCAGGCAAGTGGCCACTTGCAGAGCCTGAGGGTGCTTTGAGCTACACGGTCTGAGAGTTTTCCATGGGGTTGGTTGTAAACATAAGAGCATTAGGAGAAGTTTTAACAAACTACCTGTCAGCAAAAAGCAGCAGACAATGAGAAAGGCAGTCCTTAGTGGGACCTGGGAAGAAGCCAGATAACTTCTTTTGACAAGAAAAGTAATTTGAATTTGTTTCCACAGTGCTAAAGGAATGAGGATGGTGAATATGTTCTTTGTAAATAAAGAGGATTGCACCAAAATAGATGCTTCATTTCTGTCTCCTAACAAAAACAAAAAGGCAGGTGTTGAATATTGGCCCAAAGTGGTGAGACTCTTCTTTATGTTTGTATTTCCTCTGTCTTTGCAGCATAGTGTCAATATTTTGTCCCCGGTTAAAACACAAACAAACCTTCCATTTCTCAAAGCCCTGTAAGAAAAGAGTGGATTTAGCTGCAAACAATAAAATGTTGTGAGAACTCCGATATGAAGAGAGAATGAAAAGGTTTGACAATTTACACTAAGAGCTCTTCAAGAGAAAAATGCAAATACTCCTCTGTAGACCCTCCATAGCTTTTCTCAGAGTGTGCAGAAATTGTAGTTGCACTGGGGTGGCCCAGGTGAGTCACCTGCAACAGGTGAAGCATAAAAGAAAGTGAGTCTGAATTATCCTTCCTCCAAAGGGCAGGGAAGTAACTCAAAGTCCAAGCCTGGAAGACTTAGTTCCTCTCTATTATTCTGCTTCTCCTTTCTACCTAAAGTTCTGTTTATTTACACTTGAATGCTAATCATTTATACTAAAAATTACATTAAATCATGCAAACAATAATTTTTATTGCTTGTAGTGTATGGAACATTTGCTACTGCTTCCACAAACATCCATTTCCTTGCAATTATATATATATTTTTTTTTCCCCAGAGCTGATTTTTAGGTACATTTCTGTATGTGTGCAATTGAGTAGTGGTAAGGTGGGTTTCATATCATGCCTGAATCTATTTCAAAGTGTTTCTATTTCACTTTGCTCAGTATGTATAGTACCTGCCCTCTGAAATAAGCACATCGACCTTTATATCTCTTAAAGTTAGTGTTGATAATATACAGAATTACTGGTTTTTATTTTAAAAAAACTTTGAAGGCACTGAAGTTTCTTTTATGTGGATGACCCCGTGCTGAAGTTGGAGCTTTAATAATCAATGCAAAGCAGATGCAAAGATCAATGCAGCTGGAAATTAAATAACTTCACTGACTTATTTTTTCAGTGCCTGCACTATTAATTGGTTTACTCTGTCAGCAGAATGTGTTCACTGCTGTGAGTGTCAGTGTTGTTGCTATCAACAAATTCCGTGGGGGACTTCTGTGCTCTCTGTAGATATTTGTGCACAAACACATTCCTTGGGGTCATCCCTCTTGAGCAGACACTGGCTGTGCAGTTCATCTGGGCACCTTCAACGCTTCTCCCCCTGCTCTGGATAGAAGGAAATAATAGCAGGATCATGGTGACAAAATTTGCATAGTACGCTTATTTCTGGAGGAACCTGCCAACACAAAGTACCTGAGAAGTGTTAGGTTGGAAAAAAAAAAGCCAGCAAAAAACTCCCCCAAAAAACAAAACCAAAAAACACACAATCAAATAGAACTTTAAAAAAACCCATGGGTGTATGACACAGCCTACAAAAAGGTAGAGTAGTTATTGTTTTTGAAGGATATAATAATGCAATGTTTATCCTTCCTGGGGCTATATTTTTTATTGCTCCAGCAGTTCACAAACAGTAGTTGAGAGTTAGTGTGACCTGATATAAACTAAGCTCATTACATTATTTTCAACAGATAATTAATAATTAACATATAACCTTTGGCTTTCCTTTTATCTTCAAGTATTGACAGAAGTCACATAAAAACATACTATGTGTGCAAAAAATGCTTTGAAATGCAAAACTTAATTAAAATTAATGTAATGTTATTTTAGTACAGTTGTATAGTAGCAAAAGTACGATAGGGAATATGAATATTTGAACAGATGATTATTTTTATCCATGCTGTTCAATTTTCACACAAGTAAATTTTGGAAAACAGAATATCATTTGATATTTTGTTTGGGATTAATTTTGTTTGGATTGAGTGCGCCATGGCAGTTAAATTGTGACATCAGTAAATTAGCCCAGACTGCTTTGCCAGTTGATTGACCCACATGCAATTAGCAAAACTGAAACCACAATGAATCCTGTATCTTGAGCTTGTTTAGTTTTTTTCTCTGCTTCACATACATTTTGAAAATCCCAGTTAATTAGACTTATCATAGACTTAATAGCTGTAGCTTCTTAGTCTTTTGTATTTGTGCAGCCATGGTCAGGTGGGCAGGGAAGCAGAATATCCCAGGAGGGAGAAATTTGGGTTTGGAAGTCAGTCCTTTCCTTCCTGGTGTTAGAAGTGCCCTTTTGCAAATTGTTTCACTGCCTGGACCATCAGTTCCCCATTTGTAGGACACAGTCAGTGCACAGGTTGTGGTGATACACTTTTCATTAAAGATTCCGTTGGTATTAATTGGGAGAGTCTACTCTGATGACTGTTTTGCTTTATTCCCCAGTAATCCTGTTTGTTCCTAGGCAATTTATTTAGGTTTCTGTTCATTTAGGCAGGAAAAAGGAGTGAAATGGACACTAGATCTCTCTCTTAATTTTTTCTGGGTGAAGAGACACCAACATGTGAAATAAAGTCTGTTATTTTAATGCGTTATATTTCATACATATTTCAATATTTGCTAAAATATGTTATGAAAGAATGAAATATCTTGTATGTATTTCATTTTCATCTTCATTAAAATCAATCGCCCATTTCTTAGGATTTTATGCTTTCTGAATATGTTAATGGTGCACAATACTGATTCTACTGCTTTTTGCCTACCATAATAATTTTATGCCTTCACAAATTTAAGAAATAATATTTCTAAAACAGTGGGAATATCCATGTTACAAAAATACTGTAACCCCACATGTATGACCCACATACAAGTATCAGATACACCAAATTTTGACTTAATACTGTCCAGTAATAATATTCCTGACCTTGCCCCTTTCCACATTCACATGGAAAGCAAGTCCACATTGTTAATGTTGTTAATGACTAAATCACCCATGCACAAAATGTCCACCTCTGATTAGAGCATCCAGTTCGCTGTCAGCTTACAGAAAACAATGAACATAAATCATTTCAGTAGAAAGGGAGGAACAGAGGACCCAGAGAATTACAGTCACTGAGTTCCCAGAAACATCTCTCAACAAAAGCTAAGCTGTTTGTAAGCACCTATGAGAAAAAAAAAAGATTAAAAGCCTAGATGTTTTTTTCATTAACCAAAGCACACAAAAAGAATATGCTTTTCTTCCAAGGTAGGATAAAAGTCCTTTTGAATGGAGGAGAGAACATCTGGTGCTTGTACAGCTGGCTGTTACAAAGGCTATAAGAAGTCTATCACAGGATACTTTAATAGGGAAGGCAAGGAAGCATTATCATGATTACATAGCTGTGGAGTAGGTGCAAAACTGGTCAAAACCCCATAATCAGATGTTCCTTATCAGTGAAAGGAGGGATTAACTATGTGAGGACTGTACTTATCAGCATTAGCCCTTTCAAAGCTTTGTCCTAGCTCTAGAACTCATCAGTGTTTTTTAATGACCTAAGTCATGCAATTGGAGATTACATCTATTAAATTTGCATACTAGGAGTGTGTTGCAAGCAGGATCAGGCTTCAAAACAACGTTTGGAAATTGGAGGCAATATCCATACTGGTGAATGCAAGTTTTTACCTGCTGGAAATATTCATCTTCACAGAAACAGAATGAAGAAAAAGCTCACTGTGCTACAATTCTTCAGAGCTGATCGATGGCTTGGAAAGGCTCACAAGCTGAATATAAGTCAACAGCAGTCTAGTTACAAAAAAAGGAATTTATTTCTGCCTTGCATATGTAACTCTAAGACATCTAATTCTTGAGCTTTACTGAGTATGACCTTAACTGGACCTCGTGGACAGTTTAAACACAACAGTTCAAAAAGTCAGTGAATCATTTGGAAATGTTCAGAGGAGAGAAGTGGGAAAGTGTGTCTGTTTATAGCTGCAGAGCATAAAAGATCATGGAGAGATGTGATAACAGCCTTGAAGATGGGGAATGGAACCATGCATTTATCTGAATCTGTTGTAGAAAGGATAAGAAAGAAAAGTGCCCATGATGCAGCAAAGAACATTCAAGTGAAAAATAAAAATTATAATGATATTAGTAGTGTAGTTTTGCAATAGATAATCTCAGAAATTCCAGGGACTTTGTAAGCCTTTAGGAGTGGGGTGGGCAAACACAGGACAGAAATTAGAAGACCTGGATATGCCATTGCAGGGTGGTGGGGAGTCCCTTGGCAGTCTCTGCAGGTCTCTTTTAACCTTATGACCTTATGTTTAAAAAAACCCACTTGAAGTCAGAGCATTTTGTACATACCAGGGGCATTTTATTTGCTGTAGAATCACAGAATGGGTTGGGTTGGGAGGGATCTCTGAAGTTCATCAAGTTCAACTCCTGCTGCCGTGGGCAGGGACATTTTCCACTAGAACAGGGTGCTCCAAGTGCTGCCCAACCTGGCCTTGAGCACTTCCAGGGATGAGGCATCCAGAATTCCTCTTAGACTAAGGCTACATGATATGATATTGTGGCACCAAAAGTCTGTAGTAGTGCTCTAATAGCACCTGCACTTCCTCATTAAAGACTATTTCAAAATCTACATTAATTTGATATTTATACTTTCGTTGCAAAACTATGTCCCAAATGGCAATAAAGGCAAGTAATTATCCAGATATTCAGATGGTTTTTTTGCATTAGAAAGGCTTTTAAGGAGCAGCTTTCTTCTTTACAAATCTCACATGAATAAATACAGCCTTTGAAGTTACTGATGTCATGGTTAAACTTTACAAAATCTCAGATACTAGAAAATTAGGGTCAAAAATAACCCCTTACCTTTTATGCCATTTAAGTTCATATCCATGATGTCCATCCAAGTGACTGAGTCACCCTGTGGTTTGATGGTTTTTTTTCATTTTTGACTTTTCATTTAATGATTTGGGCTGGATTATTTGTTCTGCACCTGACATCTCTTCCATTGTGGAATTCTACTGGTTTCTCTGTGAGAGTGGCAGGCAAGGCAAGACAGCTTATTTGAATTTAAAATTGAAAACCACACATAGATTAGAAATTGAACAAGTTTTGTGTTGTTTTGCTTAGGTTTTAGTTTGTTTTAGTTTTTTGGGTTTTTTTTTTTTTTGTCATACACATTATTGCAATGATTTCCTTTAACTGAACCAGTCTCACCAGTATTTTAAAATACACATTGTTTGCAACAGCACTGTTTAGCATAAGTACAGAATTCTTATAAATGGTAGCTACTGCATGTTTGTGGGTCATTCTTGTTTTCCTGTATCCTATGGCAGATGATATCTATCCTACAGATGGAAAATGCATTATATTTTCACTGTTTTCAGAATGGCTTGTTGTTTTCTGACATGAAGCTGACATAACTTGAGCATGCTTTCTTCCCTTATATAATCACCAATTTACATATAACCTTTGGCTTTCCTTTTATCTTGAATCATTGATAGAAAATTTCATAAAATCATAGAATTTGAGCAAAAAATCTCTCAAATGAAAATTCTAATTAAAATTAATATTGTGGTAATTTAGGACATTTGTGTTCCTGAAAGATAGTATTTGGATATCACCAGTGTTTGAATATGCTGTTAGTTTTTCTCATGTTTGTCTCTAAAAAGTGGTTTGGGGTAAAAATTTGAATCAAGTGCAGTGTGATGCAAAAGCTAAATCCTAACTTTATTTAATAGCTTTAAAATTTTTTTATCAGTTAAATGCATGCAAATAGCAAATGAATAAAACACCTACAATTGGCCTTTTATTTTTTTTTTTATATATCTACTTACAAGACTGCTATTAACTGGAAATAATACTATGGTATAGAAGCTATTATCAAACTTTTTTTTGACAAAGATATTTCTCTTCAGGCTGAAAAATCTCACTTTTAGTGGAACGTAAGCAGCTTCACTTAGATTAAACTTCTTTTTTTGATGGAAGAAGCAAGTAAATATATATTTCCAACATAAAGAAGCAAGGTGATTTAGCTGGATTGCAAGGAAAACAGGATATGAAGAAATATAGTCTATCATCTCAGCCGTAAATAGGTTTTTCTAGTAGTTGATGCAGTCAAAAATTCCCTGTCAACCCATATAAAATTCACATTCATAGCTAAGAATTACAAAGGAGAGTTTATATCCCTCTATTTTGCTAGCATCCTGCTCAGGTCAGACTGACATTATTTTGAAAAGTTTCTGCTATCTTTGAGAGATCTTTCTCTAATCCATATATTTTGCAGATGCTATTTCTGCTACCGAGTTGAGCGTTGTATTCACTTTTTCATTGCATCCCAATTCTTACACTCCGTAAGTGCCCATTTACTGCTCAATCCTACAGCATCCCCATACACAGATTCATAGTTTATGGGTCTCCTTACTCCAAGAGAAGGGAAATATTGTCTTGTTTGTGGGGGGTTTTTTAATTTCTTACTTTTCCTGTTTGATTCTTACCAACGTGAGCTGCAGGATATATATGTCTCAAAATCCTGGCTTTGTTTTTCTCCTCATAATGGAGGGAGGCCTCAGGCAATCAGCTGTCATGCAGCACTTTCATACTGTTCTGCTCAGTGTCCTGCAGGTGGGAAAGTAGTGTAAGTGTTTACAAAATGTTTCTCTGATCAGAGATTCAGCTTCTTGTAGGCTTAGTCCCTCAATGGGACTTGGCCCTCTGTTACCAGTTTTGGAAGCACTAAATTTCAAAAGCAGCATTCACTGGACTGCTCTGCAGCAGTTGAAATAGGTACTTGACACTGAAGTCTGCCAAAGACGTTACTGGTGTTTCTAGGAAATCAGTTGCATTTTTTTTTTTCCATTTCATGTGAAAAACACTGACTTGTTCACACATTTGTTTCTGTATGAAAACTTTTGCCTGATTTACTCAGGGAAGTATTTTCCCCAGAGCTGATGTTAAGAGGTAGTTTCACCTTCTCATCAGTGCCCCCACTGTTAAAAATCATTACTGTTAAAAAAAGTAAATGCAATAAATATTTTCAGAATATAAGTGAACAGTCATTAAACAAAGCATTAGTTATTGCCAATGAGTTCTGCCTTGTGGGATGAGCCTGTAACATCACAAACAGAAAGCATGTGCCTTTCTCTAGGTCGCTGTAATACCATGGCACAAATGGGTAATGAGCAAATGAGGAACATGCAGGCGTCACTGCCCACATTTGATGCTTTTTCTACATGTTCTAGGAGGCAGACTAAAATTTTAAAGAGCTAAAATTGCAAGAAGGGGAATCCTACGGCAGGGGTTACAGGATTTTCCATTGATTTACTGGGATTAAAACTTTGCACTTCAAAATTATTTGAGCTGCTCTGCACTAGATAGTGTTATGCCCCATCAGTAAATTATATATAAGACTTCTAGCACTTGAAAAACGTTGAGATGCACACGTGCCACAATACAGTTCAGTGTGCACGGTGACTTCATCTGGCAGCTGTTCTGTACCTGCCTCTGCTGTGCTTTGCGTAAGGTGGGTGTGATTGCTTTGAAGAATCCAACACAGCTTGTAGTTCACACCACTCACTGATATTTAAGTAGGGAAAAAAAACCCACAATCTAAAAATAAAATTTTTATTTTTGGAGGGCAAAAAGCAATTTTTTTAATCATCTTTTGTTTATGGTTGTCTTTGATTTTCACACCTCAAAGTGCCATAAAATCAGCTTTTGATCTTCATACATTCTTAAAACAATCTAGCAATTAAGTGAACAAAGAGAAAAGGTAGGAAAGTAAAATTGTTTATGAAAGATAGTGAATCAAATGATAAGTAGGGCTTTTTTGTCTGATTAAATTAGAGTAATGTTGTAGCTCAACAAAATTACACAGTGACATCTTCCCTCCCATGCTCACATTGAAGTTTGTCAAGTGGTGCTTATGTGCTTTTGATAATAATGAACAAAGTTCTGAAGTTCTGGAGAGTTTCATTCCCATTTTAGCTGTTGAGCCTATTTAATACGTCTCATTAACGTACTTGTACAGTTTCTTCTTCAAGATAAATGTTTGTTGAATCCTAAGTGAAGGTGCCTTTGATGTTGAATGGCTGCTGTGTGTGATAACTAGGGAGTAACTTGTGCAAATTCAAGTACAATCATGTCTTGCAGCAGGTCATTGTTCTGTGTGTGTGAGGCCAGCATACTTAGTGCAAGTCTCTGAAGAGACTGTGTAGCTTTAAACACTAGGACCCACTGGTTAGATAAGAAAAAAATACATCTTCCAGATGTCTTGGGGAGTTTCTAGAATAGAATTCTAATCGTAATTCTATTCAAAATGGAAACTCGTCCTTAATGGAGTGGGGCTCTGTTTGGTTTTTATCTTTTAATAGAAAGAACACAATGCTAAAACCCCAGGTTTTTTAAGAATGGCACGTGTCTTTCCATGATATTGGGATGAAATGTCATTCTCCCAGAAGAAATATTTCTCTAGAAATAGTGCTGTATTTGTATCATCATGATGTAAGAACACTACTTCTGTGTTTAGCTGTAATTCAATTCTACTTACGATTTTGTTACACGAGTATTCAAATGCACACTCTATGTGCCACTTATTCAGACAGCTTTCAGAAGAAAATATTAGCTATGACAAAGCTTTTTCACAAGGAGCCTCTCCAAGTAAATGACAAACTTGTACAGCTATATTCATTTTCTTATATTGTTAGTCTCTGCCAGAAGTATGGGAAGAGGTTCTAATAAGCATGTTTAATTAATCTTATATCTTTCTTTCCTTGTCCTCCTGATTTTGATTGTATAGCTGTTATCTTTGATTTCTCCCCTGTTCTCATTCCGTCTCCCATCAGATACATCTGCTTCTCTTTTCTGTTATTCATCATTAGTTATCTTTTCTATTTTGCTAGTACTTGAATATGCTCTTATGAAACACATCTCAGCTGTGTTGTGTTTTTGTTAAAATTGGCACTTCTAAAAGGTTAGGCCTCTGCCTTTTGGCTGTTATACTTGAACTCAATTGTCAAAATGATTTCTCTAGACTGATGACTCTTTAGAGAAAGCACTGCCTTGCCTGAGTGCATTGCTGGTACAGAACAATCATTAAAGATTAAACTGCTTCTTGACTGTCAAAATCACCATACAATAGGTTTAAGAGGACTAAAGGGACAGTGCAACTTGGTGTAATGAAGAAGAGAGGATGCAGCAGCATAATATTGTCTTCTGCAAGGAGAGCACTTGCCTTACTACCCAGGATCAGTGTAGGAAGGGAAGTGGGAAACTGAGGACTCTTGAAGTCCCTAAATTTGGACGTGAGCACTTAGGGCTCTCCTTGCTGACAGGGATCAAAATAAGGGTTGAGTATGACCACAAGGAATGGTATTTCCATGTTTCATTTATGCTACACAGTTGGGCAAGCCATGGTTTATTATCCACTCAAAGGGAAGGACTAAAAGGAAGTTCAAGCAAGTTTCAATAGAAAGAGATTTACATCATGGGGGTGTGAAACTGTTATATCATAATAGGTATGAATGGCTTAAAAGCACATACTATCAAAAAAGGCACCAGCCATGAAGTATCTGTCAGTGCACTGGTAGAGGATTATACCTTTAATTCTCCAGAAACAACTCTTTTGCTGGAAGCTTTTGGAATAAAAAAAAATAACTATTCAGATCCCCAGATGCTTATTCACATCTGACATTTTTTTAAAATGTAAAAATATCTACAAGCTGAATTTTATTAATGTTTTTAATTTTAAAAGTTGTCTCCTCATTAGGGTACACATGCAGTGGAATGTGAAGCAAAGCAGAAACTGAAGAAGAAAACTGTAATACATGGCTTAAATAAGAAAAAAACCAAGTTGCAGCTTATTAAAATGAATTTCAGTAACAGCTAGCAAGATTGTTTCTTTCAAGTCAGTGAATTTTCTGGAGGAGTACAGGTGAATGAGAAAAATGCAGAAAACTCTCATCTCATCATTTTATTTGACGTTAGGGGTGAATTTATACTTTGTTCCCTACATACTCTTCCCACTACTATTTGCTTCTGCAGCTTGAGCCACTTGAATGTACAAATGCATCTGCCACTGCTGGGTCTCAGTGTCTGTCCTGCATGCTGAAAGTGTCTGTTAGCAAAAGAAAAGGTCAGCTGGGGCTGGCAGGAGGCTTCCATTGCCCTCTGGAGTAGCAGGCCTTTGCACTGAGGCCTGAAACTTGATTTAACTTGACTTAAATACCTAAAATTACAGCGTAGAGATTGCCCTGTAATATAGAAAGTAGCATAAACTGAGAGCAATATGTGGTGTAAGTTGCTCACCATAACTGCTTACCCTTGTACCTCTGTATATGAATTTAAGGCTATGTCATAAGCTAAAAAACACCCAAACAATCCCCCACCCTCAAACCCCTCACCCCCGAAAAGACACCACAACAAGAGTGGACTGAAGGACTGAGCAAAATACCAATAAGCGCACTCACGACTTTCAGCTTGTGTCCCTGTAGGAGAAGCTCCTGAAGTTTGGTTCTTGGGGAGATTCCTTGGCTCTGTTAGTTGGCGTGGAAAATGAACTGCAGTGTTCACTCTTTTACACCCTCACCCTTAAAACTTTCCCTGTTCCATAGGTTCATTTGCTGTTCTTGGAAGAGATTATTAATATCCCAACCTAGGCTGCATCCTGAATTTAATATCGAGTTTGATTCCATTTCACTGCATATTGTATCCAATAAATGTTCAATAGCTTGGGAGAGAGTCAGCTCCCCTTTCAAATTAGATTTTAAACTTGCCATTTGCTACTTTAACTCTATTAATATTTTTTCATCTTTTGTGTGTTTTCTTATCCTTTTAAAATGAATTTTGGGAGTGCAAGTCTGAAACCCAGCTTTATGTCAGGGGAGTAAGCTCTGTGGCAAATTCTGCCACTGCAGAATAATTTTATTCAACAGTAGAACCAGAAATATCTGAATAGTCTTCTTAGGTAAATAGTTTCATTTTACTGTATACTGTAACCATATACACTCTCCATATTTTATGTAATGGGTGTGATTTATGTTAAATTTCATTGTAGATTACACAAAGAAATGAGCACTGATCTTGTTTTAAGTAGGGATTTTTTTTTGTGTCTTTGAGAACTTTTATCTGGCGATGCAGAGGTTCAGAATATTTCTACAATGCACCTTGGAAATCTATTTTTGCTTAAGCATAAAAAAGCCATAGCATGGCTTTTTTTTAAAAGTGCAAATGAAAGTTACAGCAGGCATTTTAATACCTAAAGCAATATTTTGTGCTGGTCTGAATTGTGCTGCCTGAATTTTGGCAGGCATTTGTTCTGATTTTAAAACTTTAGCATGAAATTATGCATATTTATCAGATATTCTGAAACTTTCAGATGTTTTGAGGTTTTTAAGATTTTGTATTCAGTATTAATTGGTATTTTTCTTTTAGCACAGAGAAATAGACTTAATCAGCGTCACGTATATTTTGGATTGTGTCCTTTAAAATCTACTAGTTTCAGATACACAATCTCTAAACCTTCAAAAATTGACATCACTGATGACTGAACAGTTTTTACCCTTAAAATGGGATGTATTAAAGGCAGCAAAGATATTTAGCCACAGTTCCCAGTGAATTGGCTTTGCACTCAGTGTTCATGTCCCTTTATTCATTTCTTTTTAATCAATTGCCTACAATTGTACCAAGATTATTTGAGGATTTATGCATAGTGCTTTGGTCCAAAACTAATTATATTAAATGTATGAAGTCCTGGTGATTTTAGGGAGAGTTGAATCTGCCCTTTTATCTGGACTGATGTCCTCGTCACCTTTCACATCCATACCACACGTACTTTAGATGGCAACACTGTAAGAGCAACACGCTGCCATAATTGCAAATGATTGTGTTATTCATTGTTGGGCAGGGTGAAACCTGCTACAGTCCCCTGCATTCCTTCACTGAAGGGCAGTGAAATGTCGTCAGCTGAGTTTCATAGAACAGGCCTTAGTAAGAGGGGTGGGAGTAACAACAGTTCTTCCTGGTATAAAACCAGCTCATAGATTTGGGGTTTTGGGGTGTGGTGGTGTTTTTTTTTTTTTTTTCCTTTCAGGTGGTTAGAAAGGCACAACTGCTTTGTGCCCTTGCTACAAAGTTAACAAAGCATTATATTGCCACTTGGCCATCTGTTGGGATAAAGTGGTTGTTACTTACAATGATGCTACACTGATGTTTTCCCCACCCCAACTTGTGATTTGCACTTCAAGCACTGTACAGAGGGGCGTTTTTTCTCACTGTACTTTAGGTGAAAACTTGCTGAATTTTGTGTGCTTGTGGCTAAATATCCACCTTACCTGTTTGCTCACAGAGGGTGACAGATACATTTTATATACATTGTTGAATCCTCGTAGAGGCAGCTACCATTTTTCTGCTCAGTTTTATGTCAGGCAAACCCACGCAGTTATTTTTTTCCATGAAACAGATTCTGTTCACTCGCAGCCAGTTCTCTCAGGTGCTCTCTCACCTTTCCTCTGTCCCTCTCCACCTGGCATATGCTGATGTGGCTGTGCCTGTGCTGCTGATGTTCTTTTAGTGGCCATAGCAGATACTCAGGTAACCTTACTTGCACCAGAATGACTCTGCAATTTGTTTAATTTTTAATTAGTATTGTCATAAACATGAATAATTGCCTTTCATTTATGCATAGTACATTTCACATGCTTTGAGACAGAACAGCTTTCAGTACCTCTTGTTTTTAGAGACAGATACACAGCATAGAGATTTTAGATACACAGTATGTCAGTTTATCCTTTAATATTGTTCCAGATCAGGAAAAAACAAGGATTAATATATCACTTAAATCTGTATATCTTGTGCTGGGTTTATTACTTTTGCTGTTTTCTATAGTTGTGGTGATCAAAAACATGCTTTAAACATGCAAAAAGTAGAAGATTATAATTAAGATTTTACCAGATTACCAAAATTCTGTAAGCAAAGCCAGTGTTTCCTCCTACTACCCACAAAGAGGAAATACTGCATTAAATGCACTTTGTTTGCAGTTCTGAGCTGCTTTGTTTTTTGAGGATTATACAAAGTGAACATATGTGGAATACTGCTACCAGCTTGCATTCTTTGATAAATCCAGACAGGCAGAAGAACGCTGGTGGCAGAAAGTGTAGTATAAGGGTGCTTCTTATGGTCAAAGCAAAATCTGCAAATTCTAGCCCTTTTGAGGAATAAATGTTAGTGAGATTAGAACACAGATTATTGGATGAATATGTTAAATATCAAATGTTAATGCCAAATATATTTGGCAATAAATTAAACGTTTCTGTTCTGTGATTTCTATGGATCTTCCATAGTATACACATGTAGCAGGGACAGAAGCAGAGAGATTTCCATTCATAATTAGGGTCAAAAAGTGGTCTTTTACCAGGAAACATCTGATTTGCATTGAAAGGCTTTTCTTATGGCAGCAGACTGTTCCAGCTGTCCTGCAGCCTCCTGCAGCACAGCAGTGACAGGGGTCAGGCTCTGTCAGCTCGGACCTTTGCTGCTGTGCAGATGTGAGCTGGTGTCATTGCACAGCCTGTCAGTGCCACTCTCCAACTTCAGGGGGCTTCCTGTCACTCTGAGTCACCAGCTCTGGAATATCACTACTGAGCTGAGAAAGGAACTGTGAGTGCTTCAAGGAAAATTGGTTGATGTGTGTCTTCAGAGAACCTTCTCACAAGTTTTTAACTAGGGAAATAGGGTGATCTTTGTTCTCTATCCTTCCAAAAATTTCAATCTGTTGATAAATGTCACAATTATTGGACAAAAAAAAAAGGAGAAATAGCAAAGATAATGAACTTCAACAAATGTCAGGAAAATAAGTGGCTATTTAGAGGACTGAGATACATCCTATTTCTCTCATTGAGGGAGGGACCAGAACACAAAAACACGTGTTGTGTTTGGCAGTGACCAACAAACCACTCTGTGCAGAGATGCAATGACCCATCCCTGACACATCAGGACTCACAAAGAGAACCCAAAAGAATCTGATATCCTTATGAGTGAAAGAAAATGAATTGTCATGGGACAAAACCCACAAATCAAAACTTCATTAAATCTGCTTTAATGTAATTTATGTGATATGCATTTTATTCTGTCCAAGTAGCAGGATCTTAATCATGTGGATATTATGATTTTTGATAGAACAGATATTCCTGAAAATGGGAAAACAGGCCTTCTTTCCAGATTTTTAAGGTGTGTCTTACAACATGCATGGCAATGTCTGAAGTGTTCATTGGATTTTGACTTCCAGTAAGTAGGACTTGGAATGGGACAGAATCTTTTGGTTTTTTAACAGAGGTACTTTCCATTTGTATGAACACAAATTCTTAATCTGTTTTTAATGGAAATGCATGCTAATAATTTCATATTTTCACAATAGAGACATCATAATCTGGTTTCCTCTGGGACTATAGATGCCATGGGTTGGTCCTAGCCTGCATCTCCTTGGTGGTCTGGGTAGTCCTTTGCTGAAAGGCATTGTCAGCATCAAAGCCATCGCAGAGAGTTTATCTTGCTGCTGTGATTTCCTTGCATACATCAGGGTTTGAGGACATCCTCTTTCTTATTCATCTGGGACATCCCTTATTTCTCTGAAAGATCAGAAGGAATCTGGAATTAAATCAAACTGCTGAGTAAACTGGCATAATGTATTTTGGAAACTTTTAAGTTGCTATGTAACTTCCTCAGGATCTATTATAAAAATATTCTATAGAACTGTCATTAATTTCACCTGTTCTTTTTTAATACTCACGTGATTTAACAGATTTGTCTTTTCTGTGAAACTTTTGGGACTAAGAGTTCAATTGAATTTTGCTTCCATAAAACCTTTTAACAATGATTCTATAGATTCATTTTCCTTTCTAGCCAAAACACACAACCTACACAAGAAAATATTTGAACAAGATATCTAAAATTATATACAAGCCTTGTAAATAATAGGTAATTTTTGTAATATGAAGTATGCAAACATAAAATTATGCCACCGTCAACTCAATTTTACCTTCAGGAATAAGCACTTGTGAGAAAACATCCAATTTTAACTTAGCTAACTTTCCATGTCACTAGCAAAGTACCATAGGAAAAAACTACAGTATTCAAATTTGTATTAGCAAATATTATTTTCTAAAAAGAGAATAGTAACAACCTCCAGCCCAAAGCAGAGCTAAACATCAATGTGTGAGCATATTCCTGCAGTTGTTATCTGACGTCTGAGGCTTAGTGTTGCTGACATCTGGAATATTTCTCAATGTGTTTCTACAATGTGTTTCCCTCTGTCTCTCTGTTATTGATCATGCATCCATTTGCCATGCAGTCAGATTTTTCTAAATGTTTGGAGCCTCAGTTTTATTCTCTCTTCCTCTCTCACTGCTGCTATTTTACATTTGTTAAAATTTTCCTCAGCAAACAGTGGAAAAGAGTCGAAAGTTCAAGAACAGACCAAAGACAACAACTACCAAATGGAACTGTTGCACATGGAAAATATATCTGTCATGGTTAATATGGATTTTAGGGAGATTAAGTCTGTGCTACTTCTCTCTGACCAGATCTTTAAGATAACAGTTGAGCAATATTGGCACAGTTGGCAGAGATGCTTTGTATCTGCCTACTCAAGTGGGGTAGAGGATAAACAAGCATATTTCAGTCCAGTGGGGGTAGGAAAAGGAAGTGTTATTATTCAATGAGCAATTCCTGTCTTTCTGTGTTGTTGGAATATTGACCTCTTTCACTGAGGAATCCTTTCATTGACTTCTCTGGATTCAGATTGTCTTGGGTTTCCTCTGAGGTCGATCTTATGAGAGACACACATCTGCCTCTGTTTATTTTTTATTAAAGAGATTGCATAGCAGTTTAGAAAATTTTAGCCCTTTGGCACATCAGTGAAAATCTACATTGTATTCACCTGCTCCTTTCAATCAGTAGCAGCATTAGCCTCCATATCCTAATTATCTGTATCTTAGTATCCACAGTGAGTACACAAAAGAGTGCTTATAACACTTGGAGTAATAGGATTTCTATTGATAGTTTGGTTTATTCCTGTTAGGAAGTATTCTCTGTTCTAATGGCGAGTGTAATTTACTTCATATCTTGCAAGCATGCAAAGTAGCCTCATTTAATAAAAATTTGCAAGGTTTTTAGTTTGTTTCGCTATGATTAGTTTAAATTTCTCTGAAAGTTTGGGGTAGATTTTGCTTACTCTGCTACTTAGGGGTTTTTTTACCATCCCATTGCTGAAATCTCATGGGCCAGATAATCTACAGAAGCCCAGCAGCATAGCTACTGTGATAATAAACACATAGATTCCCTAGTCAGATTTTATTTTAAGTTACTGTGACACACTCTGCTCTTGAATAAATGTTTTTATTTAAAATGTGTAATTTGTACCAAAGTCTTTTGTAAATGAATCATTGAATAATCGTAAGACAAGGCCCTGAACTGGCAATAGAAAGGTCAAGAGAACGTGGTCAGTAATTATGTGATCATGCTGGGGCTTGGGGCAGCAGGCTTTCTCTGTTGCCACAGTTTATCAGGGGTGTTTCTGCGATGGGCAGAATTGCAGCTGACACAGGCTATGTGTTAGATCTCTGTCAGGAAGCCTTAGCAGAGAAATGCACTCTGATAATGTGAAACATAGCACATAGGGAGTCAAACTGAATGAGTTCAGCTTGACCATTGTTGGGTTGGAAGTGTGGGCTGCAGCAGCCTCAAGAACAGATCTGAATTGCAAAGAGTCCGATTGTTAAATGATTACAATTGTTTACTGCCGTAGGCCATAAAAATTAAAAAGATCTAAGTGTTTCTTTCAGACAGAGATGCAGAGACTAATTTTACATGAATGCACACCCTAACAAGATTAGCTGGCTTATTCAGGCGTGTGAATTACACTTCTGTTCCTCGTGTTAAACAAGCTTGTATCATCAGAGCCACTTGGAGCTTATCAAGGTCTCAATCAGGCCTCTACTTTCACTCCATGTTTTCCTTTTGTTTCACTATTCTAACCTTAGATCTTTGAGGTTTTCCCTGTTTTCATGCTGACCTTTGCTTTTAGTCCTCAGCTTGAATTCTTCATTTTCTATGCTTATTTTTCTTTATTTTTGACACATTATTCTCCTAATAACTCTGCGTGTAACGCGGAGTGATCTCATAGTTTAGAAACACTATGCCAATGAAGGAATGGAAATGATCCATTTTTAACAGCATTTTCTGTGTGGCAGGACATGCTACAGTCCTGCAACCTCAGTGGTGCCATTAGGGTAGCCACTGTTTCTGCAGCAGTCATGCAAGCAACCAACAATTCTTTTCCTGTCACAGAATTAAAGATTGATTTTATACATTGGCTGATCTATTGATGGTGAAACATTAAAAATTACTAGATTACAGCAAATATATATTAAAAAAAATCAATCCTTCCGAAATTTCTTTAGCTTCTAAGATCAAACAGCATGTGCTTCTTTATCTTTTTTGAAGCCGTCTGACTGAAAAAACCACATTAAAAGCAGTAGTACCCTTGTAATTTTAGGTGGATTAAAAGTTCTGTAATATATTATGGATTAATTTTTTTTTAAGAGGCCAAACAGAATGTTGTTTTGAACAAATTTGATTTTGCTTTTTCCTTAATTTTAACTTTTTTAGTTCGTGACACACCTTTGCATTCAGGACAAGTATGTATTATGCATCATCTCACAGGTGTTGAAAAGCTAATGTTTTTCAATGTGTTTTAAAAACATCCATTCATTTAATAAATCAATTTTTAAAAGCCCTATACTGGTAAATATATGGGTAACTAGTATTTTTAACACTCTTTCCTTGTCACTTTGTATTCTTACCAATTTGCACATACTTTTAGCAGTAGCAATAGCAGGCATGATTGTGGATTTTAGTTTCCAGAACCTAAAAAAGTCTTCTCTGTAACAGTTTCTTTATACAGGGCATGTAAACCACTTGTGTAAATCTGTGTAGATGGATGTATGTGTGCCCACATGTGCTTTTTTCTATTGTTACAAAATTGTTTGGGTGCTAAATCATTTCTCGTTTCCTTTCCACATTCTTTTAGAAAAATAATAAATAATTTGCTCATATTATTTGAAACTTCATAGACTTCAGATACAAAGGAAAGAATAATAAAGCTTACCCCAGTTTTTATATAAAAGTTCATAGGAGAGAAGGTTTCTATGTTACACATTGATAACAGTTACTAATAATATTTATAATGCATAATACAATATTATTTCCGCTTTAGGTTCATTTGATTGCATTTAATTGCATTCTTTTGAATACAAGTTGAAATCTTGACTACCTTGGAAACTTCCTGTTCTTTCGCCCTGTTTTTATTATTATTGTTGACACAGTTCCTCCTTTGTCACTTGGCCAGACTTCAAAAAAATTGAAATCTAGATCTTGTGCCTTAAAAGAAACCTAAAAGAAGACGCAAGCTGGCAAGGCAGTGCAGTAAAACATATGGGGGAAATAAGTAAGGTAAAAAAATATACATGAGTATTGGAAACAGCATTTAAAATAGTAATAAAAAGGAGCAGAACAACACTGAGTCGTGAAATCATTTAGGTTGGAAAAGAGCTCTGCTAACCTGGCATTTCCAAGTCCACCACTGAACCACGGCACCCAACAGTCAATGTAGATCCACCTCAGCAAAATCACTTGATTTTGAGATGAGGTGCTGTCTCCATAGGAGGTGACAGGTGAGGTTAAGTTCACACCTTTGTGGATTGCTTTATATTTCGTTATTTTTAATCCGTGAAATCGGCAAAGCATCACTGAGGTTTTTATGTACGAGGATCAGCATATCCAAGCAGTAAAACTTGCCTCTTATGAAGAGACAGCTGGTAAAACAGACTCTGAGTAGTTCCAAATCCCTGTTAGCCATAGCAGCACTTCAGTCTCAGGCTCACAAAGCCGCGTGCCAGGCCTGCTGATGTTTGCTTTGAACTCAGGTACTCCAGTTTTAGGCTAGGTAAGAATCCTGTAGTACTCTTGCCTTCAGAAAGGGAGTCATTTTCTGCACAGGTGAATGGGGTGTCAAATATGGTTTCAGGGACAAAGTGATTGCAAAAATCTGTTCCTATCTTGACTAGAATGAAAGTGCTGTTTGTCTTTCTGCTATGGGAGGAGGATTGGAAAGTGTGGAATAGGAGACTTGTACAAGCCAAATGCTGAGCATGTGAAGGAAAATAAGTGCAAGGGCAGGTTTAAAACCTTACTTTCTTCAACTTTCTCTATACGACACTGACTGAGATCCTATATACTGTTTGTCTTGTGTAAAAATGTATGGGCACATAAGTGACTGAAGATGGAACCTCCAGGGGCTTGGAAGGCAGCCTGGACAGGGCAATAATAAGAGACACATCTTATTAGTTTTGGAATAGGTGACATGGGTCTACAGATTTGAGACTGATTTATTTTCTTTTCATGAAGTTGCACTCTACTATAAACACATCTTGCAGAATAATATACTCTGAATCTTTTTTCCAGGCTTTAGCAAATGCCTTATTACAGCATTTGAGAGAAATTAAGCATTTTGTTCCCTTATGTCGCCCGTTGTGACACATTTAGATAGACATCTGAAAGCCAGATTTTCAATAAACAAATATGCTGAAAGGATACAGAAATATGTAGACATTTTATGAAAGAAGTATCATGAAGAGGGTCTGTTAAGGGGAGTGGTATCCAACTGTGTGGAAGTAATTTCTGTTTAGTAGGACAATGGCATTTGCTAATTAACTGCTGTAAATTCCCTTTATGTTTGGCTGTCTATTTATTTGCTTGGTAACATAAAGGCGACTGCATTCAAAGTTCTGAATAGCCAGCTGGCTGCTTTTCAAATGTACAGCCTTTGAAACTGATTTGAAACTCCTTTGTGCAGTAAAACAAATACAAAATTGTTGACGTACTGATGACACTGCACAAACTGCATTTTTGTGAAAGAGCAGAAACAATTATTTTTTCTTCCACAAAATGAATCACCAGGATGTAAACCTAAGCAGGATCTTTTCTGTCCGGAGTAGAAACCTTAGATTAGACAGTGTTTTTTCCGGGGGTGACATTTGTGATTCACATTTTTTGTGAGCTGATTCATCTTGTTTCTCATATATTCAATTATATCAACAATTTAGTGATGGGTTTCTAATTCTTAAAATTTATGTAGAACACAGTTGTCTTGAAGTGTATTGCTTGTATTGAGAGATGCTTGAGTGGATGAAGAACTGTCTCAGTTTTGGAAGCTGGAAGCTGGAGTGTGTGCACTCTCAGGGGGCTCAGATGAGGAAGTGCAATGATGTGATTAAGCACTGTCCTCTCTGGCCAGCTAAGGCCACATTTTCTGACTGTTACATGGGGAAAAGAGTCTGTCATCATGAATTAGTCAGTAGTTCATTAAACTGTTGGACTTTTTTATTATTATTCTTCTGTCCTGAGGTTATGTCGTTAGATATGACCTATCATTTTCCTAGTCCTGACACTCCAAGTTGTTAGTAAGTTAGAAAATGGGAGTGAAATCCTCCTTTGTGCAGAACATTGTTGTAGCCTTTTCTGTGTCTTTTTCCTCCTCCAGTCCTGTGCTAAGTTAGTGGTTTTGGTGTGCTAAGTTAGATGAGTTAATCTAACTCATTAAGTTCAAGTCTTCAAACCACAGAGTTCCTGCCTTGTGATGTTCATTAAGGAGAGCTACCAAAATATTTACCTAAGCACTAGCCAGCTATTCCAGCTCACCTGATTTGCATACTGCTGACCTGTAGTAATTTGAAAATCTTGGCCATTAACTTCAAGGCTAGCTGAGACACGTCTGTATTACTTGGATGAGCTGTACCCTTGATTATTTCAAACTACTCTGTAGTGGTTGCACAGTGGTGTACACATCTTCATTTCTAATCTCTGTCTTATGACATCTTGACATACTGAGGACACTTCCAGCTCTATATCCTAGAACAGAGTCTGTTTCCTTTTTTTTAAAGGACAGGGCAGCAAGAGACTAATTTGATGTTGACCTCATCCTTAGAGTGACAAAATGGATTTCTTCTTGCCCTGCTCAGATTTGGCTTTGAGATGATGGAGACGATGATGTTTTACTTACACTGAAGCCTGTAAAGCTTCTGAACATGCAGCAATATTTTATATGAAATGTGAGGCATCATTTTTAAGGTACCTCCAGCTGACATGTATTACAGCAACCATACTGCATAATGCAAATGGTGATAGAGCAAATTCCCTCACAGGTACAGTATATTAGGCAGTCAAACACAGATCTTGGCTCTCTTACAACCGCTGGGCTCTCAGGGATATCACTGCTGAACTTGCTTCAGCACTAATGCTTTGTGGCATGTGAAGGACAGGGATAATCTTTCTCAGTTACTCTTGTCCACACAGAGCCTTTATTAGAACTTAAACATGCAAATAAAGGGACGGATATGCTTTGCTGAACTGGGAACACAGAAGAGGAGGAGAAGCTGTTTTAGCTCATTCTGTGTCCTCCTTCAGGTGATTGAAATGAGTTAAGAGAGCCTTGCAGTCCTGTGCAGTTTCCTGGCTGTCACTCAGGTGGGTAAAGGAGAAAGGATTCACTAAGACTAAACGTCTCTCTGATTGCCTTCAATTAGGAGGAGACAGTGGAAAAGGGACCTTCTGAGAGGTCTAAACCTGCAGTGCTGTATGACTTCTTTCGTCTCACCTCATGTAATTCTGCACATTCCTGTCACCTACATCCTAGGGGAAGATATATAGAGCTGAGGAGGCTGGAAGTATTTTTTATGTTAAGTATCACTCATAAAAACAATGGCTAACTTGACCTCACAGGACTAGGCCTGATTGTCTCTTATCATGTATAAACATGTAACTGAGAAACAGTTTTTCATTCCAAGTATGGTTAAGGTCAACTTGGAAAGGAAGAAAGAAAGGTTGGAGGAGAGAAAGTAGAAGTTTGTTTAGCATAAGCCTCCTGCTATTTATTTACACACCATATGCTTCCTGCAAGCGCACATTTGCACTGGGTGATTTTATTTGGATAGACAACTGAAACATCAAAAAAGTAACAACAGTTTTTGCACAGTGAGAGACTTCTATTACAGCAGCTTGCCATCCACGGCGAAGTTCGCTTCTCAGCTGAAAAGTTTTGAATGCAATACAAAGAGAGAAAGCTGGCACTTAGTTTCATTGTCACAATATTGGATATCACCACAATTCATAACTATGCTCATTTCCCTTCCCTTAAAACAGTTCCACAGCTTCCAATATCACATTTTAGCTTAGTGTCCTGAAAAGTACATTTATGCAAATACTCTGTCTGCTGACTGTCAGTAATTGTGCCTGGAGCCGGCTGCCTACTGCGACTGCATTACTTAGGTACAATGTCCAAAAGTTCACCCTTTCTACCAAGAGGTAGAGTAACTTACTCCCCATAGAGGCAGGAAGCTCAGATTTGTGAGAGAAAAGCCAGCAGAGCTGAACATTTAGCTGTTCTGTCCCGTGAGCAGCCCCCTAGTCAGGGGACGTGTCACCCAAACCTGGCTGCAGCACGTGCTGTTTGTCCAGCTGAAGTGGCAGCGAGCACAGGAGGGAGGAGAAGGGATTATCCAGGGAGTTATTAGAGATACAGAGTGAAGCTGAGGGTTATGTGAGGGGCCTCAAAGGGTGAGCGGGTAGAGATTTTAGCAGGCCTGTGGATTTGACGAAGGCTTATGAGTGATGAAGCTGTAGGGTTAGGGAAGAAGTGAGAAAAAAATCTGCTGGCTTATTTTTCCTCTCTCCTGCTTCCACTTCTCTTTCTCTGTGAGCTGCAAGCAAGAGATGTTTCTGTACTTGGGCCTAAGAATGGTAGGACTTTATGATACAGGAATAAAGGGATTTGAACCCCAAACCTTTGTTGTGCGCCCAAAAGCATTCTGTAGGTACATTACATTGTACCTGTAGAAATGGATAGTTTCATAGTTTCCAAATATGCTTTCTATTTCCTTGAAAACACTTGAAAACAATGTTCACTTGAGCATAACAATGTGTTTATTAATAAGGAAGTATTTAAAAAGAACTGTAGGTTAGTTGTTTTGGGGATTTTTGTGTGAGAAAGGACAAGCTAGAGGGATGCACTGAAGTGACAGGGAAAGAAGCAAAGCCTTACACAGTAACATAATTAAACCATTAACAGATTTTGCTCAGTTCTAAGTGGATCCATGATTAATTTCATTTTCCTGAAGTGGGGCTCAGGTCTTCAAAAGATGTCAAAGCAGAGCTTTGATATCCATTAAACCTGCATAAAGAAATACTGCTTTGCCAATGTTTGCCACTCCAGTTTTCAGTGCTGCTTGTCAGCTGAAAATTAGCAACACGCACAAAAGCAGTTGCTAACTCAGCATCTCTGGGGCTTCCTAAATTCACATTCAAGTGAAGAACCTGATTTTTTTCTTTTTTTCCATATACTTTAACAGGTTTCTCCTTGCATCATGTAGGAAGATTCTGACTGGTACAAAAGAGAACTCTCTGTACTGCTATCTAAGTGCCTTAAGTACAATTTCATAAATGAGGAATGTTTGTTCTGAGTGGCTAAGTGAATAAAACTTGGAACTGCTGTGCTGGAAATTGAGTTTGTAATGCGAGCATTGCCAGAAGTGAACAATGTGCAATCCAAACTTTCTGCTTTGTAGGGCAAGAGAAATGAGATCTCTTCAACGTGAAGGGCCCGATGTGGACAGAGCAATCAATACCAGTCAGTGGCAATGCTGAGAGGAGAACTCCTGTCCTCCCACTGGAGGACTCCCGTCTTCCAGGCCACAGGGATGACAGTAATAGCTGCTGTTACTGTTTCCAGAGATGATGTTGTGTCTCTGATGAAAAACTATTTAGCAGGAGCTTGGAGCATTTTCAGGCTTCAATTCAACAAAATATTGACAAATATATTTTAGGCTCATCATTCTGCAACAAAGCACAACAAAGCACAGCAAAGCACAACAAAGCAGTCCTTGTGTCCCGCTGGAATGCATGTTCAGAAGAGCAGCCACTCTACCACCTTAGGGAGAAACAAATTCTATCTGATTCAAATAAACACTCTTTGCAAGAACAATGATAATTATGGATACATTAATTAGCTGATTATGTAAGTTGAATTCTATAAATTTCATTAATGTGCACACTTGCATTGTGTGACTCAAAAGATCAGGATGTTTCATAAATATTTGTTATTCAGACGCATTACAAATATTACTCTTTCCATCATGATAAAGAGGTTTACAGTAATTTGAGTCAAATTACCCATTATATAACAATGCCTGGTTTCATTTTGCAGGAAGTTAGAATGCTTTGGAGAAATTTACATCTGTGGGGTAAAATCAGCATTCTCAGAAATGGTTTATATATTGTGCCAATGGTGGTGATAAAATTAAGGGATTTTTAAGTATTTCTTTGGTAAGAGTAACATGTTTTTTTTCTTCTAGCAAGAGCTAGAAATGCTGATTTATTCCACTTTCCCATGCTGTTCGTTCTTACTGTGTACAGCTCAGTTTTTCCGAAAGACCAGTCTCAGGTGGCTCAGGACACCTGCACACCCACTGGGATTGTAGGTGCACACATGAAACAGAGTTTCTGGTGTGGTTTCCTCCGAAGATAATTTAGTCCACCCAAACTTTTCTGTAGCCAAAGACAGAAGGAGAGGTCTACAGGGGATGAACCTCAAAACCAGGCTACTGTGTTTGACCAAAATGCAACTTTATGGGTCTCCCTCTTTCTGCTTTGCCAACTCCTTTCTGCTCAGCTCCTGTAGAAATTTGTGCAACACTTCCATCCAAAGTATGTATTCACAATTGCACCTGCAGTTAAAAGTCTTTGGTTTGATATCTGTGCCTCTTTTGATCTAGAAATTATTTATGAGATAAACTTCATTTCTGTTTTGTGGTTTTCACCACTGCTGTAACATTTAATTAAATTGTAATAAGAAAGATCAATACATACCAAGTTCTTTGTAGCAAAAACGTTGTTTCTTTTGTATTCTACAGTGTCATTTTTCATATTAAAAGTCATTTTACTGTGAAAAAGGATTGTTATAGATAGGTGCCGAGAAAATTCTTTTTAATCTTTCCTTTTAGATAAAAGCACAAAAAGAGATCTTTATTTAAAATCTGTTTTATAGGAGGTGTGAGCATATGCCTAATAAAATTCTTCCTACATTGCTATCCTATATGCTTAGCTTCAGATAGCAAAGAATGTGTCCTGAAGTTATAAACCTTCTGAAACAGGGAAATAAAAGGATATCTAACAGACCATTAAGAACAGGGGTAGTATCAAGCGTAGCTTTAACGTTATAGAGATCTCGCCTTTTAGAAAGTTTCAGTGCACAGTGATACGAATTTTAAGTGTGGTAGTTGAATGTTTGTAGCACATATATGATCAGACTTAAACACAAGAAAAATCTTGGTTTTTTTTTTTACCCCTACTTGGAGTGAAATACAACCCAAAAATGCAAGAAATAGAACTTGAAAATTAGCATTACATCTTTATTCAATGTAAAAGCTAAAAATTGAAATGAAGAAATTCTCAGAAAGCTACTGTTAAGTATTTAAATTAAGATGTTGAATTTTTGAGATATCTCAGAAGAAAAACCTTATTTTTTCAATAAAGAGAGCTAAATTCATTTAGGATCCATAATCCTCTCTGAAGACCTCTTGAGTGGAAGAAGCCCTCAGAAATGAAAATGAAAAACACACAATACTAACTGCAGCTTTCCAGTGAACCTCAGGTCACCTGTCATCTCTGTCAAACTCCATTTTCCACTGCACTGAAGTGAATAAAACAAGTGGTCACCATAAAAATACCTTTAATATGGCAGTTTCAAGTGTCATTAACCTCTGTTCCATCTGCTTAAGGAGAATGTGGCCATCTAATTGCCAAGAATGTTGTTACACACCAAGCAGCCAAGCATGTAGATTTATCTTATAGAGTCTGAAAAAAACCAGCTCTCTTGATGTTTTATTGCTGTTTGTTGAATTTGTATGAATTCACTCAACAAGTGAAATGTATGTTCCTCATTTAGTGTTTAATTCATACAGAGAAGGTGAATAAGCAGTGGACAATCAGAGGGTTTAACAGTGGTATACAGTTCATTGTCTATTCTTGATTCAGGGATTAACTTTTCTTTAGGAACTTTGAAACCATAAGACTGAAAGCCCTTTCAGCATTAGTAGGTATCATATTTTTTTTACAGATGAAGACAGAGATGTGACAGTGATAAATCATAGATGAAATAACATACACAGTAAATTTGAGTAGATCTGAGTGTTACCTACTTGTCTTCTTGTCTCTGCACACACATCTTTACCTCCTATCCTCCTCCACTCTTTTACTGTTCTACTCTTAACTTCTTTCCAATTTAAACTACCCCTGTTTTTTCAACTTGTTGGATCCTGAACACTTTTGAAAAGCCTGTGTTAGGAATTTTAAGTTTTGGATTAAGAACTTAAAGAAAAGGAAAGGTCTTGGAAAAGATTCAGGACTGACTTTGTCAGCTACCTCTAATGTACATTTGATTTATTTGTCTCTGTGTTACTTTATTACTAATTCTCTCCCAACTCAATTTGCTAAGGAATAAGGAAGGTTTAGTGAAAAATGGGAAAAGGAAGGAAAAACCCATGAAATTCTATGGATGTGCAGGGAACTTGAGATGAAGCATTCCTAATAAATATCTTTTTAGACATTGCTTTTGCTGAAGACATTAAATGAAGCATCCCTTTTCTTTTCCCTGCATCCAGATCAGAATTTTAAATAGCTCTAAGTAAAAATACCTCATGCCCCAAATAGTGTGAAATGTGCTGTCAACATATTCTGGTCTGCTGGCTGGAAATGTTCATAAGTTAATAAAATTGAACTGATTTTCTTCAAAGGTGGGATGTTTTGACATTCTTGGCAAGGTCAGTAAGTCAGAGTGGAGTTGCAAGTGTTTAGCTTCAGCTTCTCTGAGTACAGAGCCAAAAAGCAAAATTGGAACTTTCAGGAAATGAACCTCCTTTTAAATACCTAATAATCAAAGGAACAACCTAAGCAGTTGAATTATTTTTCTTTTTTTTTTCCCCACGTATTTCACAAAATATAAGAAAAGGTATCTCAGAAGAATTTTTTAGACAAAATTGTGAGTAAAACAAACTGAATGAAGCATCAAATATAATGTTTTGGCAGAATGTTTAGTATAATATAAATTACGGGAAAACATTTTAGGTAAAGAAATATTTGTGGTCATATACGTGCTCCCTGAGATTAAACATTTTTATCAAAATATTTAAAAGCAATAAATTTAAAAATATAATAGGATTAACTGATACTATTAAACCAAGCTGTTTCTGATTCTGCAAAAGTCAGCTACAGCAGAGACAAAGCCATAATTGCTATAACTTCTGAATAATTTGTTTGTAACTGTATCTCCATACAAACAAAAATGTATTTAGAAAAAAATAATTAAAAAGCATAAATAGAAGCCTTTTGAGTGCTCATTTCTCACTTTGTAATGATTAAAAATTTGGGTTGTTCCAGCATGCTGGTTTATTGCGTAGCTGCATTAAAAACTTATGTTTCCTGAATTAAACTGTGGTTTAGTAATACTGTCTAGAAATAAATATTCTTATTCATGAAGAAAAATCTCTGTATTTCATCATGCAAGTAAAGCAGCAGCTTTTCAGAGAGCATTGAGTTCAACAGATGTGTGTAGCACATACCTGGTTGGCTGTGAGAAAAGTTGTAATGCCTAAGATTTTAAAGTTATTTTGGAAAATTTCAAAATATTTCTTTGGGTACCATGGCTGAAGTGTCCTTCTGTTGAGCTACAGAAGAGTAGATGTCTGTAAATCTCAGAGCATTTATATTTGAACAGAGTGATTGAACTTACAGCACTGTATGCTTTGAATTAAATGCACACTCATCAAAATAATTAAAGAGGAATTGTAAGCTGAAGTGAGCACTGGTGGGAAGATGCAGTTCTCCTTTGTGTACTTGTCATCTATATGAGATGCAGTACTTGAATGTAATTTTCTCATTTTGAAATGAATATTTAATTAAATTACTTTAGAAATACTTATGGGTAATGAGAAAACTCAATTTGCCAAAAGTGTACTCTTGGAATACTTTTGTGACATTCCAAGCTTGAATCCTCATATGCAAGTATTATGCAAACATGATTGCTTTGGCAAGTGACCTTTAGCAGGAGTTGTTTTGTAATGAGCAAGGTTATTGAATTTTTGAGATTTTTAGGGGTTTGTTGGTTTTTTTAGCAGTGGTTTCTATGACGATATTACACATAAGACACAAAGACTAATTGCATCTGCAATTGTAACTGGTGCTTTTCTGCTTTTTAAAATGTCAGGAAATGAGACATTTTAAAAATTTAAAAAAATTTATTCGTTAGCATTTCCTGAAATATGTTTGCCATGGATGGCAGCTCATCTTTTCCAGTAAATGTGAGAACTGTGATTGTGTCCAGCTTTTCTTTTCCAGCTGTCACTAGCAGAGTGTCATAATATTTAGAGATACACTCTATACCTGTCAGAGTTTGTTACAGTTCAGTGATGCACGATGAAGTGTGAGGGACACAGTCTTCCTACACTACTCACGGTATAAATGCACTGATGATACTTCACAATGACTCCTTGCTCAAGGTCAGTACAAAGAAACTCATCTGTGGTGCTCAACAACTGACTCATTAATTGCTGAGTTCTAGAACTCAAGGCCAATTTCTTTAATGTGCCTATAATTTTGTGGAAAGATTCCTGGGTGTTTATGAGAAATGCAACAAATTTTTGTAACAAGTGCAATTTTTCCGTGCAAATTCTTTCAGAATGAACTGATTTAATCATCTGAAATTGTTTCCTTGCTCAAATCCTTTGAAATGAAATACGATAGCAATAAGCTTTTGCTATTTTACCTGAGGATTAGTCCTGCTGGTATTTGAAGATATAACTGAAAGGGTACCTCTGACTAATACTTATTCTGGTAATTTTTATAACACCTTGAAAAAAAATTAAAACTTGCTAGCTAAGGGATTATTATAAGTATATAAGAATAATATGCACCTAACTCATTAGCCTTATTCTTCTGTTTTGCTAAAATATGCAATTTTAAAGCTTTAACACCTCAGGTGCTCTTGGCTTATTTTGTGAATGCCATTTAAATGCATGCTAGTGGGAGTTATTCCATTAGAATATTTGCATGTGCTACTTTTCCAGTTGCTAATTATCTAATAAAAATACTTGCTAATTTACAGATGTTCTGTTGCTGCACTATTGTCCTGAACCTTTCTTTCTCCTACACTGTTCCCTTGAAATCATAGGGCCATAAAGGAGGTATGACTAATTGCATTACGAATGGCATATTGAGGTGCTTAGATCCTTCAAAAGGCTTCTTTTCAGTTATTTCTTTCATCCAAAGAAATGCATAAAAATACTTCAATTTTCTACTAAACATCTACGACTCAGCAAACTTGAGCAACATTTTATTTTTTAAAAAATGCTGTTTAAATCACACAATAGAAAAATTTGTTCACACAGAGCAGTTTCAAGTAGAAGGGAGTTTTGAAAATCTGGAAGTTGTTACGAAAAGAAACCCTTTAAATGACAGTAAGAGTAAGAAGGTTCTGTGCATTTTCTGAAGAGTATGCATCTTTGCCAAGCTGTTCATCAAGCTCCTGGGTAACATCTCTCCAAACCTACAAATGAATCAGTGTGGCAGATGCCCTGGTGCAACTGGGCTGATGTGGCTGAGATCCTCTGGGTAGACTGTCTACTATTGTGCATCCTACTCACTTCCAAGTGTTAAAATTCATGGCACTTCTTAGGGCAGTGAGGGGGTGTGACTCTCCTGATGGTTTTAGTCATCATCTGTCTCCTGTCTTGTATCGCAAGATTTGAGAGGAAGACATCGTCACGTTTTCCTGCTGTGTTTTGGGGTAGGGTTTACTTGTTTGGTTTGGTTTTTTGTTTGTTTGGGGTTTTTTTGTTTTTGTGGTTTTGGGATTTGTTTGTGGGTTTTTGCTTGTTTCTTTGTTGTTGTTGCTTGTTTGGTTTTTTTTTTTTAAACTGTATACTGAGTATAAAAGAGAAGTGAGGCCAAACTGAAAGGTGCTGTATAGTCTAGGACATCTGCTAGTTTGAAAGGAGCTTATCTGAGGCATAAAGCCAGCAGCCAGTTTGGTCAGTTTGTTTTCTGGGCACTCCCATGGGACAGGAACGGGGAGATGTGCCCTTGCTTGCTACAGGTTTTGACTCCTCTTTTATCACTTTAACCTCCAGGGCAATGATGTGTCGGAGACCAGAACTTCAGCTTCCAGCAAAGGCTCCCTTCACAGATTTGAGTGAAAAAATAGTATCTATTTCTTTCTTATGTAACAGAAGGAAGCCTGGATGCCATCGAAAGGCCTTGTGAAAAGGTCCTAAGACAGGGTGGTTGTGGTGTACTTTTGCTTTTGGCTGTAATGTAGGTTAATTCACCTACACATCAGTTGATGTTGACATCAAAAGTTTCCGAATAACTTAAAAATATTCTACAGACATTACAAAAATTGGTTTCAAGTGTACATTTTGCTGAAGAACTAAACTACTTTAAGCTCTTAAAACTTTGCCCTTAACCTCAGTATTTGTATTGTTTGTTGAAAAGCAGACCAATGTCCATTATGCATTATGCTTTTTAACATCAAGACAGGAAAACCTAAAGAGATACAAAGGTATGAACTGAAGGTGTGTAATATTAGGCCTGAACTCCTGCAGTAAAGCTTGCAATAATTTAGAGACTGCATCCATAGCATACATTCTTAAAAATTACTTTTGTTGCAATCCATTAATCAATTTATCGTGTCTGCTCCTTTCCTTAAATATTTATCTGAAATATCTCTGGCTAGATAATTATAAAGAGATCAACAGAAGAGAGACGAATTTGTCTGAGGTTTAAAAAAGTGCTTATACAGAGGCTGAAGATCTCCATGTAGTTGGCAGAATGAAGGTTAAGATGAGCTGGTTAAAGTTTATCTCATCTTTAGGGAGAAAATTGCTAGCTCTAAGTTGAGTTCTTTAATGTAGCAGGAAATGGTATAGCAAGATCCTATAAAGAGAAATGGAATTTTTCAAAGGTTTCAGGGATCCTCTATCACTAAATAAATGTTTTGTGGTTGATGCATAAACTACTGGGGGCAATTCTTTAAGGTATGTTACGGATCAAGTCAGACTGGAACATCCTAATGGCTCCTTGGTGGGCCATTGGTTTGGTCCTTCTATAGGCATTGAAATGTCACCTCCTCCAAAAGTGTGCATCATTCTTCTTTTATGCACACACCGATCTTTTCTTGCATTTTCTTAGTTTATGAGATCTGATGTGTCTGATCATGAGGCAGGGCAGCAGCTGACAGGGCTCTATTACAGTTGTCATAGCTTACTTGAAAATAATTGCAAGTGCAAATAACTACAATCAGTTTGTATATCTTCTATTGTGTTTCTAATAAATACAGGCAGGTATTTTTCTGTTTTTCTGCATTATTGTAGCACATTATAACCTATTTTGCTTCAAACATCACAAACCTTTGCAGTCCCATAGCTGAGGAAAATACTGGAATATGTTAACAGTAGGTTGTCATTAGTTTGAGTTGGTCTCCTTCCATGAGTGAGCTGTGTATTGGCTGCCAGGTTGTGTGTGGAACAATTTTCACTGGTGAAGCATAAACCCCGTCATGCAATAACAATTACTGAGACCTATATCCCATAAAATGTACTTTAATTTTTTCTCCTTCTGCAGTGTTTAGGAGCAACTTAGACCCCTTGAGCACTTGGAGATTTATACTGAAATTATTGCCACCAAATTGTTTTTTTAAGCATAGATTGCGAATCTTTTAAAGCATTTATTTGAATTTGTGTCATATGCTGCAATTAACTTGCCATTACGTGCAGCTGCCCTTTCCAGTGAAAAGATTAGAAGATAGGAATTCATAATCAGGGAACCTCAACACAGCTGTCAGAAAAGACTTGGGATCAGTATGAGTAGTCTCAAGGGACATCTTGAAAGGCAGATTTGAACTGTGAACTTCTGTGTCAGAATTTTGATTGCCAAGGACCCTTCTAGGTCACACAACAAGGATAATGAGAACTACAGACTTAAATGCTCTTGGACAAAAGTTTATTATAACTGCACAGAGAAATAGCAGTCACAGTAGATTCATGGTTATTACTGAAACAATGCATTAATGTTGGCAGTCACTTGAAATATGGTATGTATATAATAGTTTCATTTAGTATCACTTAAAGGTCTCTACTGCAAAGAGGCATGACCTGTCACTGATGTATGCTGCTATAACAAAATGTGAGAGTTATCCCTTTCCTTTGACAAATTTCAGATCACTCATCTAATGCACAAAATGAGAGGAATGTAGGATAAATTATAAAGAATTTAATTTGGCTTTGTACTGTGTGTTTCTTATTCTAAAAATTCAGGTGATTTTCCCCAAAATAAGGAACATCAGAAGATTAGGTATAGGCTTTATTTTAATTTAGAAAAACATCCCTTTACTCATAATGTAGAGAGAAAGTAGCTTTGATGATCTTTGGGTTTTAACCTATTCTGTTGTGATGGCCAAAGATATTTCATTTGAAATAATGTTCCTAGATATATATGAAGTTCATTCTGAGATTCATAGTTCAGAAAAGAAATGTTGTATGCCAAAATAAATATAATAAGAGAGTGTCTGTCTCTGCCATAGAAATGACAGAAACTAAAAGAAATTACAGCTTTTCTAAGGAAAGTAAAAGTTTTCTTCTCTAGTCTCTGTCTGCTGTTACCTTTGGAAAGAATCACTGTTTATGTTGCTGTTGAGGTGCTGTGATGTGGTTTTCAAACTGACTTGCATGTCATGCCATGGTGATTGGGAAGACAGTGAATGTCACCAGCTTTCAATAGGAATATGGAAAACAAGATTAGTTCTTCCATATAGTGCAGTAAATAACTTCGCCACAGTAGCTGATGCTACAAAGATTGTGAGTTTGTATTTTAACATAAACTCTGATAACTGAAGTGACAGCAATGATTTCAAGATCTCTATTGCTGTAATTTTTAAATCATTGCAGAAATGAAATAAGGAAAGACTGGAAGTTCTTGGAAAAAAAACCAACTAAAAATCTTGTTTTACACTTAAAGGAGCAGCTGCAGTTTATTCTGACAGTGAAATCTATCAAGTCTGAGATTTTATTTCTAAAATGTGTTCAGAAGTGTAGCCCTATTGAGGAGACCGTATTGACTGTGTAATTCAGGATGCAAGAAAACAATGAAAGAAGAGTTTAATAAGGTGGAACTGATTGGGTTGGACATTCGTATACCTCTGTGAGTATTGTTTAATTGTCCATGAGATTGAGTTGTTAAATAAGCAGACTAATACAAACTGAGTAACAGAAGAAAGAGAACTAATATGAGATCACAAAAATAATTTTGTTTCTAATATATAGTTCTTAATTATACTGTTCCACACTCAATGCTGTATGCTTGAAAGCTTACAGTTCACATCTGTGGTGAAGGAAGCAAAATAAATGGTATTTGTCAATACTTTAAATTTCACTCAGGTACATACAATATGTGCTTGAATTTTAAGACATGGAACAATTAGAAGATTACTTGGTTGACACTATAGGTATGCCTGGAAAGTGTAATAGAGAAAAGTTTAGGTTGAATTTTTGATCTTATTTTACCAATAGGGACTGAGTGGCTGACTTAGAATCAGATGTCCACATCAGGAATGCACACAGTATTGATTGTTTGTTTGAGGATGATGGTCTGTCTGTCTGTCAGATGTAAATGTATCTGTTCTTTCTCGTTCAGCTGTGCTGCTGGAAAGGTTCTAATCCTGTTTCAAGGTCCAGCTGCTCCTTATTGCCGTCTGCTGGGGGTTACCCTGCTCCCAGCTGTGCTGAGTGGGTTGCCAGGGCTCACTTAGCTCATTTCAATCAGAATCACCTGGGCTTGCAAAGGAGCACTGTTAAATAAGTGAGGCTAAGCTGGGGCTAACTGTCTTTGGCAAAGAGGGGTTGGTTGGCTGAGTTGGCTTTCACTGTGTCTGGGAAAAGTAAGTGGCTACTGCCTTTAATTTGTCGCTACTTGTTTATTCTACCCAACCTAGTGACTCCTCAAGGTGACCCTGGACAGCAGCTGGTTCTTGTGCTGAGGGGAGACTTCTTTAACCATGTTGGCACTGACCAACCTCACAGATCGCCGTGAGAAATTTAACAGCTGCAAGAGTGTTCCACAAAGTCTTTGTGCAACGGTGTACGTGTGATCTGTGAAGGTGGTGGGCATAGTGGAGGTTGTTGTTCATCTGCAAGATTGTAGGTGGGGGAAAAAAAATTGTTCTTGGTTTGCTTCCATGTGTTTACATGTAAATGATGTGAGTTGGGGAGATGGAAACAAAGATATTTTGTTTGTCTTGCTTCCAAGGCAGCTTCTGTGCTTTCTGCAGGCAGCATTTTCCTGAAGACTTTTTTTTTCACAGGAAGTCTATGTAACTTTGTGAATTTTGTGGTTTACAATTTAGGCTATATTAGGGGCAAACTATTGGATGGTTGTGAGAAAAATGGCTAAAAAACAGTTCACTAGGAAGCATTTTTGTAATGGTTGACCCTTCAATTAATAGTGAAGGGAAGCAAATGTGAAAGATAATGAACTTCACTCAAGTATCACCTGAGCAGTAAAAAAGTGTTCCCCTGGGACCAGTGTTGACTAAATTTTAGAAACACATTTCTAAATAGTTGATTTGATGAAGTGTTCTCTACTTCACTGTTTCACGGTGAGCTGGGCATGTTACTTTGAGGAGCTACACAGTGTTTTGGATTTATGATAATTGATGTGGGATGTCTGCTGTAAGAGTGACTTATTTCACGTAAATTAACACTCAAAGGTTTCTTCACAAGTGTCCCTTTGTAGGCTAACATACACTATAAGTAATTTAATTTCTGTTAATTGCAAAAACATCTGTTTCATCAAATTACCATGTTTTGAATTCTGCCAGCGTTAAAAAGCAGTAAAAATGCTTTCCAAGTAGAAACTCTGCAGGATTCTAAGTTAACAGAGAGACAGCTATGGTTTACACCAAGGAGGATCTGACTCATTATCGTTAGCATTTTACCAGTGCACTGTAAAAGATAAATAGGTTCTTAGAGCTAACAGAGAGCACTGGATGTGTTGGCACTGATGTTTGTGGGAATGAAAAGTCAGAACGAGATAGATTTAAATATCTGTGGTGCACCAGTCAGATTAATCATGTGAGTTTGACAAAATATGAGATGCTGGGGAAACGTTTTACTGCGAAGAGTTTGTTCTCTCTGCCCTCTTTGGGACTGTTGGATGTGATGAGTTGTGCTGTAATCACTCTGAAACCTCAGGATATGTTGGAGTTGAATTACATTGCAAAGCTATAAAATAAAATTCATTGCATTAAAAATAATTATTTAAAATTCAGTAAAGTCAGATGAAATGACAGCAGCTCTTCAGCTGTTAGAATGAGTTCATTAAGTTATCAAAATCAGGCATATGTATTTTGCATAAATCAGGTAAAACTGTGAATTCTAAAAAGTTAATGTAATTTTTCTGACAGAAAGGTATTATAGAGTGTAAGTAATTACATTCATAATAAAATGTGGTATTTGGGAAGAGTATTTTACAGGACAGATTTTTGCCCTTAGACACTTATCACATGTTCTGTTTTCTCCTACCTGTTTGTTGGTGTTTATTCTGGCTCTGACTGAGAGAGGGCAAAATATTCTCATATACCAGGGGAGTTAGTCATAATCTGCGCTGAATTTACTCTCCAAGAGAGTGCTCCCCTCATACTTTCCTTGGCAACCATTAACAGGCACACTTTAAAATGCTGCCAGGGCTCCAGAGGATCCTTGATATCAATCTTATCTGAGGGAAATGTCTGCTACCCTGGTCTTGATCTTCCTCAAGTATTGTGCACTCCAAAAGTGCAAATTTCACTCTGCCTAGTGGCATGGAGTTTTAATAGAAGCAAAGAAAATCAGAATCTCTTAGTAAAGGAATATTACAGCAATACAGTAACAAAGTCAGGAGGGATATGTATTAAGATTTCTGTGAGATTATGTGTTATCTCCTGGATAGAGACTTGAGAGTCTCTTGGCACACCTGTCTGGGAAGAAAGTTGTGTGAAAGAGAAAAGAAAGAAGAATTTGTAACAGGCAAGTGGAATAGTCACTATTTTGTTCTGTGAAATAATCTACAATTAGAGAGGAGTCGACATGAATGACTTGTGGCACTCTGCCAGTGTTGTACTGCTGAGCACAGGTGCTGAAGACAGAGTTTAATGTAGACCTGTATGTTGTAAGACCTCAAAAGACTCAAGGAACCTTGTTCCAAAGCTAAGAACTCCTTGATGTAGGTTGCTGAAGCTCCTACATAATTCATGTCCTTTACATTTGTGTTAGGATACTATTTTATAATCTGATCACAGATTTTGACTTTTTTCCTCAGGAAAATGGCGAAAGTCATGATATTAATATCCTCCTTGCCAAATTTCTAGTTTATCTCAAAGGTATTAAAGTACAGGATCTTCTTTGACTATATAAAATAGTCAGGTTGTCCCTAGTGTGTAGGGAAAATGTGTATTTATGATTCTTAGGAAAAAAGAATACATTTTATCTGGAGTGTATGCACTCTTGGAAAAAAAAATCACTTTGAAGTGTTAAATGTGGAAAATTTTTAATTAAAATTTGATGAAATTATGGGGAATAAAAATAACTATATTTCCTTGCAATAAGAAAAATCAAGTGATCCTACATCATTTTACATTGGGAAAAGGAGTTAGAGACTGTTACTGACCACTCAGAGCATATGAGATCAAGGCTTTTTACATTATGCAGGAAAATAGCTGAGTGCTTACTTGTTAATGTAATTTTTTAAACTTTCACTTATGAAAGTAACTTACCAAAAATGCCACAATGAACTAAGATTTTTATTTGCAGAGTTACCTTTGCATACAGTGACTATCCATCACTTTATTCATGTGCACGTATCAGTTTTGGTAATTTTTCTGCAAAATCAGCAAAGTATCTTGTATTTCCAAGTTATGAAGCAATTGCTGCTTATGTGTTATGGGAGTAGACAATATCAACTTCTGATGCAGACAAATAATGTAAGAAAGCTGAATCACACTTGTGGAAGCTGTGATATGATTGATCTATTTTAATGCTTGTGGACTCATCTACTTTTAAGAGGGCTGAACCCATTTCAGGCTGACACTTGAAAATCAAAATAAAGCATTAGAATAAATTATTTAATCCCAACAGGAAATGAGATGAAGTAGACAAGAATTTGGCTGCTATTCTGCTCTGTAAAATTCCACAGAGGGGACAATGTGAAAACTGAAGAGTGAAGTTTTGGGGTGGTTTATTGACATGCTTTCTTGACGTAATTTCTGTCAGTACAGAATTCTTTGAAAGGTGTCACACCATCCGTGTGCCTTCATTAATGTGAGAAAGGCCATCAGCTCTTCCAGCCAGAAGGAATAATACTGTGAAATTACAGGTCCTGCAGTGGGCTTTCTGGTAGTGTGTCAGCTATTAATTTTTCTTGCTGAATAATAATTTTCTTTCCTTATTTTTCAGCACCATATAAAATACTGTTATCTAAACTACTTCCTAAAGGCTTATAGAGCATTTTGAAGAAGTTTAGTTTGAGCACAAGCATTGTGTTAGGACTCAAGTAAAAGAGGGCTAAACCTAAGATACTCAAGATCTCAGGAATTTGTAACTTCAAGAATCGATTTCATTCAGGTTAGTGGACTGACAGATGACATTCCAGAGGGACATCATGGCATCTTCTCATAATAGCCATGGGACTGGTTTCTTTCTCTGTTTCTCTTGCTCCTGTTGACATCTATGGATATCTGCAGTTTGGTCTCAGTGGTAAAAGACAAAATTAGTGACCATTTGTAAGATGTGTGAATGTGTAGCTGTGCCAGTGCTGCTGTTGTGGCCAGTATTTCCCAGATTACATACTCATTTTTAAGTGAAGTCTGTATTGCCTGCCCACCTGTAGCAGGAGCATGCATTTCCCTGGTGCCCAGAGGGTCTGTTCCTGTTGATTGTCTAAGCAGCTAAATTAATACAGTGTCTGTGGGCGAGGAATGTTTTACTGCCTTACTGGAACAGAGAACCAGAGCCATTCTGGCGA
This sequence comes from Oriolus oriolus, assembly GCA_013400235.1. Classification (NCBI taxonomy): domain Eukaryota; kingdom Metazoa; phylum Chordata; class Aves; order Passeriformes; family Corvidae; genus Oriolus; species Oriolus oriolus. The sequence continues at coordinate 552,499 of VXBT01006918.1, read as the reverse complement.
GGAAGAACCCTGCAGCTTCTGTGAAAACACGAGGCAATGAGGAGGAGCAGGTTCTTCCCTCTGGGATCAAACCCGGTTGTGCTGGACTGTAGGGCTCTATGAGGGACCACCTGGAATTCCAGCTGACCCTATGCATCAGGCCATGCTCTTTAACTGTTGAAAGCAATGTAGCTCTTGTGGTTCCTCGCTATGGTAAATTGTTTGGCCAGAAAACAAAAACCAAACTGAAAAAAAAAAAAAGAGAGAGAGAAAAAGTGGTGGAATACAAAGAATAACCTTGGCTTTTGGTCCAAAGCTGGAGGCCACTACTCCAGGTACAGTGTCACTAAGCATATGCTGTGGTTCCTACAAGAGGAATCCTTTACTTAATATTTTACTTCCTGGTAGAATTTTCTTTAGTGGTGACTGTTTGTTGTAAATATAAAAAGCCAAAATAAAATTACGCAACATTTAGGAATTGTACCTCAGCCAAAGTGGCTTACATTCATTTGAAACATCATCTGTCTCAGTAATTAGAATACTTACAGCTAACAGAGACCTGGCCCAAACTATTTGTTTTTGGACTGTGTTCTGTTTAAGCATCTGCCCTTGAGTTATTTTTTAAAAATTTCTCAGTATGTTCTAGCTGTGGTCTGCATATTTAATTCCTCTTGGATATTTTGATACCATTATGGATGCATGATGGTTTCAAACTAAAAAAATCTTGATTTTTCTGTGTGGATAGAATATAGAACTACAGTATTTTCGATTAGAAGCAAATTTTTTTTTTTTTTTTTTTTTTTTTTTTTTTTTTTTTTTTTTTTTTTTTTTGTTCTGCAAGATTTATATTTCTAAAAAGGGTTTAAAACGTTTAGGATGTGAGTGAAAGTCCCATTTTCACCTCAGTAACTTTCTAAGGTAAAAAAATGCAATATAAAAATGGGAGTTTCTATGACAGTGTGAGCAATAAATATTATGCTAGAGTAGTAGGAAATTATATTAATTTTGTTATTTTAAAGTACAACCATTCCATTTCAGTTACAGTATTTTAAAAGCATATTTTGGGACTAGCTATATTTGCCTAATGTTATTCAGAGTTATGTTACTGATACCTCCATTTGTATTCTTACTGAAGAAGTGATGCAGAAATCCTGTTTCAGAATATTAAAATATTTAAGAACATTGAAATAGCTGCCACTTGAGACATTTTTCTAGACATCAGTCTCTCAAAATCAAAGTAATAAGGAAATATTTAAAGAATTTTAATTCCAGAAGTTAAAAAAAATCAACATTTTTAATATTAATTAGTAAATAGAGGGGAAATTTCCAGTTTCATTTTGGATTTCCTTTCGTTCTTCATGGGTAAGAAGAAAAGGAGAAAAATTCTTAAAAAGAGAGTATTGGTGATGTAAGTTGAGGAACTCTGACAGACAATTGACATAAGACACTTGATCCTGTACCATACAAAATTGTAATATCAGTGTGCTGTGTGCCTATATCTGCATCTATGTGTATATATTTGTCATACAAGAGAGGATTTGTTTTTCCCAAGAGAGTTACAAGATCATATAGAGATTAAGAAAAGCAAGAATTTCTTATGTGTCACTTTTCAATTAAATATCTCAAACTACTACACAGAAATGAGAGCTAACATTCCGGTTAGAGCTGGAGAAAATAAGGTCTGAGGTGTTGATACCACACTGCAGTTCACAGGTTCAGCCTGGGCAGGAAGGGGGGGAAAATTCTGCTTCTCTTATTCCACTCTCCTGTCAGCTCTGATAAATGCCATTTAGTGTCTTCTTGTTACTAGGTCACTGCTAATGACACCTGAAATGTAGATGTGAAGTGAGAGTGTGAAAAATGCTTAATAGCTGTTTTGTCAGGGAAAAGTTATACATAAAACCACTTTGTACTTTTTATTGGAACAATTCAGCTATTAAAGCATATTTAACAATTCCAATTTTTTGATGCGTGGTATGCCGTAATTACCATCAATTTTTATTATTTTTGGCAAATGATCATTGCTGTGCTCTGAGGACTTCACCTAGACAGATTTTTCCATTTCATGCAACACAAAAGCAGTTTTTTAGCTTCTCTAGCAGTGCTTATGTTCAATCCACCATATTGAGCAGTGACCTATTAACAAGATGGTTCAAAGGCTTAGCAATGCATGTGTTTGGATTTAGATTGGCTTCCACCGTCCTAGAAGTTAAGCTCAGTCATTTAGAGCTCCTAGAAATCACCTTGGAATGGTGAATTTAATTGACCACTGGTTGGTAAGAAAGAAGTATGTAGGAAATCTTATTATTGAGTACTCTTAAACCCAGTGGAGTTACTGTCCCCATAGTAAGGAATCTTTAGCCATACCACATTTTAGATCCAGTCATCAAGCTTTGGTTTGCTAGTTCATATTTTTCTGACAGAACTGAGTGACTGTTGTGAAATATTTAGCATTTTCCTGAACCACCATCTTTTGCATAAAAAAATAAAGTATGTTTTAATTTTTTTGGTATCATGTTTGACCACTACATTCCTTTTGCCTTCCCTATGTAGTGATGAGAGCAGAGAAAGGCATTTTAGAGTAAATGAATATACTTCTAGACTACTTAAAAATGTTACAGTTCTTTCTGGTCAAACTGAAGATGAAAATTAGCTTTGTATTTATGCTCCATGTTGAGTACCACCATGAGATTGGCTCTTTAACTCTGTACCAAGTGGGGTAGTGAACGACATGCTGTGTTAGGCACAGCGCAGGAGTGGAAACAACAATGTAACTGCAAAAATGGCTTTCCTTGGCCTGGGGTGGCACTGGGGACTCCCGTAGTTCTTTTGTCAGTAATGGGTCTTCATAAGTGGATCTGGTCTTTAGATTCCCAAAGGATGATTTTGTCCCCTGTGTCTGCTTATCCAGATCATGTCTGAGACTTTGAGGATTCGTCATTGTCTGGATTGTAACTAAAGGACGTGCTCTTGGCTGTGCTCCAAGATAATCCATTCAGTTGCTTGATGTCCTGTAGCTTGGGGATAGGGAGAAGGTGACTCCACCAAATAATGAAGACTCTATTCTTATTGGCTGGATGGCAATTCTGTGCAATAATAAAGTAAAGTAATTAATGTATCTTAATTATAGTTATCTTTAAAATCCATTGCCTTAGCATAGTCTTCCAATAATGTGCAACTAAAAGAACAACCCCAGAAAATATACAGATGCAACTTTGTTAATAATTCATACGCACATTTTAAGTGCAGTTTGGATAAGGTACAAAAACAGGGGAAGTACTGAGTGCTTTTTTTTTTTTCTTTTCAACAACTTGGTTATGTTTTTTTCAAAGATTCTTTTCCACACTCTATTACTTTGAGGATCATGAAGACCACCATTACCTATCTGCAGATTACATTGAAAAATGCTCATTTCTCTTAAATGCAACTAACTTATCATCAGTAAAAGTAGCAAAGATTTTGAAGGGTATGAGAAGATATCTTCCCTAAGTTTGTGATAGCCAAAGATACTTTCTGTCCAGAAGAGATTCTAAGAACCCTTAGTATTTTGCATTTCATTTAATTTCATAGATCAGAAAGGAAGTAGTTGTAGCCTTCCATTCTTTTTCTTCCAAAACTGAGGAAAAAAATGTAAATTATTTAAGAGCAATTAGTTGCACGCATATTTTTCTGGCAAACCATTCTATCCCTTTCCTATGTAAATTTGAGGCAGATGTGATTTATCTGTCTTTTTGATATGAAACAGGGGAAAACCAAGGCTCCCCTTCTAAACTGATGTAGGTTGCTTTCCATTCTAATTTTATTGTTATAGAAAAATAAGACAATTTCAAAATCAGTTTGAGTCAATAACAGAGTAATAGCATCCTAAAATGATATTATTATTTATTCATGCTTAGTTAAATATAACTGTAACATGAAATAAATGATTATCTGTTTTGGATATAATTTCATGATAAGGCCTTTGAAGGTCATTTGGACTACACAACTAATTAATGTTTTATTTCCAGCCTTCCTTAATTATTCTTGCCAGATGGTCCTTTATTTGTGTTATTGCTTGGAGTTTCCAGCTGAGGTTGTTTGATTGTTGAAGAAAAATATGTGATGGCACTGTAAGATAACTGTAATTGAATTGTTAGGTATGTTAGAGCATCCAAGCCTTCTGTCCCTGCTTTAGCCACATCTGGGAAATAAGTTTGTTAACAAAGTGCTTTGGCACCTCATTGAATACTTGATGTGATATATGAAAATGTTTAGAGCAAACTCAATTAGCATAAAAGCCTTTAGAAATAGAACTCTGGTAGCTTCTCATTCATTTATGAATTACAAAATCTTCTGGGTAAAATGCACAAATGGGTAAATTACCAGGTGGTTGGTTTTGTTTAGGCTTTTGTTTGGTGGTGTTTGCTGGCATCTGACTTTCTTTTCTCACATCTAGACAATACTGGTTTTGTGTTTATAGCAGGGTGTCTTGACATTACAGAAAATAATCTGATGAAAGCATAGTAATAGTCATAATATTTGGATATTAGGTTAACTTTGGTAAATAACATCTCAGGAGTGCTGGTTTCTAAGAAGGTTAAGTTCAACACTGGCAGATGTCAGATTTGGGACCAGGAATGTAAATACAGCATTTACAGTAGACTGCTTTGTTTTAATCAGTCATCAGTATTGTTTGCATTGTGCTAGTAAATAAGTATCACACTTATACTTTGAAAGTCCCATGGTTCTATACAGCAACAAATAAACGTGCTTGTTCTAAAAAAGCAGAGGAAACGAGAAGAGTAATGGTGCATTCTAGTATGCAAATGCATAATTTGATTCCAAATACTTGTTTCATCTTTTCTCTCTCTTTTCAAGCCATGGTTTTCACCATTTTTCTATATTCATTGCAAGGAGCAGTTTTGGGAAATGGAGATGAGTTTACAGAAGATACTCAATATGTTTTACAGATGTGTGTCGGGGTAGCTGGGAAGAAAGGACTGAGGTATTTGTGTGGGAAATTGATTAATGGATAAATAAGAAACGTATTGACACAAAGGTTCAAGATCAGAAGGAAAAATTGGCTCATCTAGAAAGTGAAAAGTGAGATGTATCTTTGTTTTATTCATAGTTGTGTCCTTCAAGAAACTTGGGTAAAATGTTCCATTAAAATCAACTACAAATCAGAAATTACAAGAAAAAGCTTTCCATAACAACAGACAAGAGCTTGTTGAAAAAGAATAGGTTAGAGAAGATTACTTTTCTGGAGTGGTTGGTTTTTTTGTTTTGTTTTGTCTTTACTAGCACAATAGAAAATGCTGCAGAAGAAAACTATCATTCTGGTTGTGGAAACTAGCTCCCAGTGTTGAAAATATGGATGTGCTATACCAAATTTCACCAATCTAGCACAACATTTAGAAATACTGGTACATTTTTGTGCTGCCTCTTTCTACTGGAGTATGTGTTTAGCAGCACAGTGTATCTCCTTAGCAAATCCTCCCAAGTCATTTGAGGAGCAGTTCAGCTGAGCAGCTGAGAAATCCTCTCCCCCTCAGCCACTATCAGAGATGTGTGTTCTTGGCTTCTGAGTGCTCTGAACGTAAAACTCTCTTCGGATGTTAGGGAAGATGGGAAGCAGCTGGTGCCTTTCAGAGCACAAATGTAGGGCTTTCAGAGCACACTCTCTCTGCCATGGAGCAGGACGGAGCCCGACAATGGAGCCCAAAACACAATACAGATGCATCGAATTAAGGCTCTTCCCACTGGTGTCTGCTGCTTCCTCTGTAATTCAAGCGTTTTGTGCTTTAACTCATTCGGTTGTTAAAATGTTATAAATATGCATTTTCTGAATTGCTGCTCTGAAAAATGGGACCCTGGAGCTGGTGGTAACATCTCTGCGGCAGTGGTGGAGTGAGTGGGCACTTCTGTCAGCTGCAGGAGATCTGCCCATTCATATTTAAATGCAGTCCTTGTGCCAGGACAGAGAGGCAGACTGTTCACATGCTCATGTTCTCCAGTGCTAAGCATGCACATCTCTGAGCCACCAACAAAAGAGACACATGAATTTCTGTAATGACCAGTTAAACTCACCAGAAACTGCTTTTAGACACTGGTTACCCAAATAAGCAAAATAGGTTAAAGAAGCAAGAATACCAAGGGGATTTCACCTTAATAATTTTAAAAAACTTTTCAGTTTTAGCTTTCTTCTTTTTATACAGTTCACCATTTCTCTGCTTTCCACTTCATTCCCTTACTATACAAACCAGATTACCCAAACAATATGGCATGGTATTTTTAAATAAAAATTTTAGGACTGTATATGAACTTTTCACTCCTCTTCCCTCTTTTTTTTCTCTGGTATTGCAAAAAAATAAACCGAGGCCAATGTCCCCAAGTTCCATAAGCTGCCTTGTCATCCACGTACTGAACTTGGCAGCTTTGTAGACATTCTTTTCCAAAGTCTCCCAAGAGGTTCTGCATTTTGCTGTTTCCACTCAGTGCAGCAGGATGCAGGGAGGCCAGCTGGGAAGAGAGACAAACCATAACAGAAGCGAGCTGACCTCTGGCTCCAGGATCTGTGTGAATGGGGGGTTAGTCTTGGACGGTCTCTTACCACAGCATGATATCCCAGTGTGAAATGCCAGCATGAAATTACTAATTATCCTGCTTTTTAACTCCAGGATATGCTGCTGACTGTATATTTTTGTAACGTCACCATAGGACTACAGAGATACTTGCAGAAAGAGGTATTACCTTGCCATTGTGACATTAAATTATATCAGACTAATTTAGCAGTCTTTTGTAACACTTATTTTAATTCCTCTTCCTTTAGTAGGGATTTATAAAAATGCTGTGCAGAAAAAGAAAGTCCCCAAGCAATAGATTAAGTAGGTTTTTTAACCTCATTGTGTAAACCTCTAGATTCTTTGACATTACATATTGTTTTTCATGGTGTGGAAGATCAATATTAGTGTTTCTTCTTGCCCACAATGTGAGATGTATTACTCAAGGTACATGACATACTACCTCACCAAAGTACCCGCTGAGGTTTGTAGGTGGTGTTGGGTTACAGCTGTTTTTTTCCTGGAGGCTAAAATTGCCTAAATCTTGGCTCTCACTGTGCTGTTTTTTCCTTCATTATATATTTAAGAGGGTCAAATCATTCATCATTCTCAATTACTGGGATATAATTCACTGCCTGCAATGCGAGCTACAGACCAGATGCCTGGAAATTCCTGCACTGACCAATAATCTTGGGTCCCAGTACACGTTCTGTTTTTAATACAACAGTAACATGTTTGTTTCCTATTGAATTATTTGCAGAAGATGCATCCCCAATCAAGGCTTCGTCAGGCAGGTGGTTATCAGAATGGGACACAATCAGGGAGACTCAGAGCAATATAAACATTCTGAGCTCTGTTCCTTTTAACAGCCCATAAAATGCCAATAACATTTAAAAGGAATAACTTGATTTTATTAAAGGGCAGGATCTGTCATGGGAACTTGAGGCTGCAGGGTGTTTAAATGAATGTCTCGTAGTGGACTGGAAGTCCTGCCCTCTGCTACTACAGGTACTAGGAAATAGTTGCTTTTGTTTTATAGGTGTTTCAGCCTGTCTATATTCTTCTCTGCTGCGTTGCATAAAATAATTTATTCTTCATGGTGTCATGCAGTAAATTTATTAGAGCTAAGGTACGGACATCACACAAAATTCAACGCAATCTGTGCGTGAACAACCTGTTCCAGTTTTGAATTCTTTTGATTTGCTGTACTTTCATGTATTTTGTGCTAATTCCCGAATCATGGCAAAAAATACAAGGTACTAAAGGAGTTTGAAGGCTTTCTTCAGACAATGAAGGCTCAGTATCTGGGATTCTCAAGTGGTCAATACTCACAGCATTTTGGTGTTTTATGCTACGAAGCATCAACTCAGTTTGTGTCCAACAGAGCTTTTATACTGGATAGTATTTGAAATGCTGAGAGGGAAGGTGTTCTGTTGGGAAAGGCCCTCCCTTGAGTGCTGTGTTCAGTTTTGGGCCCCACATTTCTAAAAAGACATTGAGGTGCTGGAACATGTCCAGAGAGGGGCAACAGAGCTGGGGAAGGGTCTGGGGCACAAGTCTGAGTGGCTAGGGGAGCTGGGGGTGTTTAGGCTGGAGAAAAGGAGGCTCAGGAGGGACCTTATTGCCCTCTGCAACTCCCTGATGGAAGGGTGGAGTGAGGTTTGGGGACTGGTCTTTTCTGCCATGTCTGAAACAAAGGGATGAGAGGAAATGGCCTTGAGTTGCACCAGGGAAAGTTCAGATTAGATATGATGAAGATATTTCTCACTGAATGAGGAGTCAGACATTGGGATAAGCTGCCCAGGGTGGGGGTGTAGTCACTGTCTCTGGAAGCATTCAAGAAGTGTCTGGATGTGGCACTTGGGGATGTGGTTTAGGGATAATTATGGCAGTACTGGGTTGATGTTTGGACTAAATGATCTTGAAGTTGACATCCAACCTCGGTGATTCTGTGATAAGATTGTGGTGGTGTGGGAATTCATGCTGCTCATTCAGCTCAGCATGCCAGTGACCTCGTTCAGCCCAGTTTTCTGGAGATGTAGTGTCAGAGATGGGTTTTAAGGGTTGATGGGAAGGTTTCAGTGGCTGGAGTTTTTTGGGTAGCCTAAGGGATAGTGTAAGGGAAGGTGCCAATGGTCTTCTAATTTCAGAAAGCAGCATTAATGATTCAGTACCCATAATGATAACATATGAGAAGTGCTAGGTAGGAGAGAATAAATTTCAAGGAGTTTTGAAATTGAAGGCAAGTAAAAGGTGCTTGATATCGTAGAGGAACCAAGGAACCAGGGAAACTATGTTAAGTAAAAGATGATATGATCAAAGTGGTGACAAGATAATGATCTCTCTAGAAATGCCTTGAATCGATGTAAGAGGGCCAGCATTGCATTCATTAAGGAGGGTGAGAGCTGCAGTGGTCGAGCTGCTGACCACATTAGTGAGAAGCAGAATTGTGAGAGTTATTAAATATGCTCACACAGCTCTGTGGTTGCATTTTAATCTCTGTTGTTGGTATTTGCAAAGCTAGAACTCAGCTGAACTAATCATTCCAGTCTTTTTTAATTACTGTTCTATGAAATACTGGAATTGTCAATTTTGTTGTTGTTCATTGACACTCCTAGAAATGGAGAAGATATTTATTTGGGTCAGTGCAAGTGGGTTTTCTTTCTCCTGGATTCTTACTTTTATAAATTATCAGGGGAAATTAAATGCCAAGTTTAACATGGCATGTATTTTTAATAAAAGCGAAGAAAACTTGAAAATGAAAAATTAGAATCTTACACTTCAATGCAATTCACTGTCTAGAAGAGGAGTTTTTATTAAGTCATGTGCCTTTTTTAATTTTTAAGACACCGATGCATGAGTAAGATAGAAAACCACAATTAGAATTATTCCTTTGTCTTATCTGGAGCAGCATGCCCTGACTGCTAAGTCAGTATTTTCTGGAGCATCACACCCTCTGAGCCTGTCTTGTTAATGGTTCTTGCTGGGGGTAAATATTATCTGGATGATACAGCAGCAAATGATGACTACTGCCCTCAGCAGCAGGTAGTGATGTGAAGTTCCTTTTTTTTTTTTTTTTTTTTTTTTTGTGCCAAAGAATAATATAATTATAGATATGAATTGGAATGACTTAAAGAGAGAGTGAAATCTCAAGCTAGCCCAAATGTAAAGCAAAAAAAAAAAAAAACCAAAACAAAAACCAGGGAAAATTATGGGTTGCTTTTATTAGCAGATTTCTTTGTGTTTTTAAACTTACAATTGGTGATGGCTGAGAGGCTCCTCTAGAAGTTCGTGTAGAACAGGAGTTGGATTAAGGTGTTTTGGCTCGCCCTGTAGAGAAATTTGCCTTTTTTTGTCAAATACGAAGGAAATACATATGTTTTTTAAAGAAGGTTCTATGGCCAAGTTCATGAACATGAATGAGCCTGATGAAGTTAGTTTCCATATATGAAGAAAATTCAATTAAACAGAAATGGAAGAACTTGAGTTACTTTTGAACATGACAGTATGTCATGTGACATTTTGGCTCAATGTCTAGTTTCCAGTTGTCACATGAAGATGATTATTTGCAGACAGCCCTTGTTCCCTCTGGCCTGTATCACTTCTGTCATACGAGTGCAGTGCTTTGACTTTATTTAGTTTAAGTAAACAATGTATGGAACAGCACAGCCTTTCTCTGTCCTCCTGCTGCAGACTCTGCACGTTGTTCTGTCTCAGCTACACTAGAACTTTAAATATTTCCAAGTATCTACAGGAAGCTTGTTGATGTAAATTCTATCAGGACTGAATAGTGATGATTTAGGGAAAATGAAGTCATACTCAGTTCAAATAGTGAAGCATGATATCAAAAACCTCCAAACCCTCAGTTTTGGGTTGCTTAGTCATTACCGCTCCCAGTAGTTGTTCTATCTTTTCTCCCCCTTTAGTGGCAGATCATGTGGTTTATAAAAAAACATAAATTCTTTTTTAGTAGTTGTTCATGTTCAAATAGAAATCAAACCCCTGAGACTGCAGTGGGCATCACTGGGAGATGTACAGGAGTAAGGATGAATCAAATTGAATAAGGACTTCAGGTCTCCTTTGGGAAAGCTGTGATGAGTTCACCTGTGGGTTGTTTTTTTTCTAAATAGTGTATAAGGTAAATCAAACTTGTTTATGTTAATATCTGTAATATTGAAATGAACTTTGAACATTACCCTGATCTTATGTTACATTTGACTGTTACATTAAACCTGAGATCTGATGGAGAAAATATAGCAATAAAAATTCAATTTCCAAATCTTTGTTGGTCTTCAGTTATCAGGGGTTTCTGATTAATCTTAAATACCAATGGAAGTGCTGTCACTTGCTTAAAGTAATTTCATATCATATATAAAATACTTCTGCATGATTATTTCAAAGGCTTGGCAGCATGCATTAAGTATACTTATAAAAATAATTTCCTTTATAAGAGAACAGTATAAATTTTCCATTTAAATCAGAATGAGAAATGATACAATTATATTTGCAATGAATAAAAAAATAGTTTTGCTTCTCAATTTGAAAATGAATTATGTGCATTTCAATGTTACTTGTATTTGTTTTAAGACTTATGAGGAAATTTATGACTATAATAATGAATCACCACTTTATATAAATACACATAAAATTCCTTCAAGTATTGTAATTAGACATTTAAAGGCACACACTTTTTCCTCCATCTTTTGCATATCACCTGGATAGAGTAATTATTGAATAGGGAAGTTGGTAATTGAATCATATGATCCTTATCTGAAGCTTTGTAAGTTGTAGCCTTGGGTACTAGATACCCCAAACATTCTCTTCCTAGAGCAATGAAACTTATACCATTGTGTTGTGAGCCAGCCTTATCATGAATTTTCTGAGATCTGGAAAAACCGAAGTCCTTAAAAATGTTTGGCTACTCGCATCCTTCTAGAGGAGGGAGGTATCTCCTACTGCACCAGTGATCAGATTAAACTTTTCATCTTCTGTAACAAGTAAAGAGATATTGTGGATATGGAAGAAGTAGATATGGAATGTATTCTCTTCAGGAAACTGTCCAGGAAAGCTGGAGGAGGCAGCAGCTACATTGCAAAAGAGGATCATAGTCTTGGAAAATTGGAGAAAGGTGTTGATGCCGAAGTGTAGTGAATATCAAACTGATTATGATTTGAAAGTTAAGATGGGGGGACACAGAAAGCAAGCTCTGTATTGACACATAAGACCTGTAAAAGGGTTGAAGTACTTTTTCCACTCTGCTTGATTTGAGCCATGTTTCGTGAGACTCCTATGTTAACTTCTGAGCCCTGCAATTCGAAGTGCGGTCTGGTTTTAGGGAATCCAGAGAACAATATTACGTGAAATATCTTCCATGGTGTTTTTTTATAACCCATGACTGTGTGTCAGATGTCCTTAGAAAAACAGGGTCATGAATCCAGATCTTGCTGTTCTGAAGCAGTGGCCTGTTCAGGAGACACAACCATAATATTTGTTCTTCCTGTTATCTAGCCATGGTCCGGACTGCATTACACTGTTCTCTTTAAATGAACGTCCTTAGGTTCCCTTTAAAGTTTTATGGGTAATTTTGAACATCCTTAGTTTCCCTTTGAGATTTTAAGGGTAATTTTGAAAGGATTTTCTTCCCCGCACCCCCTGCCAAGGGTCTGGTGGAACCTATCATATACAAAATACGATGTCACCAGGAAAGAGAGCCTACAGTGTAGACTCTGCTGTCATCAGTGTGCTGAAGAGCTGGGGCTCTGGGATTTATTTTCATTAAACTTAATCAGTAAAAAGTCTCCTTTGTCTCTGCCTTCACAGAGTGTCTGTGAAATTGGATTTGGGTGACAATGAGCTGGTTAATGCTCTGTCTAGGAAAGGCAGGCATTGCTTGTTTGGAAACTTGAGATCCATTCTTATCAGTAAGGAGCTTCACGAAAGATTCAGTTTGTTCACTGATTAGAGATCTAATAGCTTGGTGGGCAAGAATGGAGTTTTGACATGCTTTTGGGTAGTTAGCTAAGGCTTTTACACTGGAATTTGTACTTTACTGCACTAATACAAGTTTGTGTACTTGCTCATTGATTACTTCTTGTTTTCCCTGCAGCTGCAGGGATCACTCAGTTATGGCTGCACAGGCAGAGTGTGACCATGTGGCTGTCACACAGGTTAAAGTGATGTTTGACACCGAGTCTTCGTGCAGCCTCTGGGCTTTTCAGGTTTTTTCAATTTTTTTTCCTGTAGAAGTACAGGGTCTGCAGTCGATCCTTAAGTCTTACATGATTTTGGTCCTGTTATCTACACAGATTTTTTTGTAGCCTGTTGATCCTCCTGGCTCCACTTTAAACATCCTTGTTGTGGCAAGAGAATGTTCTCAGTGGAAGAATGGTGATCTTCTAAGACATAAATCATAATCTGTCTCCTTCTTTTTAAGATAAAGCTGCTCTTCCCCTTTAACTACTACATAAAAGGCTGTCCTTTCTTTAATATTTTGCGTGTATTTCCCTCAGGAAAACAGTTTGTAGTAGACCTGGATGTTGTAGGTTTTTTGTTTTCTTTTCTAAAGCATCTTTGTCTCATATTTTACTACAACAATTTTTAATGAAGTTTTAAGATACCCTTTACTTGCTTTCCTCTGTCAGCAGAATAGCTGGGAGGCATCCAGATTTACATCCTGTAGTTCTAACCTCATAGAAAGTAAAAAAACATCCAAAACTATACAGGTTATCTGTGCTATGGTTTTTAGTGATGTTCTGAAGTGACATGAAATCAACATTTCCTAACTAGACATCACAACCTCTTTTTTTCCCTCTAGAGCAAATTCTGTTTGAATGAGCAGAATATCTCCAAATACACAATTCAGTTGCAGTAGCACCAGGCCCAAATCTGCTCTCATGGTAAACTGAAATGAGTAATTTGGCCTTAACTAAGTCACCCATAAGAACAAATTACTGGGTCATATTACGTTATTTTTTTTTTTCTTCCGTGTAGTGTCTTGGGGTCTCCCTTTCCATAATCCACCTGAGCTGCAGGTGGCTGTTGCTCCTATTTAGAATAGACTTTTCTTTAGTTTTTTTAATTTTACTTTTATAGTACAGATCCCAGCTCAAGATGAAGATATTATCGAGCACAGAAGATTAAGTTTCAGGCTTACATTGAATATAATTTGAATTTGCATGGACTTAAAGAGTTCAGTACAAGTTCTTTGCTGCACTGAGGATGTGCTCTGCAGTGTGGAAAGGAGTTACTGTGAGGATGACAGTTTGCATTCCCAGTTCCTGCAAACCTATGCTTGCATTGTGCACATATGGGTCAAATAGGAAGGAAGAAGGTAATAGATGACCCACTCATTTTAGCAGCTGCCTCCCAATTCCTACCTGTTTTTTATAATATTTAGATATTTGAAAAAATACTGGAAATACAATATACTGTGTTTTATTTTAAGGCCGTAGAATCTTCAGCTACTGGAATTTATCGGAAAAGGGGGAGATCTGTTTCATTCCAGCCTGTGTTTTGGAAGGGATAGGCACTCTCAGGAGGGTCTACAAAATAGAGATTGATCTGTAGACAAATAATTGTCTTCTTTCACTACAATGAAGGAGACAGCTTAAAGATAGACAGAAATAAGGGCAAGAAGATGGGTGAGTGAACTATCATCCTGTAATTTAATTTAGTATAGTCAAATATTAACTATTGAATGAAAACTGACACAGCATGATTTATCAGGTGAGGCAGCAAAGTACATCACAGATTATTTCTTTGAAGGTAATGGAATTTTCTTCATGTATACTTCTGTATTACAATATTTAATTTTAAATAACCTGCATTTCTCTGCTGCTCTTGCTGTTCAGCTACCTGGTTTGCAAGATATCAATATTTTCTTTAGAATTAATTAGTCAACAATTAATTTTATCAAATATTTACAAAATATTTACTTTATGAAATTACTAAACTTTATTTTCAAATATGATTTTAATGTTTATTTTAATGCTTAGTTTTGTAATTAATTTGTAAATATTTACAATTTGATAGAAATACTTGGTAGCACCTAATTTCACTACAGCACATCACTGTTTGTGCTGCTACTCACTGGTCTGGCATCTGTGAGATAATATACTTCCAGAAATAAGTTCTCACTTGTATTTAACTACAATTTTTTTTTTTTTCTGTTGGATTCCTAGAATTTTTAGTTTTGATTACAGTTAGCTCAAGGCCAGCCCTGTAGAACCTTTGCTTCTGACAAAGGCAACATAGCATCACAGATAATATACCAACCTCTACATGATCCTAATTTTTGAAGCCAGGCACCAAAACTCCTCATGCAGCTAATCTGAGAGATGACTGTGTGCCCCCATAACGAGTGGGGAGTAAGGTTTAACTGTGGTTAGAGACAGCCAAAAGGAAGTGCTGTGCAGAGTTTAATCCTATTACTGCCACACCTGTTTACCAGATAATTTTGTAAGAGTTAGAAAGTGCAAGCTGTAGTAAAAGTATTTTTTTAAATACTGCACAAACAATTTGTTTAATAAACAGGATCGCTATAATCTGAAATAATTCCTGCCTTGGCGTAGCAATCATTAATTATGGAAGTTTTTGTGGTTTTACACAAATATCAGGAACAGTTTAAAATTAGTCCTTAAAATATCGTATCTGTAAAGTTTCTTTTGTCATTAAAATGACTTCCATTTAAACCATGCCTTTGAGAAATGCCTCTACAAGGTTTCCAGCTTAATGAAATAGCTGAGAAAATATCAGGCTGTTTACTTTGGAAGCTGGAATGTACATTTTTATTTAATCCCTCTCTAACTAGGGGAAGAAATTATGCAGATGGGATAAGTTTCTGGAATATTTGCAAGCACAGTAGCTACTGATACAAAATGTGCTGAAAGGGAAGTTTGGCAGTTTTCACAGACTGATTTAAAACAAAATCCTACGTTATTGTTTTGCCCTTCAGTGAGGGCCCTTTTTGGTAAGGCAGTGAAGCTAAGAGCCTAATGGCTGATATGACACATTTCTCTGTGAAAATGAAATGTAACACACACATTTGCCTAATACAAAACACAGCATAAAAAGAGGAAAAAATGCAGACAGATGTTTTTCTTCTCTGTTGTATATAGCCATGCACATATTCAGTGGTAGTGAGGCTTGCTGATTTAAATTGTTATTCTGTGTATGTGTAAGTCTGGGGACTGATCAGTGGCACTTACATTCAAGCAAAGAGAAGAAATATTGAGCAGAATAAGAATTCCCTGTATATGTACATTTATGATGTTTTCATAGTCTCTACAATTATCCTACTGTAAGAAAAAACAGAAAAAGTTTCTTCTGAACAAGTCCTCAGGCACATTCTGCATTAAATATACTTTTTTAGCTACAGTGTGATTTGGTGCTTTCATGACTCAGTTCTGGTAACTCTGCCAACCTATTGTCCATTTACCAGCAGTGATGCTTGATTCCATGATATTCACCTGTTTACCTTGATTTATGCCTATATTGGGAGCTCTTTGAGGTAGGAGTTGTTTTATTACTTCTGTGTCTGTAAGACACTTGGTGCTGAGGAAATGAAATTGGGCCTTTTAAATGGTACTTACAGGTGCTACCATTGCCTGGGTGCTGCCATTACAATGGTGTGCCCCACTAGGGATGTTTTAGTTTGTGGGCATTTGAGATTCAGAGTTGCACTTCAACTGGTGTTTCCATTTTTTTCACTTATCACAGTTTGGGTTGCTAGTCAGACAGTCATAATTTTGTAATAATTTCCCTTAAAATGAGGTCTTCTTGATTTTTTTTTTTTTTTTTTTTTAAATTTTTTTTTTCCCCAATTTTTTTAATGATTGAGATTTTGTTCTTGGCTATGAAATGTGAATGCCTTTTTCTATTTTAATTGAAAAGAAAGTGGGACAAACTACTTGAAATAAGTCATCCGTCCCTGCAAAGATGTTTGACAGCTGTCTATAACCAGACACAGATTTGTGTAGTGAATGCAAGACAGGTGTTTTGCAAGAATTGTGAAAGAATGGGCTATTTCAGTCTTTTTTCTTAGCACTACTCTCATGCAGAAATGTCATTGGCAGGCATAACTTTTTTGTAATTCCACAAACTCGATGTCTTGAGAGTGTGAGTAAGCCCTGGGACACAGGACTCATTTGTTTTCCTTGTCTTAAATTTACCCAATGATCTGACTAGCGAGCTGATGATCAACTGAGGCAGTAAAAGATTTTTGATTTTTGTGTGATCAGTGTGTATTTCAAAGGAAAACATGTGGCCCACCATCTCCTGCCGGCTCATTCAAGTGAGGAATGCTACTGCATGTGATTCTTAGTAACTGAGGATAACACAATGCTGCCTTGTTCAGGGTGGGAATGCTTAGCCCATGTAAATGCGTAAAACAAACCAGACATTGGTTGTTTAGCAAGACTTAAACATGCAGAAATTTTTGTATGACTCCAAAATGCATCAATGACATTCACCAACGTGGTATTTTTCACCTTTACTTATGATTATCAAGTACATGTAAAACTATTTCTTGTTTTCAAAAGACTTCAGTTTGCTTTGTAAAGAAATGTAATAGGCTGCTGTCCTGCTGGTGTGTGGAAGTGAATCTTACAGCTGCCTCTGAACCTGAGGATGGACATCCTTAAAAGTAATTTATTATAATAAAATATTAGAAAACTGTCAGGTACATACAATTGGATGATATTCCAGATGGTAAACGAAACCAAAACATATGCTAGAAAAGGGAGTTAATATTTGCTGAAAATACTTTTTTTCTTTCTCTAGGTTACCTCTGATGCTATATCCTTCCACTGTTCTTCTCATATCATAAATATCTCTTATTTAGCAGAATAGTAAGAAGTACTTGTTGACAGTGCTTTCTTTTAGAACTAGAACTTTTAAACTGTGACTAGTGTTGGCTTTAATTAGAAGATCTGAAGCAAGGTACAAATATTGCTTTTGTAGCTGCATTTCACCTGTTGGCATGTTACATTTTAAAGCTGGGGTTCTTTTTAAATAATTAATTTTTAAAATCTACTACGTAGCTTAGTTGGAAAAGATACTTTTTAAAAATGTAGCTTAGGGCTTTGTATTACTTTCTTCAAATGAAATAATGTATTTTTTTTTAATCTGGGGGTTTATAGGAGCATAAATGTGATTTTAAAAATCTTCATGCTAGGTGAGACACTTTACGTTTTGTTTAATCTCGCTTGTTATATTGAAATATTAGAAAACCCTCAGTTTTTATCAATGTGGAACTCTTTAGAGTTTGTACATGGTAATGAAGAATCATGATATATCTTTGCAGGGGTGTTTTGGTTGGGTTTTTTTTTTTAAATAAATTGTACCATCCCTTAGTATCAGGATTTCAGATAGTAATTAAACAGCTAAGTCTAAATAAGTTGAGTTAGAAGGGACCCACAAAGATCACTGAGTCCAGCTCCTGGCCCTGCACAGCACCATCCCCAGGAATCACTGTTTGCCTCAGGGTGTGTGTGTGTGTATATATATATATATAAAAATGTCTGCCACTTATGATGGTCTATGTATCATAAAGTAAATCCTGTGCATAGCTGTGTTTCATTCTTCTGATGGTTTTATTTCAGTCATTGTTCATAAATTCATCAAGACTTTAACATTTTCCTCAAAGCTGGCTGCTGTAGCACTAGTTGTATAGTCCTATAGTGTAATTTTAGCTCACTAAATAACTTTCCCTCAGGCAAGTACAATCAAAGTGCTTTGTGCCTTTAGTTACTGTCAGTAACCAGGACAGTTGCTGCTGGAGTCTTTGGTAAGGGATGATTTATTATGTTTTGCTGGAAGCCACACGGGGTATCTTTTTCTCTTGAGACGTGGGGAACTCCCTCATCACTTAAGACAATTTCTAAGTATCATTCTTTATTAGCATCTGCATGTAGTGACTCTGGATCAGTATCTGGAGTTAAGTATCATGACGATAGCTCTTCGTGTTTTTCTGTTTGCCCCTAACTGTTTGTTCTAATAAACTAACTTTTGGTGTAAAAAATGAACAAGAAGATTTGGAAGTTAATGAGTCTAAAGAAACATCTGTTAGAAGGACTTTCATTACCGTACATTTCCAGGGAAATTAGAACATAAGGCAAGACAGCTGATGAAGAGCCTCTTTGGCTTAAGCAAGTGAATAATGTGGCCCAGGACAGAGGATCAGCATTTCAGTCAGATCCTAATAAGCAATGCATTGTTTTTGGCAGTTAACCCCAGATGCTAAGCTGGTGTCAACTGCATTGTTCTGTCCTTTTCTCATGCCAATGTAATATATTCATCCTGGCAGGATCTGCTTTTCCTGTTATTTTTTCAAGGCACCAAAGCCAGTACATTTTATCCAGCGGGCTTAAAAAATACCTGTCCCTTGTCTAGAATCTAAAATGATTTCCAGTCTAATATTAAGTTTCTTAAATCAGTTTTATTCCATGCTGTAAAATCTAGTGAATAGGAAAAGAAAGGGTGGTGTCTTCTTTATTTAAAAAAGACATCTCAAGTTTTTTTGCATAATGTATCTTTTTATTTCTCCCTCTCTCCCTTTATGAAACTGTGATAGTTAAGAATGCATTTTGTACAAGTGGTTTTAGACACACAAAACAAGCTTTTATACAACAGGCACTCAGGTGAAAAAAATAGTGGCAACAATACTTTCACACGGTGAAACTTAAAGCATACTTATTAATCACTCAGGCCCAGGTTTACTGTTCTGCAGCCACTACTTGTATTCTGACATGGCAAACAGCATACAATGAAATAAACATGTCTCTATACACCTCTGGTAATTATAATGAAGAGACAAGAGTCACTCCTGAAGTTCTTGTTGATGCTTGTCCTCCATTACAGCACTGATTGGCTTAAACAACTCTTTATTACCACAGAGATGCTAAGTTTCTGAAAATTGGTCAAATACTTTTTAAATCACAGACTAGACATGTCATGAGAAGTTTGATAGAGCCAATGCAAACAAGTTGAAAACCTGAGCATTCTGAAGGGAGGTTGTGGTGTGGTTTTAAATCAATCTGGTCGTGGGGAGGTGGGGAGTAATGGTGTCTGTAACAATTTTTTTCTCCATAATTTGGAATAAGGGGACATTTAAAGTAAAATATTGGGAAGTTCACAGGATGTTTTTAAAAACACAAAACCTGTGTGTATGTAAATTGACTTTACGTCTTTTGACTGTAGCTGGTTCTATAAGGTGGAAAGCTGATGGGAGTTGGAGAAAAATGTGCCAAAGAAGGGGATACCAGAGAAGATGAGTCTGTGTATGGCAGCCCAGTGTTACCTGTAGTCACACCTGGGATTAGAAAGTGGCAGAATACTGATCCTTTTCTGTATAAACTAAAAGCCTTCGGTGTGTTCTGGCATTTCTCACCACCTGATGCCCCCCCTAGGTCTCATGGCTGTCCTGCTCTACTCCAGCCTTGAATTCCAACCTTGAACTAGTTCCCCATATCTTCTTCCTGAGCATAAATATTCGTTTACTGCTGAACAAGCCCATGTGATGTGTTTCTTTTGTTGCCATTAGATATAGTAACATTGTTCCCATTTGTTTTGAAGTTGGTTTTGTATACACTGGCTCATTGAATATAATTTCTTTATGATCAGCCCGATCCATTTTGATCACTTTCAGAATTGGATATGTTCCTTAATATTAGGGGCATCAAACTCAGTTTCCAGGCTATGCAGAGCAATTAAAATGGGAGTTTTCAGGACAATTATTTCTTGATATTTCTCTGCTCTGCTGAATAATAGACTCAGATGATATCACCCAGTGGTGGTGTTAGCACTCTGCATGTTCATTTTCACTTATATATAATTATTAAATCTTAAAGTAATTTTAAAGATGAGTCTCAAAACTAGTGTATGCTCATGCTGAAAGAATGGTTCATTATTAAAATAATATTTTTTGTACTAGATCCAGTTCTACCTTCCATAGTTTTAATAGTTGCCATTACTTTTTTAATTCCTGAATTTCTGTTTTCCCTATTTTGTTCAAAGGATTACTTAATGGGAATAGTGACCATGTTAAGCAATTTTCTCCCTCTTACAATTCATCTTGAGGATATATTTTAATGAGTTTAAAGAAATGTTGATATCCATTATGAGGGAGCAGAAGCAGACCAGTAATACTTTCATTTCAGAGAAGAGTTATTTTTGAAACAGAAACTGTCAAAATTTCGAATTCTGATGAAATACTTTTAAAATGCAGTCTCACAAGTTGCAAGGTTTCTCTAGTTGCATTTTCCTTCCTGTGGTAGTTTGGGAACCTGATTATTGACTTATAACAGAGTCCAAGTTCGGTGTTATATTTAAAATTCAATATTGATGAATACTTGTTTAGCTCTATCAGTACAATAAATACATTTTGTAATGGCTACCATCACACTTTCATTTAAAATAATATCTACCTTGTGTTTTCAATGTTTTCAAGAAATTGTATAAATATAATGTGTCAGTATGTGGAACTTGTGACAATGTATTTTACCTGAGTATGTTCTTGGTAATGTATGAAATTGCTGATCCAGAGGTAGCTCATTGTGTTCTGGGTTCAGAGGTGCCCTTTAAAGGCAGCAAATAAAGATCTTGGGAAGGCAAAGGGAAATGATTCAATATTTCTACTTTTGGAAAAGCACAGAGACAACACCAGGTTTCTTTTCTACCAATGGATAACCTTCAGGGAGACGTTGGGTCCAAAAAATTGCAGTTGAGCAGTAATGGTAATTACTATTTCTGTTTTAGTTTGAAGTACAATTAGTTTTGTAGTTATAGGAAAAACCATTTCTTTTAATGGATGTTAGTAATTTACAGTCTGTTGTCTGTGTGTGTGGGTTTTGTTTGGCCGCACTTTTTTTTTATCCTGATACCACCTTTTTTTGATAGTAAATTGGAATTCTCTTATAGAGAGACATTATTCCATTGAGGTTAGTAGTAGTTCAGGCATTTATACTTAAAGAGATTTTCATCCTATTTACTGTCACTTTATAGCAATGTTCAGGATATCTGGTAATGGTGTTTTCTGAAGGCAGACTGAGAATTGTAATAGGAGCTGCATTATATAGCTAAATGCTTTTTTTTTTGAATGCCTCAATGCCTCATTCAGTTTATCTTTACTCTTCATCAAAAATTAAAAATATTATAAACTCTCTAGACCATAAACCCCTCTTTCCTCTGTTTGCACAGCAGCTAATGCAGAGAAGTCCTGGCTCATGGCTTTTAGGCAATAAAGTGTGTATAAAAATAATAATATAATTAAATTCAACTTTAAAGTGAATAGATGCTGTGCAGTCAACATCCGTGAGGAGGGGCTTTGTTAACAGACATGTTAGGTGAAATGGAAGTTACTTTCGTTTTATTAGAACTGTGTTTCTCTTGCCTTCACGCATTGCTTCTCATTCTGCTATTGCTGTTGAGGCAAAGCTAATGAAAAAGAACAAATGATAATGTACAGTGGAGATCAGCAGAAATTGTAATCATTTGGCTTTGCCAAAGTAAAAAGTACTGACCTATTATTGGAGCTGTAGTCTATTCCTTTTTCTGATGCCTGCCTTTGTATTAGTACTCTAGTTTTCGGAAAGTAGGAGGCTCTGATGCTGATTTTTATGCTACTTTTATAAATATTCACTTTTTTTTTTAATTTATGAATATGTGAGTGAGGAGTGCCTCTGTGGGTTGTAATTGTCCTTTCCTCCTCTGATTTCTTTTGAATCCCTATGTTTCACACAAATTACTCTAGATTTTGTCTCTATAAATACTGATGGTCCCACATAATGGGTGGTACAAGGGCACGCCATCCATATTACTGTTATTAAAGTTCTTCACACCGTAATGTGAATGTAATTCACCTTGTTTGTCAGTAACATGGGGGCATCTGCACCGAGTTCACACCCATTCCCAAAGGGAAGGCAGATGCAAATTAACCTTTTTCTCAGAGTTAGGGTTTGAACCAGTCCCCTGCTTTTGTGTAATGTCCTAAAATAAGGAGGCCTTCAATTTGATTTCATCTCTTTTGCCTGCTAATGCTTGATGTAGCACATCCATTGATAAGCACATGTGCAGTGCTTGATTCAGTGTCTAACAGCAATGTTGGGTGTCAGAAGATTCTTATTTCTTGGTTGCATATAAAAACAATGTCGTTTTTCCATCCCTGCAAGCAGTGAATTCTGACATATGAGCCTTTATTTCTTGTGTTGCTGTAGTAGCCTCGCTCTTGCTAGAAACATGTTAGAAGGTGGGATCATCCACTGAGACCTCTCTCCATCAGGAATTTGCTGGTAGTGATACACAGGATGGAAAAACTCAGGTTCTGAACCACTGGCTCAGAGATAATCAGCAGGCAGATCAAAAACTTGCAGAATAAATTGGAGAACAGCACTAGTATGCTGGGCTGTTATCAAAAGCCACGGGCCCTGAATAAATGTTTCACAGGATAATGTCAGAGGCAAGGATCGTGTCACGTTTAAGAACACGTCCCAGTTGGCTTCTCTGTACCGTGAGTGCTGGATTTTAAATGCTTGTCGTTTTTTAAAGCATTTGCTATAAAAATTGGTGAGGAGGTTTTTACTCATCCCATGATACTATGTTTGCCTTTTGTTGAACATATGCAGGGAAAGTAGGACTAGCTTGTCTTCCCTGTTTGCATAGGAATTCTTCTGTGCTTGTGCTAGCTGCTAGTTCATATCCCTGGCAGTAAATTAATACCTGAGATCCTTGTTCTTCAGCTACTTTTTAGCCCCTTTTTTTGCTTTACACTTCATGTGCTACTTTAGAGACATCTACCTGTACATATATATTTTAGTCTTAATTTATCAGCATTCTATTAAAATCCACAGTTTTTGCCCCACTTAGAAAGAAACCAGATTAAATTTCCTAAAATTTTATTTTCTTTGGAGAGTTAGTGTTCTGTGTGTGTATATCTGTATGAATACGAGTAATATTTACTGCTGTGGTGTGCTGTGCATATGGATCCTGGAAAAAGCTTTGTCATTGCAGAAATCCTCTGTATATTTTTCAGTGGTTTTATTTTCTATTTGAGAATTATCCATGAAGAAAATGATTTTCTAAAATTATTTTTTAACTATATACAAGTTTTTTCTCACAGTAGTTGCAGGAAAAGAATGGGAAATTCTAGCTTTTCTATTTTTGCTTATCAAGCAATTTTTATGAAGGTGACTAAATCTCCTAATTTACTGTTCTGAGTACACCACCAGCACGGTCTAACAGGCAGCTCCCAAGTGGGATCAAACAAAGGATGCTCTTCCTGTTATCTCTATTCCTGAATTGAGGGAATTTTTGCTGAACCAACCCAAATAATGTACCATGACTGAGTGCACAGCTTGGACTCCTTGTACTCCATAAAGGCCTGAAGCTGTGTCAGGGAACGTTTAGGTTGAATATCAGGAAAAAGTTCATCACCCAGAGCATGGCTGAGCACTGGAACACCTCCCTAGGGCAGTGGTCACAGCCCCAGGGCTGCCCGAGCTCCAGGAGAGTTTGTAAAACAGGCACAGAGGGATTCTTGGGCTGTCCTATGCAGGGTCAGGAGCTGGCCTCGATGATCCTTGTGGGTCTCTTCCAACTTGGGATGTTCTGTGATTCCGTGATTCTGGCCCTGCTGCCTCTGTGTCGTGGCTGTGAGGGCACTGTCAGGAGGTGGAGGTGTGAGGGACTGCAGAAAGAGGTGTTCCTACACTATTTCTGAAGGAAAGTGCAAAACCATCCCAAATCTCTCCCTTCTGAGGGAGAAGAGAGGGGGAGGAGCCGTCATGGCAGAGGCCCAGGTTCCTGCACCATCTGCATGGAAGGGAGGGCAGGAGGGGAGAGCTCAAGGGACGGGGGAAGGGCTCCTGCCCCCCAAACCCACCATGGCTACAGGGCTGCTCTTAGGTTCCTTCCTGCAGTCTGCTCCATCAGCGGTATTAGCTGGGCTCTTGCTACCTATGGCTTCTGTTACATACAATATTAAATATGTTTTAAATCGTCTGCTACAGTGCTGGGCAGCTGAGAAATAACCTTGTAAACGTTTTCCATTCGTTTTTTATTTGTTATTGCTTTTGTTTTGCAGAAACATGCTCGTGGTTATAATCTTTCTTGTTGTGTTGGGGTTTTTTATTAATTTTTCTATAATTTCTCTTCTTCGTAGCATTCCCCAGTGATTGTATTCACAGTGGTGTGTTGTAATAAAAATGTACAATATTGTACAGATCGGTATGTGCAGTTTTTAATGATTATAATAATGAATTAATAATTCTTCTATTTCTCTAGCTCCCTAGATTTGAAATATTTTAAGTGTGTTCTTTTGGATAGATTGTAAATATTTTTTTTAACATAGCATGAAACACTTCCATAACACAAGCTTAGAAATGTTTTCTAGTTTAATATAAAAATGAGGATAAAAATAAACCTCACTGAGCTATGCAACAGAACTGAATTAAATCCCTAAAGTGAGCATGATCAGAAAGAAGGGTGAAATGTCAGGCCTGGTGTAACCCACTTCATTATGCCTTGTTTTCACAGTGCTCACGCAACAGTGGATGATCTTAAACATTGTAATTGAATAATTATGACTCAGGATGTTCTGCCTTAGGGCATAGTTTCTGCTTTTCCTGATGTGGCAAATAATGTACCATGTCATTTTGCATTAGGAAACACAGCAGCCAAGCTCTGTGCACTGGTACAATTGTCTGCAGTACCAAGCTAAAGCACAGCCCTCCAAAACCACCTCTGTGGAAATCCAGATATTTAAGGAGACTTTCACATATCCTAAGTCTGGTTGATATCTGCAAACTTTTGCATCATATCCTTGGGGTTTTTTAGCAGAAATAGCAATATGCCCACAAGTAATGCCCAGTTGTTTGAGGAGTTTGTGGCAACTTGGTGTGCAGGTTGGTTTGTTAACGTGGCTAAAAATTGGACCTTTTATTAGAAATTCTATGAAAGTGTTGGAAAAGCATTCTGCATTGAGCCACTTGCATATATATATATGTAGTACCATCACTGGTGACATTTCTCTTAAACAAATAAATTTACTTTGAGAAATGCAGCTGAAATGGATGGCCCACATTAAGGGTGTAGATAGAAGTTTACACTTTGAAAAGTGAATGTAATTTATGTCCAGGTGAAGTGGTGTTAGAAGTCCTTTTTGCATATAGTGAGCTGCAGGTCCAGCCCCTTTTTTTGCTCCATGACACATCACAGCTTGATTCTTCTGCACTGCTGGTGAGTTTGCCAGTGGCAGCTGAGGTGATGTGAAATGAGTTTGCTTCTGGACGAGGAGTGCCTCAGGAGAGAAAAATAAAAGAGCTGCTTTGTGCAGCTGAGTCACAGCTACCAATCTGCAGTTTGCATGTTAAAGGGCCAAAACATTGTTGGGAAATACAAGATTGGCAGAAAAATCCCAGAGTGAATTCAGTAAATTGTGTGTCATCTCTCATCATGGCTGTGTCTTACTTGACACAATTCACTTGTGTTTATTTTCTGCATAACAATGGATGTAATTCTTTTGTACATTAAGATCAGAAACAATTGAGTGACTTCAAACTATGTATAGCAACAGTAAAATCCTTGAAATGATGGTAGTGATCCCTACACTAAATATTTCTCATTATTTTTTAACAAAATCTAAATATCATATTTTTTTTTTCAAAAACATTACTTTATCTAAATGCCAGCTTTGTATGAGATGATATATTTCAGGGAAATTTTACAATGAGTGGGTGAAAAATGGAAGTATTTCTGTTTGGGCCAGGTGAAGATTGATCTCTGAAACGTTCAGAAGGTGCTGTAATTCCAGGTAGCTGGAATTCCATTGTGTATTTTGACAGTTTTTCAGAAGAGGAAATGGGCTTACATGTCTCTTGGCTTGTCCAGCAGTCTGTAGCCAACAGGATTCTTGAGCTGACTTTCCAGCTGCATTAAAAAGTCCTGTTCGCTCAGCTGGGAAAGCCTAATATGCACTGGAATTAAATAAAATACATGAAATTTGGGACACCTATATGTATGTAAATTGTCTGCATTCATTCTGTGTAAGGCTTACTTTGACTTGCTAAAAAAAGTCATGTTTTATATGTTAGACTTAGCGCAGCATTTGAAACAACCCACTGTACACCACAGGAAAGAATAATGCCAGTATCTTGCCATCCTTTCCTGCTTGCAGTTGCAGTAAATGCTGGTATAATTATTACATGTGCTGGTGTGGCCACTTAAATAACTGTATTCAATATGCATTTTACATTAGATTGAAACAAAGAATTTTAAAAAAAATATTTGTTATTCCAAATCAAGCTATTTAGATACACAATATAGGTAGTGGGTGAAAATGTACAGAAAGCTTTTTTATTCCATGAGATTTAACTATGTTTTATCCACTCCTAAATACTGTAGAGTGTTGCTTCATGCAAATCCCTCTAACCAGTTAAATTTTTTGTTATGTTGATGCTCAAGAGAAAGGGAATCTAAATGCAGAATAAAATCTACCTGTCTCCATGTTGTCTATGCGTGACTGAAGGCAAAAATATTTTCAGAAACAGAACTTTAAATGTATCAGAAAAACAAACCAGAATTTCTCATTAAATGAGAGCTAAACAATGGGGATTTTTCGTTGACAAGGTGTGGAATGTCATTCTGGTTTAGCATAACTTGGACCTTGTCAGTCTGAGTGGTGTCAGCTCTTACTCTGTGCTTCACACTGTGTTTCCTGCTTTCTGAAAACGGGGCAGGACCTGATTAGGGAAGGACCTGATCTCTGCTGTGTGTGTAAGTGGTTTAGAATGCAGGGACTTAAAACTTAATAATAATAATTGAGATCCTCAGCTGCAGTAAGCCTTGATTCATTGAATATAAATGAAGAAGAGGGGAGTAAGTAGCTCAAGCTGTGCTCCAGCATCTGCGAATTCCAATGACTTTTTGTTGTCTTTTCTCTTGTCTAATTCAGGTACAAACCATTTGTTTCTAAGTACTAAACCATATAACCTGTACTTTTGTAACCAAGCCAGAATTTTTAAAATAAAACCACATTTTAAAATCCATGCTGGAGCACGTGTAAACTGCTTGTCAGAAATACTGGGTTTTCTAAAAGGGACCTATTTTATTTTCAGCATAAGAAGAGAGATGACAGACAGGAAAACAATTTAGAGTGTATATTTTAGAAATTTTCTTTTAGCAGAAAAAGCCCATGAGGACTCTGATACCAGCTGATATAATAGAGAAAAACATAAATAGTCCCAAATTTTTGTTTTAATTGGTATATTCACTGTGTACCTAAAATGTTGTTACAGCCAAGGGGAATATTTTCGGATGTGACTGGTTCCACTTGCAAAGAAAAGAACTTGATAAACCACAATTTTAATTTATTGATTTTTATTGAAGCACCTTTTATTGCACTTGCATTTAAAAAACCATGTTTAAAAATGGTTGACATCTTTTGCCTTTAAAGTTGCAGAAAATTAGGTCAAGCTTTCCCTCCATCAAAGACTTAGAAACTCAGAAATGACTTTTGCCTGTAGGACAGGAATTGAAAGCACGTTATTTTAAAGGCCAGTGAAATATAACCGCAAGCAAACTTTTGCTGTTGAAATCATAACACTCATTCATCAGAATTCAAACTGAAGGGAATCAAAATGCTGATAAATTAGAAAACAAGGCAAATATTCAAATCCTCTTTCAAAATTATTCATTTTCTAATAAGGCTATATTCTTACAATCAATAATTTGTAGGTGCAAAGGTATCTCTGTATGAAACCAAATTTATTAGTGCTGTTTGCCCACCTTTTGTGTTTGAGCATGGACCAAAGCAGTAAATGTCAAACGGCCACTTTGGAGTTCTTAAATAGAGTGGATTTTTGTATTTGAATCATGGATATTGGCAATTGTAACTTCATGCTGCGTATATAAATTGTCAGAAAACAAAAATATTAAAACTTTTCCTACTTCCTGACTATTCATAAAATGTTGAAGAAATAACCTGTGGGGTTAATACGATTCTTTGCATTTTGAGCCAGGTAGAAGTTGGAAAAAATTAATGTTAATCAATAGCCAAAAATATCCAAATTATTTGTAGGGATGTGTTTGGAGCTACTAACTGAGGTAAAAGCAGCTCCTGTGTACTGACCCTGAAAAATGGCCCTATAGGACATGAAGCACATGATATGGTTAAAGTAACCTGTGGCTGTGTATATTTTAAATTTGATAATAGTCAATTTAATAATCCACTGAGTGGGACTGTTCAGTTTCCCTTTGCCTATCATCAAGGTGCCTTTGCTGCTGGATGTTCATGTTGCCTTCTCCTAATACATGTGTTAGGGCTGCACATGAGAAAAATCACAACTGATGCTGCTCTTCCAGACCCATATCCCAGCACTGCTAAGCTGCCTGCCTCTAGCTCCAAGCTGGGTTTTCTGCTCTAGTATGAAGTGTGGGCATAAGGAATGGTTATATTGAGCAATCAAAGTGAGATTTCCTACTGCGTGAGAAGCTCCAAACCCCTCCTAACTTAGTGATGAAAAACATCCTTCTCTTTTCCTGATGGCCTTTGCTGAGGGTTTGGGACCTATTAGCAGTGTGCAACATTCCCAGTGCCAAATCCGAGCAGTTTGTCTTAGGCACTGCCCAAAGCATTGAACACTGGTGGAGAAAGTTCTCCACAAGTGCAGGGAAACTGCAATGGGGGCATTATCCAGAAGTTTTTCCTGTAGTACTTTAATGACTTCTGTAGTCCACCTCATTTATGTGTGGCTGGGAAGGATCAGAGAATCCTTTCAGGCCATCGCATCCCACCACTGCTCTTGTACTTCACACCTTTGTGGTCTTTCTGCTCACCTTCACAGGAGTCTGATCTTTGCTTCACAGAAAGGAGCTGCCTCCTCTGCAGTATCCCAAGCTTCCTGCTGTCATTTGGCATTTTGAACCTGTGCTAGAGCTAATATTGAGTGGGATCCTTACCTAGGTGAAAATAGAGAAGGTTTGCTGCTCCCCAGTTAGATGGGAGAGAGAATGTAAATGTTTCCCTGCAGAGGTGAATATCATCTTGAATTCGTAT
The DNA here is from genome assembly GCA_013400235.1 of Oriolus oriolus. Classification (NCBI taxonomy): domain Eukaryota; kingdom Metazoa; phylum Chordata; class Aves; order Passeriformes; family Corvidae; genus Oriolus; species Oriolus oriolus. The sequence goes on along the minus strand of VXBT01006918.1, from coordinate 522,931 downwards.
GTGTTTTTAAAACAAGTCTATTTAAATGACAAAGTTCATGTAATCAGGAAATCTTTTTCCATGTTAATAATCAACCAACCACCGCAGCCTCAAGTAAGAAAATCAAAACTCACATTGATGGGTTTGAGCATTAAATTTTAGAATGCTTGCCTCAGCTCCAAATAAGTGGGGAAAATTAATTAGCCAAATCATCATTGTCATGCTCTTTCTAAGGAGCTCCTGAGGGCAAGTCCTTGCTTTGCATGCACTGTGATAAATAGAGGTCTGTTGAGCAAAATCATTGAGATGTGTGGCACCTTTGACTCATAGATAATACCTTTGTTTCCTTTTGTCTCCCAGTTAAGGGTGTTATTGGCTTTTTTTCTTGGTAAATAAATCTCAAATAATGAAATTCCAGCTGTCTCACACATTGTGGTGGTGTAGGTTTGAAAGCATTTAGCAGATGCCCATATAAAAAACCATTAACACATAGCAGGTTCCCTGACATTTTAAACTGATCCAGCTGAAAGCAATAGCAGAAAACAAGTCGACATTGTTGAAAAATTTAGGGCTCTCTCTAATGTAGGTAAAAGATTCCTGTGCAAAAAGGGACATATTGTTGCAGAATATAAAAGTGTCTGATGTTTTCAGTTTTGTAAGAGGAACATCATGAATATATTGTGTTGTATTCATTTGCTCTTTATGCAAACTGTCTAAGACTGCATATAAAAAGGAGCCAATTAAGATTCGAAGTAAAAGATAATACTGTCTCAAGTTTTTGCTCGAACTAATCACTCCTAATATCATGTGAGAGTTTCTAAAAAGTAGCAGTCAGAAATTCTGATAATTTATTTGTCCCTAAGCATTTTAATCAGATACAATTATTAAAAAGGAACCCTTTAAGACTGCTATAAAAATCCTATTAGTAGTTCACTACTTAAAATCCTACCAGCAAAGTCAAGCTTGGGAAGGAAGTAAAGGAATGGGAAAGATGACCTTGACTTGCCTGAAGCTTGCTGTATTTAGTTTGGAAATGGGCCATATTAGAGGAAAGCAGGTAAAAGCGATATGCACGTAATTCCAATTGCACAGACACTGTATGGAAATATATTTTTGGAAGTCCCTGCTCATTCTGGTGAAGCAGCCATTGCAATTTATGCATTTTAAAATTCCTACCTTCATTTGCTCACATTAAAAAAACTGAAGGGTTTTAGGAGAAGAGGGATACTGGATGCTGTGTGGAAAAGGGTCTTTTTGTTCCTTTCTTAGGATTTACTCTGGGTAGAAACAGTAAAGCTGGCTTTTCATCCTTGTTGTGCAAATTCCCCACTATGCAGTGCTAACATGAGGCCCATTTTCCATTTGAATCTATGTAAGCCTCTAAACAGCAATTTCAATGATGCACAGTGCTTGTGATCACATCCATAGCAAAGGGATGAATTCTTAACATAGAATGTGTTGTGAAGTTATATTTGTATAGGGTTCTTCAGTGCTTTCCTGTGCTTCCCTGTGATTTAAGTTATTGCACTGTCAGTGTCTTCAAATAACCATGGCAAATTCAAATTTAAAGTCTGTCAGTTGGAAGGCAAATCCTAACAATTTACTGATAGTGATTTTACTTTAAGATAGCTCACCTATGTCCTAACCACATACAGTTACAATAGCGTTCCACTAGTCTACTCATCCATTTTAAGGATTTAACTGCAAAGGTAAATCACTGTGTAAGGTGGATGGCTACAAAACAGAGTCTGTAGAAAGACAGTGACTGCAGAAATGCTGAAAATACTTTTAGCACATTGCTTCCTTAAATGAGGATGAGGGTTGTTGGATCAAAGCAAATGAAAGAAACTAAATGTGGCTGGAGTGTTTGACCCAGCTGAAGTGGCTGTTCAGACAAGCCTTCCATTCCTGTGACACAAAAGTGCTGTGCTTCCCTCTGACTGTGTCATTGCCACAATCCTGTACTTGGCTGTCCTCTCTGTTGTAAATTAAAATAGATGAAAGCTGTCAAGCCAAGCCTGTGATAGAGGCTAATTTGATGTGATATAATTGATGAACTCTAAATCGTCCCACTTCTCTCTCGAAACAGTCTGACTGGAGCTCAAAATGCCAGGGTACTTTGATTTACACTCTGTCACTTTTATATTGAAAGTCTCAGTGTAGCAGCGGTGAGGGATTAACTTCTTCACAGTATTTCTTTCCAATCTGTAGAGTATGCACACACACAGACTGGTGCAATCCCTTGTTAGGAGCAGCACTGAGAAAGTGAGAGTTCCTTGTTTGCAGCTGGTTTGTGCACAAAATTATTAAGATTAGTAGAATAGAAACGTGACTTTTGCTGCTACAGATATTGCCAAGGTAGTCTCTTGGAATTAGTATTGTGCTTCTTATTTCAGAACTGAATTTTAAACTTTTTGGTGCATTTAATGCTTGAAAACCTTCTATTTCTGAAATTCTGATGGAGCTGAAATGTTTTAGGAGATTAGACAGGTTCTTGTCCCTGTAGCTTGCTAGGTAGCAATTCAACTCTTAAAATAATTCTTCATAGAAATGTAACAAGTTTCAGACTTTCTGCTATCAGCAGTTTCTTGATTTTTGTACTTTCTTTTTCAAGATATTTGAACGCAGAGCAAGCTGCCTTGGTTCCTTGGTTTCTTTCAAAGGTAAGGGGGATGCTCAATGGCCTTGGTTTCTTAGTTCTCTAGCAGGAGTGGAAAGCTTTTCCATCAACTTACTGTTCAAGTATTCTTGAGCAACCCCCGTTAAAAGTGTAGCATCTCACATCTGCTAAATCAGTTGTTTCGAACAGAACCAACATGAACAAAGGAGAGCTGCTTTAATTCACATTATTACTCTGCTCAGACAGCAGAACTGCATCTGCTTCAGAGCCTCTTGCTCCCCTGCACTACATGAGCTGGCTGTGCCCACATGCCATTCCCACCAGCAGTGCATGCCAAATTCTTGCTGACCTGAATGTACCACGTATGGTGAGCAAATCTGTGAAGTTTGGAATATTTCTTTGGCTAGCACCCAGATTTCAGATTGGTATCCTGGTTTTATGATGATTAGCCAAACCCCTTCTCGCTGAAAATGCCAAGTGGATGGGATTTGTGATAAGGAATTTCTGTACAGTCAGAGTGACCAGCTTAATACTCTAAGGATTCAATCTTGAAAATGTTTAAAGGCATCAGTCAGTCATGGTACATCACCAGTTTAGCTCCCTTAATGGTAATATTGTTTGGGCTTTAAGGATCTTTTAAAGGATCACTTTAGAAAAGTTGCATGATTGTCAGTGGCGCTGCACATAAAAAGTTTAATTTACGTTGTCAATTTACCAGTGTACCAGTAATCTCAAATAATAGATTGTTTTAAAGCATTAGAGGTAATAATAAAGACAAACTTCACCTTTGTTGGAGTACAGCCCAGTTTTCCTGCTCAGTATTATTTCTCATATTTTATAATTTTTGTACATGTTATTATTTAATTTAAAAATGAAGGAAAATAAATATAAGCCTTGAATTCAGTGTCATCTGCAAAAAAAAATCTGAAGATTTTGATCACCCGAAGTCACGATTGGGCCTGGGATCCAGGTACATTTCAGAAACTTCAGCTTTTTATAAATTGGCATAGCTCCAATTCACTCATTATAATTTGGACTGCAGCTTTTTACATCAGTTCACATAAGAAACAAATCTGGTGCCTACCCTTTTTTTTGTCATGTAGGTTAAAAAAATGCATTGACATTGTTTGCAAATTAAAATATACTTGTCCTGCACTTTAGTTTCTCTTTAAAATAATAGTATGTATGCTGCTTTCTTCTGACTTTCTCTGTGGTGGGAAAGAGTCTGTTTTAAAAAGTGCTTTAGTTAGGGCTTCTTTAAAAGAAGTCTTAAGAACCTACAGTGAAAATGGGGTACAATATCAAGTGATAAGGTAGAAATATGGGTAGAAGAATACCTGCTAAATATTTTCAGATTTCAAAACCTGCTTAATTTTATTTCAGAGTATTTAGAGAATTGGTAAGCAGATATGTGATCCCAGAGTCTGTCAGAGTTCTGAGATTTCAGGTACGACGAGTGATAATTCCTGTCTTAGAAAAGAAGAGGGCAAAGGAATGGCTGGGCAATTACGCACCAGCTGGTTTAACTGGGATAAACAATTTTTACATGATCTGTAGGCATGTAGAAAAAAGCAAAGAAGTGAGGCATTTAATGTTATCTTGTCAAGCACAAGTAGTGTCAAGCCAAACCCAGTTTCTTGATACAACAGATGAGCAGACCCTGTAGACAAATAGGAAGTGAATGTCAAAGTGTATCCTTGAAGCAGTTGGTTATAAATTGTTCACTGTAATAAGGGAAAGGTGCATCAAGTGGGCTTCTTCTGGGATCTGATTCTGGTGTTGATTTAAGAGGCAGAAGGGAGCAGTGAAAATGGGAGCGGGAAGGGTGAGATAACATTTACATACCCACGTTTGTTTACAGTTGAGAAAGTCAAAGGGAAACTTCAAATTGATAAAGAACTCCTGCCAAACACACAAGAGTTTTGGGGGAGATTTCTCCTCACTTGTAGACAGACAGTGGTCTCCACTGTGGACAGTACAAGAAACAATTGGCTTAAATTTCAGCATGGAGATTTAATTTAGGTGGTCTGGACTTCTGGGGGGACTGGAACCTCCACCACTGTGGCCTTTTAAAAAAATATACATCTGCCAGTAGAAGCACAATCACACTGCAGCCTGTCCTTGTGTAGGACCAGGGGAAAGGGGTAGACCAAGTGATCTCATGTGGTACCACTTAAACCCAGTTTCCTTTATCAGACCATGTTTACTGTCTTTAAAGCAATTTGAATTACTTTAGGAAGAGCTGGGAAATTACCAGCCTGACATCTCTTGTTTAAGGTAAGTAACTAAAGCTGGTTTTTTAACAGTTATGATAATGATGGATAATATTCATGGTGCCTCATGTCAAAAGGCCGTAGCTTAACAACGTTGATAGCAAGGGCTGAGTTTTTGTTATTCTAAGGAAGTTTCACACTTCAACTATTTCACTTATAAAAATGGTAGTTATGTTTTTAAGTAGTTCTTTAGAAGACATTATTTATGTGGCACCATTGTAAGTTCCAAGGAGTAGTTTGCACCATATGATACTTGACTCTCTCTTTCATATTCTGAAATAATTTTAAGACATATTTTAATATATTCACTTATAAATAACTGTCTGTAGGCAAATACAGAATGTCTTCTGTGGAAACATTTCAACATCTATAATTAGTTGATCTGGCTCTTTTCTCTGTACCCAGAATTACTTTGCAGAATGAGTATTTTTAGCAATTTTGTGTCAACTGAAAATTGTTCTGCTAGCTAACAGCAAAATATGCAACAGTTTGCTGAAAGGATTTTTTTAAACCTGCTTGATTAGGGATAAGAGCACAAATGTGGGGTTAGCAAGGCCTACAGAAAGACTGAAGTACATCTTTAGGAACCTTTAAAATGTTCATGTTGCAGATCTCTGCAACATGGATTCATAGTGATCTAAGTGAAAGAGATAATAGGATTAGGTCTTGTTTAGCACTTCTTAAATTTTGAAGCAGTAAATTGAATTTTGAGTTTATTATTGATTCTTAGCATCCAAAAAGTCTCCCCATGCCAAAATAATCCTTAGCGAAAAATATATGAAGCATCAAACAGAACTTCATTGTAACATGACCCCCCATAAATTACTGGCAAATGAGCATCACCCAGGATGCCACTTTTAGTGTTTTAGAGACGGGAATTCTATTCCAGTATCAAAAAGTTCCAAACCCCGAAGTCACGGCAGATTCACATTTTGCTCTTTGCTTGCTAATGTGCAATACGTTAAATATCTGTTCCTTGGATCTAGCAACAAAATGACCTTTTCAGGGCTCATCTTTTTTTTTCTCATTTTTGATTTGTTCAAGGGAAATTGCAGACGACTGGTATTTGGTTTCCAAAAGGGATACATAAAAACTTGACCTTTTGGAACTGTTATTTTTTGGGGATGTGTACACTGTATTTTAAGTACGTCTTAGCTGTTGTTTGCTGGACTATGTCTAGTTTAAATAACCCTTCATTTTATTCAGTATAAAGCTAGGACAAAAAGGATAACTCCTCATTTCTTTTCTCATGACAGACCTTTGCACACGCCTGAGAGCACCTTTTCTTCAGGCAATTTTAGAAGGAAGTGACATGGAATAGGCCCTGGTATCTCAGGAAGTTTCCACAGACTCTATTTTGCAGTGCAAATAGCATGTTATGCTATGTCCATCATCGTAATATCTCATTGCCTACCTGAATGCACTCTTGTGTCAAGGCACTTTCCACTTAGCACGGTGGGAAATGAGGCAGAGGGAAATGATTGTTTAGGAAGTTCATGATGGAAGGAATGAACGAATTCAAATTGTCAGACTGCTGTCAGAACTATGGCTATTCCTGCTGCTTGGTTTCCTTTGCAGGCTTTTAACCATCTCTTAAAATCACTGTACCTCATGCAGTCATGGAATGGTGAGCTCATGTCACCTAAAACCCAACAAAACTGTTTAATGATGATATGCCTTTCCAGTGGAAGCAGCTGATTTGGAAATTAACCAAGTCAAATAGTTTATTCAACATGTAAATGAGAAATTGCTCTCCTTTCCAGCCATGTAAATAGCCAATTTAATCTGAAGAGATCTCAACACCGAGAGTTACAATGAGAAAATTTGCGGAGAAGGCAAGCTTTGTCTTGTGCAAATTAAAATGAATAATCAGAACTTCACTGAAATATCACTATGTATAATTCAGTTTGAAAATGAGAACTTAAGATTTGGGAAGAGAATTAAATTGTGTTACTAACTAAAATATCTGTGAACCACTCAGATGTGTCTAAGTCCATGTAAGTTACTTCTGTTGATTAGATGTGGCAGTAAGAATCATCAAGAATATTCAGTGAATGGGTGAATTGCATTGTTTAGAGAGGCTCTGGGTTTGCAGGGCTGTCCATTTACATACAGTCTTAATTTTTTTTAAACCTTGGAGCTTGTCAAATGCAGAGCGATCAGAAATTTGTCAGTGCAACTCTCGATGAGGTTTTGACATTTTTTCTCATTGCAAATACTTTTCCTATAAAACTCAGATTTAATGCATGGCATTGTTAACGCTTCTGTTGTAGCCTTTTGATGTTACTCACATCAGCAGTTGACAGTACAGAAGCAGGAAAGGAGGTGACCAAGTTGTAACTGCAGACAAGTCAGGATGAATAAGCAGAACAGGAATTTCAAATTAGACATTTGGAAAATCCTTGTCACCAGGAGGGTCGTGCAGCACTGGACTAGACAGCAGTTTTCAGAGAGATACAGAACTATCATTTTCCTGGTTTTGAATACTCACCTTGACAAAGTCATACATGTCCTGGTACGACATTGATAGTGATGTGATCTAGGGAAAAAACCAAACCCATCTAAGAGGTGAAGAAAAGAAAAGCTAGAAAATATAGGCAGTTGCTGTTAAAATAATAGACACCTTTTCAAATGCCATACCCGTATCTCTGGAACAGTGTACCGAGACTTCCTGGCTCTGTTTGGTGGTCAGGTGTCTCCTGAACATCTTTTCTGGTGTTTGCCAACTCTTGCCCTTACCCCAGCTGTCCAGCTGCCCCATGACCTCGGGCGTGCACGCTGGTCAGTGCACACTTTTTGGCACACTCCAGGTACCTTTGGTTGCCCGTGGGCTACAGGAGCCCATTAGAGGTGCCAAACAGCTACAGAAAGATCTTTGAAAGGGTTGCTCTGTTCATCCTATTATGGCACTAAAGTGGCCTCATCCTTTTCAGCTCTTCTGGTCTATCAGTCTCTCAAGAATGTCTGCTACTGTATAACAAAGAGAAAGTACACCTGTCCTAGTTCCTAACAACTCATGCACTTTATTGGATTTTTTTCCAATTAGGGCTTTTCCAGGGCAGTTATGCTGGAAGGTGAAAAGCCTAGAAAAGCACTGCTAGTCAGAAGAACAGTATCCAATTCCACATGAGAAAGCAGGTCTTAAAGAAAAAAAAGAAAAGAAAAAGAAGCAAAATGGTAACATTTCCTAAAATACAAAAGACTTGAAACAAGTCAACCTGAGTTTTCTGAAATATTGTATTCTGTTAATGTTAGCTCACTGTAATATGTATTTTGCATTGACTGTTTTATTGTACATGAATACAATATATGGCATTAAAATATTTTGGAAGCGATGTTATCAACCAAGAGAAAAAATGTCAAAACATTTCTGCTTAAATAAGAACTTTGCGACGAATACATTTCCTTATAATAGCATATGCAAGATGCCATGGAACATTTTAATTTACTCCAAACTGCATTGATCAGAGGTGTAGGATCCCCCATGAGAATTTTTTTGATCAATGCTAAAACTGAATTGCATTCCTAGGCAACTACTTTCTTGAGATAAACTTCTAGACGGGAAAGCAGGTCCTATTTCAAAATACTTAATTGAGTAGGACACCAAAACTCAAAATAACCATAGTCTACAGGCTAAGATGTCTACATGTTTATGCAGAATCAGCTGAAATGTGTATTTCCATGATAGGGAAATAATTATGCCAAAATGGTTGGGTTTTGAAGAAATATTTTCAAATTATATGGGTGTTGAGTGAGAAATTGACTTAATTTATAGTGTCCTAGTATCTTACTGTTCTTCACTGAAGACAGCTATAATTCTGTACTTTACATGAAAAACTCTTTAATAGGATATAAATTAATACCTTGGAATTGCTGCAAAATAAGAGAGATGCCTAAAAAAATTAATCTTGTCAATAATCTTGTACTTAATGAGACTTAAAATTATGGTAGAACTTGAAATTGGTTGTCTGTTCAGTCAAATAAATGCTCATTGAATTTCTCAGGCCTATGCTGAGAAAATGATGTTTTTAATTTCCCATACTTTTTAGTGAATATTTAGAGATGTGCCTGCATTCTGAATGTTATAGATTAAACTTGTGATAAAATATTCAAATATTACATGTTAATACTATCTGTTTATCTGATATCTCCAAGTGAATATCCCTAATTACTGGAGAAGTGTGGGTTTGGGTTTTTTTTTTTCCTGTGATTTTTAAATTCAGTAATTTTTTTGGACATGAGTATATTAAAATAGACTTTTATACTACAGTATACATTGTAGTTCCACTTTCCGCTATCCCATGTTTATTCCGCCTCAGCTGTGATGAAATCTGTGGGGGGATTTTGGGGTTTTTTGTCTCTTTGACTGCTGATTAGGTAAGGAAGAGCTTTTTGACTCTTCTCATGAAACCCGTGGTCAGAGAATTTCCATGTTCCTTGCCCATTGATGGGGTACAGGAATTCCCTGTAACTGGAAGTTCTGGAACCTTGTCCCTGTACTGGTACATGGACAGTTGCAGATGGTGGGAGGCAGTGACCTTTTCCAGCCACAAAACTGGTTTTAAACATCATACTATCTTCCTGTATTTATCTTCATTGCATCTTGCTTTTCCTGTACTGAACCTTACAGAGAGCTTTAAAATGGTGAAGGGAAAGCAGAAGTGTTTTGAGTAGAGCACTTATCTTTGATGTGCAAGTGCTCAGCTGCCAGAATCAGCAGCACTTTATGGGCAACTGAACATTTTAAAGTTTTCATTCTTGTTTACAGAGCTAATTAAGAATCTTTGTAGTACTCTTCAAATGGCAGACTCTCAAAATTACAGTTGGCTGTCTTGTGAATGAAAAGGTTTTGCTGAATGCCTGACCAGGAGAAGAGGGGGAAAAAACCCGCTGGCCTTAAAAACCAGAGAACATATTAAATGTACATTTCTTTATAATTTGCATTAAGTAAGTCTTTTAAGTAGGAGTATGTGCATTTGGAGCATAGGTTGTTCTGCTCATTTAAGTATTTTCCTCAAGCAATTCTATTTGTTTAAAACAAAGTGTTTGGTTTCCCGTTAAAAAGTAAGCACTTGCCAATAGCTCTGCAGACTTAGAATACTGTAATGAGTTCCATGTGGCAGGACTGCTCTAATAACACTGTTTTCTTCAATTTTTATTATTGTAGGAGGAAAAGGAGCTACATATGGTAATTTCAGGATGTAGTGACTCAGTATTTTATGCTTTAAGTTTTTGTGATGTTTGCTAAGTTGGTGGTGGGACTGGAGGGTTGTAGTAGTTCTTTGCAGCTGTAAAATCTATTAGCAAATCGTATTGGTGCAAATCAGTGCTGACATAAATCCTAGACAGAGACCACCAGTTTCATGTTGAAGTAAAGGGTTAAAAACATAATTCTTAACCATCTAGGTATTCATACTTGGCTTTTATTTATTCTCAATATAAAAATATATTGTCATGCCCACAGACATATTGATTGCCTTCTTGGTGTGATATACTGGGAGCCCATTTGTGCAGGTGCTTGCTGACAAACACACTGTATGGCCATAAAATCCAGGCCTTGGGAATGTACTGGCTGTGCACTGAGAGTTTTGATTTTAACGTTGCAAGAGCGTCTTTAAATTTCTATAGACAATTTTAAAATGCAAGTCGAGGCAAAATGCGTAAGAAGCTCTAGAAAATGAGTTTGTTGCTTTGTAACAGACCTTAAATCAAGAGTGTTTATTAGTAAGCTGCCGGCAAATATTTGCTTGCATACCTTTTATTATTTCAAAGACTTTTATGAACGGTATGTCACAGTACTAGTGTCATTTACATTCAGACACCACTTTTGAACGTTTTAAGCTTTCCAGAGATAACAGGGAGAAAAACGTTAAGAAAATGAAACAGATCTTCTCTAATAAATCATTTTTGCAAGTGTTTTGTCTCTTCAAGCTGCTATGACATCCTGTTCAGCTGAAGGAACACACTACTTGAATTGCACGACTCATTCACCCTAAATATTTAATAATGCTTTCGTTAGTTGCCCTGAACCAGTGGAGTAAGATCTGTAATATCTAGTGCTGGTCATCATTTTTATTCATTGTGGTTTAATAAGCATTATAATTACAGACTGAGGAAGAAATATGAGTTAACTTTGTGGTTTTGCTTGGGACTTCTGTCCGTGCTGGTATGATTGCAAGGGATTATACAAGCTCTGTGAGCATGGCTGAGTGTATTCTAATATACTGGGGCAGAGTTCCCAATCCTGATACATTATTCTTCATATGAAAGTAACTGCAGAAAAGATCCTGCATAAAACTGAGTCCTGACACTGTTAACTCCATCTGGCTTAGTTGTGAAATATGAAAATTTGAAGGCCAAGTGAACTTGTTTTTGGCAGGTGTTGTAATACATGCATTATCAGTGGAATTAGACTTCAACTATTTTTACCAACAGTTTCCTGTATTTGCTTGCAACTTACACAAATAGCAAAGTTATTTAGAGAAAATAGTCAGGGAAGCTTTCATTTGGAGATTTTGTCAGAGTTCAAGCTAAAAGGCCATTTGTCGGCATCATAACCTTCTGTGGTCATTTCTCGAGTAAATGTAGATGATGATGATTATGATTTAGTGTAACTTTCTCACTTTGATAGCACGAATATGACTGTGTGCATGCTGTTTGCATTCTTATGTTTTAATGGGAGGTATAGTAGGACAGACTGATATGTGGTGCATTTTTTTAATGTTTTGTTAAAACATCATTTTTTCCTCATCAGCAACTTATGCGGGAGCGACAGCAGATGGCCAGCCGCCCCTTTGCTTCTGTCGATGTAGCACTGGAAGTAGGAGCTGAGCAAACAGACTTTCTACGAGGGCCATTAGAGGTAGGAACAGTGGTGCTGACAAGGGACCATTGTGATTTGCGTATTTATATTGCCAGTCTCATCTTGCATCTGCTTCTGAAACCAAGCAGCATCTGATTACCTGGAGCTGACAAGTCTCAGCTACGTGTGTTATGTCATTTCCAAGGCGCGGAGTTTTAATCTTGTGACATAAGCTGTACCAAAAGCCACTGGAGAATCTATTAGCCTGGGCTGGAGTGACAGTCAGCTCACCTGGCAGTCCTGTCGTGATGGATGTGAGCTGAAGGAATGCAGGACTCAGGCATTAAGGAGGCAGCAAATGTCATGCTCGGTCCTTCAAGTACACAGTGCCATCTAGTTAACATCCATCTTAATTAACAGGCATTTCAGCAAACAAACAAACAAACTAAAGCACCTTAGGTTCAAAATTCAGTGCTCTATTATACACAGAGGTTTAAAGCATACAGACTATACTGCATGGTTTTGTTTGTAGGAAATGGCTATGTTACTGCATTCTTTTATTGCAGTTGCAGTACATTGGAACAGAAATAGTAATATGCAAAGCAATATAATATTGGAATGGTATAATAATGCATGAAATGGATTCCAGAAGTTTCACCTGAAAATAGAGGGAAAATTACAATATGTGGATAATAATGAATATCTAATCTAGGTTCAGCTCTTGGGAGATGATCCTCTACTCCACTGCTCCTTTAACTTTATTTACATTATTGCGCTTACAGTTATTACTTTACGCTGTTTGTGGTGGGACCTGGGAATGAGGTGTGCTAGCTTTGAAATCTTTCAAGATTGTTCTCTGCAACTAATTCTTCTTAAATTCAAAGTTTCTCTTACTTTTCTTAATAACAATCTCAATGAAAGATTAAAAACAATCTATCAGATCTCCAAGGTTCATGGAGAATGAGCAATGTGATAAACAAATGTATAGCAGAAAGAAAAAGATTCAGCTCTTGAGTACTTACCAAACTGAGATGCTCTGTCCTGCTACTGTACAGGAAGTAATCACAATTGTTCTTACTGTTATAATTTAAATATTTGGAATAGATAGTGAATAAAAATGACATATCTCTTTCAAGAAGCTCTGTTACTTTCTGACCAAATACTAGACCCCTTGCATTCTTCACCACAATTACCTTATTTCTGTCTCCTCTTACCTTGGAACAGAAGACCTCTCCAGCTCCTCAAGCTAAGGACACATTACACTGCAGTTAAAAGTTAACTGTTTTGGAATGTGATTTCATTTTCTCTGCACTAGTATCTGAGAAGATTTTTTTCTGTTCTCTTTTCAAACTGAGGCAGTGAGTGGAAGATGAGGCATCCAAACTCTAATTTTGTACATACTGATTATTTAATTAAACTTTAGAAGTAAACATCAGAAGTTAATTGCTACACTTTCTTTCTCGTGTCTTTTATTTAGCACTAAAAGAGGTAGATCCTAAAATATTTAATTATATTTTACAGTTTTTATTACCTTCTTTTTTTCCTAGCCAAGCATTTTCTAGCAATTGTTCAGAATTCAGCATCCAAAGTGGTTTTTTCCTAATTAATACATAGTTATACACAGAATGAAGTCCATTCAAGATTTCCTCGGAACGATGATATACTGATCTATATCCAAAAAACGGCATTGTGCTGAGAGTTAAATGAATATGATTGAAGTATTGATTGCCCTTTGGTATATATTCTGTAAAAATAAAGGGGCTATATTAAGCTTCTTTGTGAAAGAACGCTGAAAGTTTTGGTTGCCATTCTGTTCTTCATATTCTGCTCTTTTGGACTGAGGGGAATCCAAGTCACACATTTCCAGGATGCAATGCTTAAGAATAGAATAGTATTTAATAGCTGTAAACTTCATTTTGTTGTATTAAGTTGGAATCATTAAACTACTTTAATAATTTTGTCATATCTGGAGGCCCATTGGGAGGCTTAAAGCTAGAGATCTTTTGTAAAAAAAAAAAAAAAAAAGAGAATATACAGTAGCTTCAGAATGTTCTGCTGGCATTGCAGAGATCTTGCACTGATGTACCAGGGGTTCCAATTTTAATGATGGCGCATTGCATTCCCTCTCCTCACACTTTTATTGACGTCGTGTGTTACTCGCTGATACTTTGGACATTGTTGTTATACTTTTATTGACGTTGTAATAACTCGGACACTTCCAGTGACACTGCAATGATCCGTGGGCCCTTTGGGCACTGTGTAATGTCACTGAACTCTTCCAGACAGTGCTGCAAGTCCCCCATTCAGCTTGCACAGTAAAGCTGCTGTTCATTAATGTCACCTGCCTCATGGGGTGGTGGTTTTGTACAACTGGTGTTCTACATTAATGCTGATGCTCTGGTACACGGCAGTATTTGTATGTCTGCACATGGTAATGCCAGGATGCTGTCTGGTTAACTTCTATATTTTGCATTTATTTGTAAATATCCACAGCAGCTGTTTCACTGTAGAGGTTTAGTTTGCAGTAGTTAAGGCACGTTTTACATTGATCAGAAAAGTTTAAAAAACCCCAAGAGTATAAATACTGTATTTAAAATGGTTGCCTGGTGTAGATACTTACAATACAACTGATAATATTTGGGTCTATTTTCAATTAGCAGCAATTTGCAACAGATTAAAATAAAATCCTGACAACACTACAGAGGAGAGTTGAACCTCTGTTGTTTTGGAGTCTTTATCAACCAGTCTATCTTTCACAATGTTTTTCCAACAAAATGACAGTATCTCAATATTAACTCCTTCAAATACTTTAATCTGCATCATATTCCTCCTCTTCCTTGCTTTCTGAGTGGGCTTTTAGGCATTGGCAATAGCCTTTGTTCTTACCCATTGAAACAATATTATTCATCAGTCTTTACCTCCTCAGGCCACCTTTCTGACATTACCGAGTCTCATCTTGTCATCCATTCTGTCATGCTGGCTTTATAACAACTCTTAAATGTTTTATTGTCAGTTTAAACTTAACACCACAGAGAGCAGACTGTTTTTTCCCTTGGCTGCCTTCTCTCCTGTATCACACCAACCACTATTTTGCTAAGGATATTGACAGGATGCGTGTATCCCAATTCTAAATGTACCAAGCAGTGCCCACTCCTGTTGTGCCATGATATTAATCTCGTGCTGAATTATATTTAACCCATGCTCTAGTCCTAATCTGAATTTTCATCTGCTTCCTTTATGATTTCAATTGCACTGCTTAGAAGTGATGAAGTCTGGCTGAGCACTTACAAGGAATGTGAGGCTGGAGGCAGGGATACCCCTTACTCTTCCTCCTCCCTCCTGGGGGGGAACAACAGCAGTCTAAAGTTACTGTGGTGGGGAAGGGCAAGGGAAGTCTGGAAGGCAGTGACCCTCTGGATCCCAAGAGAGGAACAGTCAAGCTCAGCTTTGGTGAAGTCACTGGTGTCCCACAGGAAGGTAAAAGAAGAGAGAATTCCCAAGGGCCCCTTGTCAGCAGTAGCACATAGCACAGGCTGCTAAGGGCAGAGCCAGAAAACAGCAGAAGCACCCTGTCCAGAGAGTTTGAGAATATTGCCATAATTTTTTTCAGTACCAGAATCATAAAAAAAAAAATCAAAGCAGCACCATAGATCAATAGATACTCATTGCTGAGCTTCTTGGCACTCAGTGCCCTCAGTGTTAAAATGTTTTTTATTCCTTTCATTTCTTTCTTCCAGACTTCTGAGCCATTTCCAGATGTGGTTGCTTTTTGGCTTCTCAGTATATACTACAAGCTAAATCATTTAGGCTATCTTCATATTCTAAACCTCCTTTAGGCAAAAATGTTTTCCTGAAATGTAAATCACTTTTGAAGAGTTCCTTGTACTGTGCTGCTGACAGTCATTTCAGTTAATCTATATATTAATGGAGAAGCAAAACAATTTTTTTTTCCTCTGCTTAATTTCTTGGTATTTTTCAGTTCATTTAGAGCCCTTGGGGGTTTTTAATTTTTTTGGAAGTAGGGACAGATTATTTCTTTAGGCCTGTGTGATAAGGTAGACACTGCTGTAAACTCTCAATGTGTGGTCATGCTAAGACTCTGGACAGCATCTACTGTGCTGCATCTGCTGCAGTAAAGACAGGTGTGTTATTTCCTGCAGAAGAACCAAGTGCAGATTTAGTCCTGTGATGATCATCCATTTGATATCTGTGTCTTTATAGTATTACTTGGATGTCTGTTTTTGTTTTTTTTTTTGCAAATCAATGTTCTTTCATAACTAATTCTGTAGAAAAGCACACAGTAGATATTTCAATAATTTTCCCATTAAATTACTGCATTTCCCCTAGAATTGTTGTAGATATTAAACTGTTCTCTGCTTCTGACAAGGTAAGATGATGTCAAGAATTTTGAATTTCAAATAAAATCTATGTTTGTTTCTCTAATGAATGTTCTCTAGTGAGTAATATGTATGATACATTAAATAAGTTTTGAATTTCAGGCACTTTTGATAAGTATGAAGCAAATATTGGCCATTATTTGTCATTCATTTGAGTAAAAAAAATGGAAGGTGTGCACTGACACAAGCAGCTATCATTTTATACAAAGAATGGCTGCTGGAAGTTAGAATGACCTATCAAAGCACATTAAAGTCCTGTAGCAGAGATTAGTGGAGTTTAAGTAACTGTAGTGTATATTAATAAGTTGTGCTACTGGCTTCTCTTGCCAATAGAGAGACTTATCTTGGTTTACAAAAATCTGGTTAAGATGGGTTTGTTTTTTGTGTATAATTTGAATAAATCAGTGAGTAATTTTTGAAAATGCAGCGTACCTTATTTTGAACAAAATTAAACTAGTTGCATACTTCATCAGCATTGCACCTGCATTGTATTGATGACATAATGTCTAATGCCAAGGAACGTGCTCTTCCCAACTCTTGGGTACAGATCATTAGCTTTCCTCTTGATATGCTCAGTTCCTAATATTAGTCTCAGTATCAGAGGATAATTTCACTGCCCTTGTGAAAAATTAATAATTTATTTTAGATAACAGTGAAGTTTTCCCTAGAATGGTCATCTGGTTTCCAGTGACCATAAAGGTGATATGTATTGGGCAATAGCAACTGTCAAAGGCCATTACATTTGCACTTCTTGCTTACTGAAAAGTCATGTCATAGTCTTGAGCTGTTCACTGTAGCTCAAGGAGGACCAGAGGAGAGAGAATCTAGATGAGAACAATGTAAGCAATCAGAGACTTAGAAAATATAACTGCAATGAAAAGTCGAGGAAATTGGACTAGGCTATTGAAAGGAGTCAAAATAATAACTTGCAGATATGTAAAAGGTTAGTAGCAATCAGGAGGGCAACAATCTTCCTTGCATGCGCTGCAGGTGGTGAAGGTGTAATGGACTTAAATTGCACTAGGGAAGGTTTAGGAAGGTATCAGGAAAAACTTCTCGTAATAAAGCTGAATCACTGAAAGCAATTGCCTGGGGAGACTATGGAATTTCTTTTATTGGAAGCTTTTTAGAGCAGGATGGACAAACATTTCTCAGGTACCATGTACCATAGCTGCATTAGATACCTCCTTTCAGCTCTGTCTGTATTATTATTCTGATTGCTCCCTAGATCTTCCTTCTTCAGACTCTCTGAGAGGATTCAATTTCTGTTGTTTGAACACCTTAATTACCTTCACTGCACTGTTAGTTTTCTGTTACTGAATATTTATAACCCTTCTTTTCACTTTTGCTGTTTTATTCATTGACTTACATCCTCAGTTTTCTCACAAGATCAGAAACTGTTAAGTCATCTCTGACCCCAGCCTCACCCTGACTGCAGGTCTGCCAAACATGATCTCCATCCTTTCTAGAATAGCTTCAATATTCTCCTTGAAGTCTGCACTAATGATGTATTTTTTTTTTGTCTTAATAAGTGCATTGCCATTTTCATAGTCTTTCAAAATCCATGCCTGCTAGACTACTAGATCTCAGAGAAATGTAGTCAGATGACACACCTGACACTGAAGAGAAGAATCTATATTGGATCACATTTTCTGCTTTTCTGTATTGCTCAAAGATCATGTTAAATTTGCTGTCCACTGCCTCAAGAGCTCCATTAACCTGTGCTACACTTCGACCTTGATGGCTCACTGCCTTCTCTGCCCACTCCCTCAGTCCTGTTCATCCAGAAAACTTCCTCCTGAGCTATTGAGTCACTTTATTTTAAATCCTACTTTCCAATATTTTTCTTCTTTGTAAGTGATTGGTTCACATCGTGTGTGTTTTGTGATATTATATGCAAGGGATGTTATATCACCAAAATTCACATTTGGTGGTTCTTCCACTAGAGAAAAGCATTTACCCAAAAGCAGCATTGTTTGGTTTGCACCACCTCCTTCCTCTTATGAAGTTTTTAGTGAAATAGGAGGTTTAGATTTCACACTATTTTGCTCCCTATTCAATGGTTATGGACCATAGTGTTGCTCTGCCCAGTTAAATATCTTTACATTTGGGTAAGATTTTTATTGCTTCCCTTAAAATTTATGTCTGGAAACATGTGAGTGTTCTGAGCCTATGATTCAGAGCAAATACTCCACCTAGCTTCTCATGCGTACTGGTCACAGCTGTAATTTTTGTGTGTGTTGTGTATACTAAATCAATGTAAAATGTATAGATGTTCAATTTGTTGCACAGAATTACATTAGCAATGCTTTAAGATTTCTGAGTAGTGTTTTTCTTCTCTGCCATATGGGAAATCTAAAAATAATCTGAGAAATGCTGCCTGGAATAAGCCACATTTTTTTTCATATAGACCATATTTGTGTATGTTTATTCCTAAAATATACACTAACACCTCAAAACCTGTTTGCTTGAGTCCTTAACTTAAAGTTTCTAAAAATTCTAGATCACTTCTAAAGTGCACCCAGTCTCTAAATGTGCAAAAAAAATTTTTAAACCTTGTGTTAGTTTCTCTGCTTGTTTATTTCTGCCCTCATGGGCAAACAGACATTGTAAGGACACCTTAAATGTGATGTATAGGAGGTTTGTATAGATGGAGGTTGATGTCCTAATATTTCATCCTAACAAGAGAGTAAAGCCTTTGCTTATTACCTTGTGAGCTGTAGGATCTGTAAATTCACAATTATTTCCAAGAACATGATTTTGTGTAGATTTTTTGATAAAAATGTATCTTCCCATTTCACAAAATGTGTTTGGCACATGTACTGCATAATCAGATAACTACAGAAATTGTTTGGATAGAAATATGTGATTTGTGTTGAACAAAAGTGCAAAGAGATTTCATGCTCAATTGGAGGAATTTTGGCTTACCAACTTACCAGCTAAGTGTAGGTGTTTCAGTGGTATTGACATGCTGTGAATAGAGCTCTTAAATCATTGTATTATGCATAATTGCAAATCCAGAGTATCAAAGTAATTATTCTGATTGTTTTCAAGCAGAAGTGTTTATATGTGTCTGTAAATGTTATGAATGATGACACTTTACCTTTTAATAAATTCAATTTTTGCAGAATCTCATTTCATAAGGTAGACAGGTACAAAATTCCACAAATGCAAAGCAATATTTATATACTTATAAATACCCCTAGGATTCTCCTTGAACAAGGCTTGGTCATGGGAATCTTGCTTTTGGATATGAAATCCATGACAATGAGATTTCCAGAATTATTTAAACTGAACATACCAAATTATGCTATCAGAATAACTAAAAAATCATAGATGGGAATATTTCTCTGTTTACTGGACCTTTCTGTACACCTGATTTGCACATGCCATTCTTTGATTGGCTGCTCTTTCTAGTTATTCGTATTTTCTTAGTATTTCTTTTGGTTTTAGATCAGAAGTTATTTCTCATCATTGAAGTAGGACGTTTCTGTCTTTAAAAGGGAAAGAGGAGAAGAAATAGGTACAGAAATGATACCTTTTTAATTAGTCAAATGAATGCAACTATTCTAAAAAGGATACCTTTCATCAGGCATTTCCCATGTTTCCAGGTGGAACTGGGCACTGGAGGGTGCTGTTTGGTATTTAGCAGCTTGTAGCCCTTGGCTCTGCTTCAGACACTTTACCTTCATGCTTGTTTCTAGCTCTGTACTCAAGATTCAGTTCTACCTGCCAACAACACCTATTGAAACTGCAGCAGACACAAGACAAGTGCACTGCCTTGGCTTTTCTTCACAAAACTTGGCAACCTGTGTGTAGTTAGGTAATCGTATAAATTATGCCTGTTTTCACTGAAGTTTTATTGTTCTATATGATCTATCACACTGAATTTGTGCCTGAAGTGAATGTGAAGTAATTGCATAGAAGGCATTGCCCCTGCCTTGGACAGCAGGTGACTAAAACCTCACCCAAACTTCAGCGAGCCATCCAGTGTGCTTGTTTTCCATGACTATTCAACCCAGCAGGCACTTTCCTACTTGGTCTACTTGGTTCTGTCTGCTGCGCATTGGACATCATAATTCTAGAATTTCTGGTTGTGTGGTGGCTCGGTTTCAAGGAAAAGGATGAAGCTTGCTCCTTTTTAGGTAGACCATGAGCCCCCACTGTTCTGCTGTCTCTCACTATGCGTGCCCTGTCAAAAACTTTATCCCCATGTTTCTTATCAGCTCCCTTAAACATCTCCCCAGAGCCTTCACTTCTCCAGACTGAACCAACCACAACTCTCACAGCCTTTCCTCTCAGGAGAGGTGTTACATTGTGGATACTGAAATGCTGCAAGCAGGAGAATTTCTCAGCTTCTTGCATTAATTCTGTGACAATTTTTCCTTTACCACACAAGTTACGAAAACAGTAAGATAAGTTTTGTAAATAACATTCACATCTGGTGTTTTTGTTAAGGTTTGTTTATAGTACATTGAACAAATAGTTTAAAGAGGGGGTCTAGGACTTTGACCAATCACCCTAGGAGAAGTGTGAACACTGTCCAATGGCTTTATGGAACTAGGATATATAAATGGTATTGTAAATTAATAAATAATTCATTCTCTCACAAAACTTCCATGTTGTTGCATCTCTCAGTCCCTGCTAATTCAGCCACATTACATCTCTGGTAATTTTTGTGTCCCTCCTCTGGATCTACTCTAACAGGTCCATGTCCTTCCTGTGCTGAAGAAAAGTCATCCTATTTTTCCCCCTGCAGATTGCGAGAGGCAGTTTCTGGTTTTCCACTGATTGTTCAGGAAGGTGTGAGAGTACTTACAGGCAGACTGGATCACTTTGGTGTGTGTAACTCAAATTTTCAAATAAACCGTGAGTAGGCTGGTTATGTAAGTTATAGGGTGTGGGTTCCATTCAATGGTTTAGCAAAGCAGAGGTAGAAACTTTGTATAAGGTGTTAATTTCTTATCTTTTCATAATAGAAAAAATAGCAAAATATTGGAATTTGAAAAATGAGTGGGCTCAATCAGGGTTTACAGCCCAATGGTATGATTCTTTAATGGTACTAAAGGAACCTTCTCCTAGGACAATGTCTTTTGGAAATCAAAAGATTATGAATGGTACACTGCAATAAACTAAACACTGCAGTAAAGTAGAAGTTACCAAGGCAGTTAGAGCGCAGTGAAATTGGGAAGAACAGTAAGTTTGTATCAGGGCTATCTCCTCCAAAAAATCAGCAGTATTTGTGATATGTGATCACTTCCAGATATAAACGTAGAGTACTTTACTGCTTCACACTGATGAGCAATAATGTTTTACAGTCTTTGTTATAGGAAGCCCTAATAGATTTGTAAAGTTTTTAACAGATATTTAAGAAATAAAACTTTCCCTTTTTTTCACCTTTGGTATATATTCATCTTATTAGAATTTTATTTAAAATAGAATTTTGCCTTTCCGAGTGCTATTCCTTGTACTATATCCTTGGAAAAATGACTTTTTTCTTATCTCTATTATCCAGCTTTCAGTAAGAAACTGGAAAGTTTATAGAAGTACTTGCTGTCATCTTCTTGTCTTAACTGTTTAGGCCTTTAAAAATGATGTATAAATATTGAACCAGCTGGAGTTAATAAACAGTTATTCTTTTCTACAAACAAGTTAATGGTTGTTAAAGGAAAAGTCACTGGGCTGTTGGAAAAGTAGGCAAGCAATTTATTTTATATTGAGAAAATTTTCAAGTTGTAGGAGTCAGAGTAAAATATACCCTTCTGAACGTGTTTAAATGTCATTTTATGTGCAGAAAAGTGCATTATCCAATGACTCACAAACATAATTTATGTTTTGCAGCACCAAGCACACAAGTGCAGGCCGATCTTTAGATCACCACTAAATATACCAGAAGTCACTGACATGACTTTGGCAGTGAGATCATTTCCCTCTGGGCATACGGATGCTGTAAAGTGTGTCCTTCTTGTTCATTTATTTTTCATGAAGGAAATTTTGAAATGATATTTAAAAAAAGAAAATACAACAGTTTTCTTATAAGTTGAGACAGATATAAAAAGTAATCTCCAAAGCCAACTGTCACATACTTCTCTGTACCTTCGTGCATTGGTCATACATGTAATTCAAATAACATTCTCCCGTCACTCACTTGTTGAACTCAAGACAGAGTTGCACCAGGTCCAAATGCAGCACAATATAGACCTGCCAGTGTACCATTAAAAGGAAAATAGCAAAAAACTCTACTTACTCTGCTGGATTTATTGAAGAATAGTGGATTTGTATGTATGGTTAAATACAGAGTAATTGCGGAAATACACTTCTTTAAAATTGAAAAAAAGTTTTAGTTTTCTCATTTTCTGGTATAATGAAATGGTAGAAGTGCTACCATCTGAATATTTAATTTTCTTTTTCTCCAAAGTAATTACAGCATCTCTTTCTATTCTATTAGAACATTTTCATGGACAATATTCATTGAAATGAGAGCAATATGCAGTGTGTTTTGATCTAGCAACAGTTCATAACCAGTTTGCAACTACTTTGAAAAATAAATAGCTAAAGAAGTATTTAAATAAACTAATCCAGATGTCTGTCTCATTAGTGACTTTTAATTATGTGAAGATGTAATAGCTCAAGGTGAAAAGGAAGTAAGAGAACTGAAAGGAGTACTCAGTGTAGGTACACGTGCACTACATATGGCTATTGACATCCACAACTGGAAATGGCAGAAATCCAGTGCATTTAGTGTGTGATGTCTTGCTTTGGGGTTTTTCTAGTACACGTACATTTGGGCTTGAATTTATGTGAGAGGGCAAAGTCAGAGGAACTTGTCTAGCATTTGGGACAATAGATAGGGGGGTTTGTGAAAGTCTGCAGACCAGATAACGTTTCAGTAATATTACTGACCTAATCCAAAAAAACTTTAAGTATTTCATAGTACTTGGAATTGGGTTTGTTCCAAAAAGTTCTACTGTGCAAGATGAGGAAAAAAAAATAGAAAAGAGTTTGATTACAGACTTTAGGCAGTGTTTTAGATGTGTCGTCTTAGCCACTGAGTATCTTGAGGATAAGGTCTAAAATTTATATTCTTTAGAAAGCCAGCACAGAAAGCAAAGGGTAGAGCCAATGTTTTTGCAGCAGTCCCTCTACTAGCCTTTGCTAGAGGTGTGCTCTGTTACTCTGTTTCAGACAGTTTTTCAAAGGGCTTAAAATGTCGTAGTGTACCATAGAACTGAAAGCCGCCCATAAGAGGTGAAAGTAGCGCAATCAAGTCATTATGTGGGGCAACAATTTTAAATCAGCTAGGAAAGTCAGAAAGCATTATTCAGAAGTGCTTAAGAAGAAAGCATTATTCAGAAGTGGTTAATGAGAGCTGGGACTGAAGGAGAAATTCAAAAGCTCTTCTCTACAATGGGTTATAATTGATTATTGCTTGGTACATCTGTGTAATTGTAGGGTCTTCCATGTGCTTCCCTCGCTCACCTGTCTTGTCCATTTTTAACTCTAACCAGCTTTTCTCTAGTAGGCAGATCTTCTCCAAACAACATTCTGTTCTAACATTACGGTCATTAAGTCTGTTACAAGGTGAGCACTTCTGACAGACAAATGCAGCTCTCTGTTAGCTGAGTATTTACAGCGCTAGAGATCATCTTCTCATCAGCTGTTTTAGAGACTTTACTGTAATAGGACCAAGGAACTGATCCTTTTTAGGAGAGCTCATGTTAAGCTGAAATTCAGTATTTTCACTTACGAAATTTGAATTAGGCTGTAAATCTAATCTTCAGAAAATAGCATTCATCATGCACAATAGAATCATAGATCATTTAGGTTGGAAGGAACCTTCTGTAGTCATACATCAGTCAAGGAGACTGGGGATGAGCTAAACCCTTGAACCAGAGTCAAGCCACCTTTGGTGAGATTTTTTAGGGCCCTTGATGGTGTTTTGAATATTATTAAAGAAGCTGATTCTGCAAACTCACTGGGTCCTGTTCAAATGTTTGACTTCTCTCACTGTGAAAAGCCTTTCCTAATATCTCATGAGAATCTCCCTTCTTGAAACTTCTTTCTACTGCCCATTATCTTATGCTTGTGAGAAAAGGATGGAATTATCAGAGTCAGCAAAAGATCCCAACTTAGGTTTGACCTTTTAAGACTGAACAAATCCTGTACTGTCAGACTTTTCTTCTAATGCCTAGACCACCTGTATCTCACTGATTCGTTTGCAAAGATATAATAGAAGATTTTTCTGAGAGCCTTGCTGAAGCCAAGGTTAACCCAATCCAGCATTGTCTTCCTCTGACCCTGTCATACCATTACCAAAATTAACCAGGTTGGTGAGGCAAACTTTGTCTTTCAAAAATCCATGCTGGCTATTTCTAGTCAAATTCTTGTCCTTCACATGCCTGGACAGGGCTTTTTAGGGGGATTTTGTTTATAGTCTTCCCAAGGATGGTGGGGAGCAGCTTGGATTGAGCAGTCTGAATTTCCCCAGGTCTTCCTTCTTGCCTTTCCTAAAGATGTGTGTAACTCTTGCCTTTTTATAGAGATCAGGAATTTCCCTTGGTCACCACAACCAGTCAAAGATGTCAGTATTTTCTCAATGACATTGCTCAGTTCCCAGTATCCCATCTGTTCCTGGGGAGTTGTCTATATCCAATTTGTTTAAGTGGTTCCCCAGCTCATTATTTCTCTACTGACTCAACCAGATGTAAAACATGAGCAAAAACCAAAATCTATGTTGCTCAGGATTTCAGGTTCTTTTGTGTGTGTGGAAAAAAAGTTGGATATAAAGTTCTTGCAAGAACTGGAGATGTTTTGATGTTAATTTAATCAAAGAACTGCTGTAAAGGCACTTCCTTTAGCAGCATCATGTAAGAGTGCTCAGTGTCTGTTTTTCTGCTGATACTGGTAAGAAATATTTCCCAAGTTTTTCTCTTATGCCAGCCCCTAAATTCCTTTCCTTTTTTCCTGGCCTTTATGTTTTGGTAGTTGCAATGTGTACCTTTGTATACTATACACAGTGTTTTTTTAAAAAATGAGTATAAATTTTGGCAGTGCATCTGCAGTTACCAAACACAGCTGGGAATTATGAGTTATTTGTATGGTGAGGCAAGTTTGGGGTGGAGTTTTCTGATTTTTTTTTTTTAGTTTTATAAGCTTTGTGGTAAATTAGGCACAGTTCAAAATGGTACTAACCAAGAAAAGTTTACTGAAACTTAGAGCCCAATAAACATCAAATTTGCAGAAGAACTTTGTGCAAAGAGCAATAGTTGACCATGGAAAGCATCCTGGAAATAGGATGAGGTAGGGAAGGAAAAGTTTCCTTTCTTTTCTTTTTTTATATTTAATAATGCAGGGTGCTTTGGCTGGAGTTCAATTTAAAGATAAGGGGAACTACACTAAAGCTGCTTTCTATACTGTACAAATTGGCAATGCTGTTTTAGTTCTTCAAAGAAGAAACAAAAGAGGAAGTAGGATTCAGGTGCCTATTACAAAGAGTAAATGAGAAAATTTTTTTTTTCCTACATCTGATTTTGTTTGCTTGATTTTTCCTTTTTTCTTCTTTTCTTGGTAACATGTTCATTGTAGTCTTATCTGTATTTGACAGCTGTGTTTTAAGAGACCCCGGTGTTAAAAATCATCTCTTTTTAGGGCATGCTAGTATTTCTTTGTTAGTATCTTCTCTGAAATAACTTGACCACTCTTCTTAATTGTAATTAAATTTTATTTAAATAGATGGTACATCCTTTTTAGAATAGTTGCATTCATTTGACTAATTAAAAAGTCTCAACCCCATCATAAAGGCATCATCTTCTTTCAGTGATTTATTTGACAAACTTGAGTCCCTGAGAGTCTAGACTGTGTATTTAAAGTCAACTGGTGTGCTAACAAATATAATTGATACATACACACATCTGAATAACATGAGCTGTATCTTAGTAATGGCTCTTGCTGTCCACCAGAGGTGATTGCATTGTGAACTCCCAGGTATTTTAGAGTGAATCATCCCAAACACCTTTCTCCTAAGCACGTTAGATCTCTAAAGGATATGAACAGAAGAGTCAGCGTGATAAAAACATGCTTCAATTGCTTTCACAACAGATGTGGTTATGGAGTCTGAGCTCTGGTTTAGCAGTATCCTTCTAACTGATGTCTCCTCATTTCAACTCTTCCAACAGATAAGCCGTATTCAATGGCAATCTTTGCTCTGTGTTAACTGGTAGTTGTAAATAATGTAATGCATGTCCTAATCTTTCAAGCATGTTCACATGGAGCCCTGTCCTTTGGAGTTAAATTCAGAACAAACAGTTTTATAGTTGGTTGCACTATGATAGAATTTACAAACAGAGCTACTTGTGTGATTATTGTATCTGTTTTTTGGAAGAAAACCCTTGAGCATGTGACATAAAACAGCATTTGAAATTGGAGAAGTGGCTATCTTGGAAAGTGAATCCACAGTGTTGTATACGCATACTTGAACCTACAAACTGAGAAACTGTCCTCTGTCTGTGACCTGATGTTACTAATGCAAATACTGATCTACTTCTATAGATATTTTAATCCACAATAAATGTGACAATGAAGTTATTAAGTGCTAATGTTGGTACCCTGTTCCTCAACTGGAAATGTCAGTTAAGACAGCACATTAATAATTATGAGATACATGGTGAATCTCTTAAAATCTGTATTCAGAAATTCCCTGTTACTAATTTAATGCAATCATAAGCAACTTGAAGTCAATGTGACACAAGAAATGATACTCAAATGTCTCATCTCTAATGAATGACAGTAATTAGCCATATTTCAAGGAAAAGATAATATATCACAGATAAGGAAGTTCATATTTCATAAAGTGCCCATTATCAGAGATGTAGGGCCAAATGAACTCTTATGTTACACTCCTGTATGAGCTCTTCTGTCACAGAATATAATACTAAAATGATGGTTCTAAAGTAAGTTTTAAGATGGAGAAAACTTCTGAAAATTGATGACTTTAGTCAACAGTAGTATTTATTATTATAAGGACTAATGGAATACTCATGGGAATTAAAGAAAGGCAGTTTGGTTCACCTCTGGTCATTTCCACAGTGACTCAAACAGTGCCAGCTTTGTCTTTTTAAAAAGGCTAAAAATAAAACAATTGTTCCCAAGTATCTAAAAGTCCTTTGCTGCTTATAAGGCCTAACATGCATCACTGACCCTGTGATATGGGGGCATTGGAAATGATCTATGCAGTGGGAATGAGGCTTCCCACATCGAGTGGAGATGCAGATCTTTCCCTTGCATGTTACAGTGGTCTGAGGTTCAGTAGGATGTAGCTGATTGATACCCAAAGTTAAATCATCCCAATCTCTAAAACTGGGAGTATTGGGTAAATAAAAACGTTTTCATTTACCCACCATAAATAAAAGGGTGGAAAGTTGTGAAATGGTGAGTGATGGTGATGCCATGATGATTTTTTGCTTTTTCTTTTATACCCCTTTTATACACTCTTTTATGTAGCTTTTATATATTCTTAGTGCTTTTAGCCTACATAGTTGTAATTCTTTAAGTTTGATAACTTCCCTTAGACCCAATATCCCGTTAAGCCAAGAGACCAAACATTCTGGAAACCCCAGACACCGAGGGCCTCTCCAGAACACATTCTGTAAATAAAGCCAGGCCCAGCCAGGGGAAGGTTCCTCGCTGAGGGGTCTCGCTGGAGTCCCTCACTGGGGAATCTTTGATAGATGTGCTAATTAGCAAGGCCTCTAATTGCACACACATCACATCGTGGGGGGCCATTTCTTTGGTGGGCATTTCGGGGTGCATTTCGATGTGCATTTCGGCACACCTAAGGATCCTTAAATAAATACCGAGGTAAAACCCTTTTTTCCTCTTAACTATGTTCGGCTCTCTTAATTTTAAGACCAGGAAAAGGCATCAATGGAGTGGGTAAAATCTGTGACTTAATCCGACTCCTGCCCGTTGCAGGAGCTGCAGTAACATACAGAGACAACTATTGCAAAGCAGCAGGAAGGGGAACCTCAAAGTACCTACCCCATATGCAAAGTGCTCCCATGTGAGCACAAATTGTGTGTAAGACGGGGGAGTGAGAAAGGTGGTGCATGTTGGAGGGGATGGAGGCTAAGAAGGCTGTGGAGCAGCTTTTGTTACACTGCTGGGAGCCTGCACGCAGGCAGGGTGTACTATGGATGGAGTCTACAGCTGCAAAGGGCTGTCAGCTTGTGAGAGGTGGACACAAACCAGGTTGTGCTGCTTTGTGCAGGAGCGAGGAAAGACACAATGTAGTCATATTCCTTATTCATAGGAAAACCACAGTATGACCCTGTTCAATTTCTCATGTGAAAATGTAACTCTCGCTTTATGATTTGGTGTTTAAACTCTCAATTAAAAAGCAGAATTAGCGCGTACCTGGCTGTGTTCAGTAGCATCTCACTGAAAACAGTCAGTCATGCCTATGATTTTTGCATGTGGTGCTTTAGCAATTGTTTGCTACGAATCTCACACTTAAGTAGAATAAAAGGGGAAGAATATCAATACTTCTAGCATTCTGAAATCTCTTGAAGTTCATAAGACTTTGTTACTGACTCTGAGGAGAAAACTCAACTTTTTTTTAGGAAGTTTTTAATCTGTTTGCATAAAGATGATCTCTGGAGTCTTCTCTAGGTATAAAGGTTTCTTATAAAAATGAATGCATGAAATTTACTAGTTTCCTCGTAAACTGCAATACTATTTAAACAGATGTTGTATTTGAGAAGACATGTAGCTTTTCATCAGCAGTACTTGAAATGAAGTCACAGGTATTTCTACATGTGACAGATTCAGATTCAAAGTAGCAATTTCAAAGGAATAAAAGATATTCTGTGGAGTGGAACAAATATTCCTGTTGCATGAATACTATCTGAAGCATCCCATTGATGTGTTTGCATGTTCAGAAAAAATTAACACTGTTATACTTCACGTTTCCTGCCTTATAATGTGAAGCTGAGTTATCGCTGTTCTAAGGGCGTGGCTCCAAAAGTGTTTGAAATTCTTCAATGCTGCAGATTGTCTGAAGTGTCATAATTAACAAAGTGAAGTTATTCCAGCATTCTCTAAGAGTAATTTTTATAAACTGAGAAGTGTCTATGGGTTATGGAGTCAGGCTCCCTGAAGTGTGAATGTGCTTTTGCTGATTTATAGTTTTGCATAATTTAAGTAGTAAAATCTGTACAATGCAGATGTGAACCTTTTAAGGGAAAGCAAATATAGTATTTCAGTAGCCTTGTAGCTATTTAAAACAGTCCATAGTAAATGTTGCTTATTTCATGTTTAGGTTTAGAAATGTTCTTATGTATTAGTAGATATGCATCCCACTTCATGCACAGAAAAACTGGCAGAGAAAAATTGGAAGCAAGCCCAGGGTTTTTTTTGCTCCTTATCCAGTGACCTACTCATAAATGACAGTATTTATATTGGTCCCTTCCATCTTCAATCTAGATACAGCTTTCAGCATAAGAGAGGCAATAAAATATAACCCAGTAATTACCACGATTTTTCCTAAAAATACAAGGCTTAACTAGAGCTCATTCAGAAATACGTTGTCAATTTAAACACGCAAAATGAAGTGTTGGGATAAATTTCTCCCCAAAGATTTTGCTATTGTAATGCCTATTGCCGTAGCAATCCATTTTTAGATGCCTGACTCAGAACTGAATCCAGAGCCATGTGTGGAGCAGAGCCAACAGGGAATACTGAAAAGGGATGCCTCTTCAAAAGTACCTCAAACACCGCAGAAAGCTGATTCTGTCAAGTCAGGATTTACATCTAAAAATGATCTCCTGGAGTTGTGCTTGTGCTTCTGCTCTCAAAAAACAGATAGAGGGCTGCTGCATTTCTACTTTGTGCAGTAGTTCCATGCCTCAGACAGTCACTGAAAATAGAGGAGATGGGTGTTCCAGGCTGTCATCAGCCAGCAGTGAGAGAATCGTTCCTGTGACCGGAATGTAAGGTTGTAGGGTTCTCTTGTGATTTGCTGCCATAACTGTGACTCTGCTATTGTGGAGAAAAGGGTTCTTGAACTCAACAAATTTGGTGGAAAAATGACCTGTGACCTCAGGTGCTGTGCTTGGAGACAGAAGATGGGTATGGCTTTTATAATCTCTGCACTGAGTGATGTCCAAGCCTTTAATCCAGTTATACTGAAGTCATGCGTAGTTTATGAATTGCCCTTCAACTCAGAATCAAAAACATTGTGTCTCTCTAGAAATAAAATAAAAATAGGTTACGGAACTGTACTTTGGCCAGGTCTAATTAGTCTTGAATTTTTCATTGTTCCATAGGAAACTTCAGCAGAAAAATGTTTACTTTTGTTTTCCTGCATGTACTTCTGTAAGAGATAAACACTGAAGTCATTAACTCTGTTTAGACTGCAGTAAATTCTGAATGTGTGAAAGTTTCTTTGTGTACCAACAGGAATTTATTTGGTTTTGGAATTAGGTATCAGTAAAGTAACAGTTGTTTGCTTTTTGGTTTTTTGTTGATATTGGGGCTTTTTTGTTTGTGTGTTTTTGTCAGGTTTTTTGGTGGGGAGGGAAAGAAGGGTGGAGGAACAGGCATCAGAATTATCTCAGTTCTACACATCTTCAGTCAGATTGACCCTTTTGGATGTGGATCTACAGTCTTCCCATGGTTAATAATTTTCACCTGTTTTTTATGGTCTGTTTAAAATCACGTCTTGAGCTGTGATAAATTTAAGAGCCACTTAAAGTTGCCTTGCCTTCATCCATTAAAGTGGTCTCAGAGTCTTGTGCTTTTATTGGTACTTGTAGATTTTGATTTAATAGTCTTTTAAAAGTTGTTCAGTAAAGCAAATAGCGTTCTTGACACTTCAAAGCATGTTCCAGACCCCAGTTTGTTCTGGAGCTCTTCTCTGAATGCACTGAAGTTCTCCATTTTCTGTCCCCCTTTTGTCATCCAGGACTGGTACCAAGGGATGAAATCTGAGAGTTGATCATAAACTAGTATGGTTTTGTTAATGCTTCATTCTTGGTAAGGTTCTGGTCAAAAATGAATGTAGTCTTAAAAATGCTGTGTAAAAGCATCCCTGCACTTTTCTGCTGCTGTTTCCCAGTTCCCCCTTAAGGGTGAATGGATTCTGTGTTTGGGCAGGACCTTGCATCCAGCTGTATTGTGATGCATAACTTATCCATAACATTGTCTTGTACATAGCATCCATCAATGGTAAATAACAGTTCCATACAGATCAATGTTATTTATAATCTGAAAGCTTTATTAGAAAAACTTAGTTCCTGTGTAATGATTAAAGTAATGGGTTGTATGGGCTCAAGTATCACTTGTTATAGGATGGCAATGGAAATAGTAGCCAATACTTTATCACAAATACAATTTGTTATAACCTGCCTTTATTTTGATGTATACTCCTACTTGGATCAGTCAGTTCTGGTGCTGAACTGAAAGTAAGATCCACTCATGGGTTTTCAGTCATGTTGCTAGTGCCTTGCAACCTTGAAATACAACCTTTTCTGTTCTAATTGCAAATTTTTGTAGTTCTAATTTTGTAGGAGTTTAACTAATGGAGTATGACCATATTTCGTCACAAAAAATTTCTTCAAAACCATTTCAAAACTGAAGCATTAAGTAGTTTTTACTAAATTCCCAACATACTGAGGGGGCGGGGAGTACATTTTAAATCTATCAAACTATTATCTTGATTTACTGAATATAGATAATTTTCTTTTAACCTCTTTTGTGTGTTTATAATAAATTTATAAACTTTACCTGAGCCTCCTGCTAGAAGGAAAATGTCAAATTCCATATTTCCCCCTGCCTTTCTGCTATCAAACTCTTGCTGACAGGTGGGAATAACCATTTGATTGATGTCAGCACAGATTTGTGAGGTGTTAGCTTGGGTAATGATACTAAATTAAATCTCCTGATTACCTCCTCATTTGTGTCAGTATAACTGTGAATCCAGAAAATCCATTTAATGTTCTTGGGGAGGAAAATATCAGACTTACAGAAAAAAAGAGTTTTGAGTTGAAGTAAAATGTCATGTTATTAGTCTGACTTGAAGCTAAAGTTAAAATACTTCCTCACTTATGAAGAGGTTTTGAGTGATGTCTAATGAACAGTGGTGCTGGTTATGTACTGTTCAATTTTTAACTAGGTTGGTCAACATTTGTGTTCAGCCTGCAGCATCTTCCCAGTGGAAGCTCAGTCTGTAGCTCTAGGACAGGCTTAGTGCATGGATTACTTTTTGCTAACAGAAATGATTTATGGAAGCTCCCATAAGGAGAAAAGTCATGAGGCAAAGCACAGACAGCTTTTCATGCTGTACAAGAGAAGATAGGAAGTAAGAGTCTGACCTATTTTTGAGATGGCATTTCAAAGCTTTTGCTGTTGGACTTTTCATTTTATTAAAATAATTCATGTTACTAAAGGAAAGTTGAAAAGGCTTTCTAAATCTTTTAGTTTGTTGCGGTTTGTTTGCAAGTATGGTTGATCTTCCTTGAAGTCACAGATTACAGGAGAGCGTTAATACATAGTTATTTTGAAATATGAAGTGATCTGCCTTGACTAATGAGCACACTGCAGACTAGTGTGAGGTACCTGCAGTGAGTGCATGAAACTGGCAGGAACCTGTACACTCAGTAGAGTTTGACAGCTGTGAGTGCAAGGTGGTGGGCTCTGTCAGATACCTATCGCAAGTGTGCTGGAACATTGATTCGTTTCAGTCCTTGTTTGCAAAGTAAAGAAAAAAAGGCTGATATTGATCTGCAGGAATGTATATCTACTGTGGTAGGCATGCACTGACATGGTTCCTGGGTGTAAAGCTTTATGCAGATTAATGAACTCTTACGTTATTATGCTATCTCACTTTTTCATTGTAACGTAACTGCGTGTTTTTACCCAGGCATTGTAAATGCATTCAGTGACTGCTGAAAATCTGGAAGGGGAAGGTCTTTCCATAAGATTATTGAATTGTTTCTCCCTGACAGCTTCCTCAGAGCCTTTAAGAAACGGATATTTTGCATAATTTTTCAAAGGCTCCAAGTAGGCTGCTTTTTTCTTAACTTCCCTTTTCCCAGTTGCCATCAAATAACCTGAAAGACTTCAGGGAGAAGATGGAGAAAGCACAGGATGAGCTAAACCCATCCCTTGGCCCAAACCAGAGGATTTCTGTGTCCTTTCTGTCTGCTGTGAACCTTCTCTGCATTTTCTTCCTCAGCAACTGCCCAGATGTGCTGAAGTGTATTAAGTACTTCCACAGAGTGTTTTGGCTGAGTCAGCCAGAAGCAACAGAGGACACTGCATCCATCCCAGTGTTATTAAAAGCAGAGACTCAAGTCTAACACTGCAGCAGTAGTCAGGCATTTATAATGAAACATGCTGCCAGTGGGAAGAATAGGGTGTCTGGTGGTGAATAAAATTGCTAAATATTTTCCAAGTAGTCAATGGCAAAATTGAGTTACAGTCTGCTTTAAATTATTTACAGAAGAATTTAAATTTGCAAGCTTATTTACAGCAAGCTGCTGCTTTTAACAACACTCAAGTTCTTGAAAATTCAATGTTAAAATGAGTTATTACAAGTGAGTTAGCTGTCTGAAATTAAATTAGGTGATAAACAATCCATTTCTCTGTGGTAAATTGGCCTTCATGACAACTAGTTCTAGTATGCACCTGAACCCATTATTCTTGGCACTTCATAAAGTTGCAATTGATAGCAATTTGTATTGACAGACTCTTATTGAATATAATTCTCAACAGAAACTAGCTAATCAATTAATTAATCCTAGTGTTACTCAAGTTTGTTTTTATGTTGTTCCGTCATTCAGAAAATTAACTGTTAACATTGTTTACAATTAATACAACTTAAACACTTTAGTTTTCATTGGCTGAATTACCAAGCTTAGACTAATTAAGTAAGCATTAAAGCTTTCTGAATTACTAGCAAAACTGAAAATTATGCGTGGTAAATTGAAAAGCACACAACAAAAACTGATTCTATAACACATATCATTATGCAGGATTTCAAAACAGAATATTTGGTGTTGCATTTCTTCTTGAAAGCTGCTTGGGTGCATGTGGAAAGTCCTAGCCTCTTCTGAAGAGACTTGAGGGAATAATCATCAGCGATATTATGATGAAAAGCACCATCAAATTATGTTCTTCTAAGGCTAGCTAATAACTATTTGCATCTTCCCTCACATTTAAATAAGGCTTCCTTAGAATTCGAAATTGCAAAGGAGCAAATCCATCCCACTGCCAGATCATTATGGACAGATGCTCTAAGAGCGTGACTGCAGGGACGGTGCAGAGAATGCCAGGATTCATCAGCTTGGAGCACCCTTGGAGTCAAAAGGGCTTCCCTGGAGAGTGAGGGTCTGCTCGCCTGCCTCTGACTGCAGTATCAGAACCTACACGAACATTTTGATTTCTGTTGACAAAAAGTTAATTACATAATATTAAACCCTTAAATTCCATTAGATGAACTCTTGTCTTATTAAACGACAGTCCTGGCCCAGAGCCCTACTTTGCCCACATAAACACAGCATTCCTCTTGCAAATTAGGAGAATGGCCCTGACCACCTTTATATGAATAATGGCTTTTTATCATTGAAAGGAGGAGAACTTGCTGCTTCTGAGAGGGGTATAAAAACTAATATTAGTCTTGTCTAGGTGGCAATCTAGGTGTTATGTGTTTTATTTAGGTCCATTAGTAACATTTGGGTACAATTCTGTTTACCTCTGGTTTTCTTCAGCAGTTTGTACTGAGTGTCCTGGTTTTGAAAGATTTTTCAAATATTCTAATGATGTATGATGTGTGGCGGGTACCTCTTTACTTGGTCGCTGAATAACTGAATGCTGTACAAGAATTTTAGGAGTGAAATAAGACAATTTTCATCTTATGAATCATGGTTTCAGGGAGGTGGAAGGCACACAGAAGCCATTGAAATGCCTGCTTGTGTCTTGTAGAACAAGAGGAGGAGAAGCTGGAAGGAAACCTGGGCTATGTATCTGAGGAAGAGGTGCTATGGTAGTTGAGCTGCCTTGGAAGGAATACCCCAAAATGTCTTCTACTCTCTTGCTTCCTTACCTTAAAAACAATCAGGAATTCTCTCAGAATCACTTCCATTGTCTCCTAATTACTGTCTACTAGACTGAACCCGAGAGATGTCGGACACATCTCATTGATATACTAATATAATATTAAGGTAGAGGATTTTTTATTTTCTAGTAGATAATTTAATCCAAATTGGAATCTGACCTGTGGGGATGGAGGAAGCCTGACATGAAATGCTATGAGATTTCTGGTGCATACTTTTTACAGACCTCTTTTAACGCAGGAGGGCTAGGACGTGATAAATCAGTTTAGATACCAAAAAACTTGATTGGGATACTCAATTTTACTATAATAGTTTAATCTAAAATACTCAGTCTTTTTCAGCTCTTTCAAAATTGTTCCTAACAAGGACAATCTCTAAAAATGGGGCATTTGAGACAAGTTAATGATGCTATAGCTACTCAAGATAACCATTACCTGAGAGGAGCATTCACTGCCTAAGCACCAGGCTGGATACAGTGAATAGTATCAAACGTGTTCTCTAGCAACTTGGAGAGACTTGAAAAAGAAGAGGTATTTGCCATTTGAGGAGATGTGCAGTTAGACAAAATCACAAGTTTAAAATAACCCCAACTTCAATGTAGAAAGAAATGCAAAGTGAAAGAGAGGTTAACCTAGTTTTCAAGTTCCCTTCTGCTTAGATTTTGCATCAAGTTAAACTCCAGGAATTGGGACTTACCTTATTCTGACTTAATTTAACTTTCAACATCAATTCTCTGATGTTTTTATCAATGCTTATTCCACAAAGCTTGTTCAAAGACAATCCCATTACACTGATTCCCTCACCTTTTCTCAAAAATTTTCATGCAATTAAATGCTTGCCTTTAAGTTACCAAGTGATGGTATAGTGCTGTATTGAAATATGTATCCTGCATAACTTAACTTGCTGTGGAAGTTTGACTTGCCTTATTGATAAATTAGATTTAAGTGCTCAGCGTGACCATTAGCAATTTCTCTGTAATTATGTGAAAAGTTAAAATAACTTGAGGAAAGGAGACAGATTCAGGTTTTTTAGTATGTCAAGGAAGGTTTGTGCATGAAATGGAAGTGCTGAAAACAAGATTTCTCTACTAAATTCTCCAGAAAGAAAAACGAAAATATTTTTAATTCAGTCCATTTCTGTTCTTTGTCAACAATCGAATCACTTCAATGTTAAACTGAATCTGGTGTTCCTTTTGGAAGGGAGGAGGAATGTGTCTGAGTATGGGTAGATGGGGTAAACTGGCTGGGGTTTTGTTGGGTTTTTTGCTTCATTTTGCTTTTTGTTGTTGTTTTTAAAAAACACCACCCCTGCCCCTGCCAAGACCTCAAACTTTCTGGCCTGAACTTGAGAAATCAAATGCTGTCAACTTGTCTTGCTCTTCCAGTAGATCACCCAACCCAACTCCAGCCGGCCAAGGAGAAGGCACGTCCCTGAGATGTTCTTTGGCACAACTTTGCCCATCTTTACTTGTTGCCAAGTCTCAATTCCGCTTTGGGAGAGGAAGCAGCAGTATTGGAATATCTTTGCAAGTCTCTATCATCCTGGCAAAGAGACACAGTTGACTCCATTAGTGATAAATATCAGAACACTGTGTGCTTTTTACTTCAGAAGCTTTTGGCCTTCAAGGTTGCATATTTATTTCTAATCAATTAAGAAAAATTGAAAGAATCAGGAAAAGCCATATATATTGCATGCAGTGATGATATCATAAGTTATTGTGCCTTTTATTTACGAGGGTATTTGAAATACATGTACAAAGACACAAAGCTTGCTGCCATTTATCATTCACTGGCAAATTAGTCTGTGCAAATAAAGTAATTGGGGGAAAGCAATTTGATGGACAGGGAAGAATCCAGCTAAAAATGACTTCTCTTGGGGGAAAAAAAATTACTGCTAACAAAGATGATTTTTTGGTTCTCTTTCTTAATTGTGGCTCAAGTTTTGTGATGCACAGCATCAGAAATGGCAAATCTACCTCCTAAAATATTGGCACTGGGAGCAATCAGACTGGTGATTGGGAGAAGGCATGGAATAAAAATAGCACTGAGAGCAGTAGATTATCTTAATAAAAGCATATGCAGTCATAAGGAAAGCTAGGTCTTCTGCTTTGAGTTAAATTAGTGCAAATTAGTGCTTGCAAGGTTACTGACCCCCTGCTAAGTGAAAATGTTCTGCCTTGTGTTATGGGCCTATTCCTGAGCAGACCTGCCAGCTCAGGATGAAAGGATAGGTAGGTACCTTAAAGTTTGCAACACCTTCCTTAGTTCCATCACCTTTTATTTCATGTTCTTGTATTTAAGCCAGGCCAGAATCTGACTCCAAATTTTCACCTGATTTAAATGAAGAATGGTTTCCTCCCACTCCAAGAGTGCTATATAAGCACAAACGTTTTCAAGCAATAACATTCTCAAAGTATAGAACTACTTTCTTCTTCCTTTATGTTGTGTTATCTGACCTTTCATTGGCATGCCAATTTAATTAATGGTGCATAATTGCATCCCACTGCTGACAAAAAGCTGCAATGTTGTTTGCTTTTGTTAGTCAGGGCCAATTATCTGTAAAGTCACCCTTTTGAATTTTCTACAATCAATCATCACCAGTGTATGAGAGAAAAAAAAAGCTATTTCATCAAAAGGTGGATTTCTCTCACTCCGCAGTTG
Source organism: Oriolus oriolus (assembly GCA_013400235.1). Classification (NCBI taxonomy): domain Eukaryota; kingdom Metazoa; phylum Chordata; class Aves; order Passeriformes; family Corvidae; genus Oriolus; species Oriolus oriolus. The sequence goes on along the minus strand of VXBT01006918.1, from coordinate 485,091 downwards.
TGTACATAAATACAGCAGTGTCCTTTCTGTCATCTTTTTTTACCTCAAGTAGGTGATGATTGACGAAGACTCACTGGAGTAGGGTATCGAGTCTTCCTAGAAAAACTTTTCTCTATAAATTTGAAAATTGAAACTACCACTAGGTGAATTTCTTCTTTTAATTAAGGTATTTCTCAATGGGAAAAATGTGCTGTGTTGCTATGAGAAGTTGAAGGTTGAAAGGGACCCCCTGATGGTCAGGAGCAATCCCAGCTGCTCTCTGGGTCACAGAACTGCAGTGAGTTTTTGTCCCTCTCTGCATGTATTGACTCTCATTTTTGATGGAAACCTAAATTTCTTCTGGATGTCAGGATTTGACTTTAACACATCAAGCCTTTCTACTCAAGAAACAATGAGCACTTTCTAGTCTAAAAAGCTTGATGCAAGATAAGGAAAAAGTATTCCTCCTATCACATAGTTTACTTGTAAACTGTTACTCTTAACAGATCATCTTGACTTTCTGGGTTGGTTTCATTTACATTCAAATTTAAAAGAAAAATAAAAAATTTATTTAAGTGGGTAGATAATTGTAACTCTAATGTTGTTGATATCATTTCTAGCTGTACATCTGTGTAAGATTTGGCAGCTTTTTCCCTTTAAAAACAGCACTTTCTTTATGCATTTCAGTGTTATGTGTTTGAAGATAAAGAGCTGAAAAGAAAAAGCTACAGATAAAGAAAACCTTGGACTTTAGAAAAGCTGAGCATTATTAGAAGTGGATGATATGTTAGAAGTGGTCTTTTTAAAATAATTCTGTATCTGTATTTTGTGCAGGGCAAAATATAGAATGCCTTGAAGTACAGCTACAGAAATGTTAGATCTTAATGAAAGTTTTGGGAAGACTTCTACAGTCACTGTCAGTCAGTCAGTGACCTGCTCAGATTCTAAGAAGAGCAAAGATCACAATTGATCATCCATCCTTGAAATGAATACAATAAATTCAGGAGTGGGATGTGATCTAGTGAGGGAATGTGGTACTTTTGCTCTTCTCAAATACAAGTGAGCAATATAATCTGACTACAACTAAGATCTATACCCCTCAGCAGAAGAACACATCAAAACTTTTTATGGCTAGTACAGTTAATTGGACTATTCTAAAAATCTGAATATCAATCAACAGGGAAGTCTGTCCTTTAACTACATACTCAGTGGTGAAAAGCCTAAGTTTGGGTATCTGATCCTCTGTAAAACATTTGTAGCCTCCTTAACTACTGAAAAAAACCTTAATGGAAGTTCATTTAAGCAACAGAGCACTGGAGTGTTTAAATTACTCATCACATGGGAGCAGTAGGAGGACTCCCATTATCAGCCTGCTTGCTAAACTGCTTGCATGCTTTCCTTCATTTCCTCTTCCTGTACCTCTCTAACGCTTGGATGGATGTTGCACTTGTGAGCCATGGGGTGAGGGCAGAGGGCAGAAGAGTGTCTGGCAGTTCAGTAACACAAACCGTGCAAATAAGGTCACTTTGTGGTGCTGTGACATCTCGTGAAAAAGTAACCAAAGCCTCTGCTGCTCTTAACCGAGTATGACAACAGGCAAATGTCCCGATGCTGAAACCGCTGGAGTCAGAGCAGGTCAATTATTTCAATTATTTGGAATTCATGATGAAAAACAGCAGCAGCCTTTAGGAAATATGCAAGAGTCTGGCAACTGCTTGACCAGTCATGACAGTCGCTGCCAAATATCATGTCCCATCAGGTTTTTGCGAAGGGAAAGCTTGGAACTGGTGGAATATTTTAGTTACCTCTGCTCCATCACAGTAAAGTTCTCAGGAGATCTAACAAGCTGCCAATTGCTTAAGTGTGACATCACTGGCAAATAACACAGGGCAATAAGTACTCACAGGATAGGCAGAGGGGGAGTGCATAGAGCAGATGGATTGCTTCAATTATTTGGGCCCCTTGATGAATAAGAACCTCAACTGCCATCAGCAGATCCTGTGGCAGGCAAGCAATAACTGCACTGCCATGACATAACTTTAAAATCTGGTGTGGTTTAAGTATTTCAACAGCTGTAAAGCTCAGATTTGTCTTAGCACTGGCTTGACCCACAGCCACCTCCAGTGCTGAGGGGGGAACACTGAGAAAATTGCTTGTGAGTGCTTCCAAGTACTTCATGGTATTTCACAGTTTGTTTTCACACTGCAGAGAGAACATTGACCCCGCACCAAGCTTGCTGTTGGCACCTTTTGATTTTATTGTTTTTCAGAAGCCAGCTGGGGAAAACTAAGGACTATTTAATGGCCGTGCCAGGACAGAAAGCAATAGCTTAGATCTGGTTATGAATAAATTTAGGAACGCTTCAGCATCCAAAAAAATGATCCTTAATTGTGTAATATACTAGGTCCAAGAGCTGATAGGCCTGATCTTTGTTGGGAAAAAATTAAGAAGACACCCTCTCATTTTGCCTTCAGTTTTTCTTCAGCCTGTTGCTAACACAGTCTACATTAATTTATCGTTTTACATTTATCTTGATGTTAAAACAAGCTCATGATTTTTGGTTTTACAAGAAGATACATGGTACCTTATATCACTATCTCCTTTCAGCTGAAAGTTTTTTATTGACTCTGGTGCACAGAAATCCAGTTTACACATTAGAAGCTAAAGAACAAAGGACACTAAAGAATTAATACACTTTAAACAAAGAGTTGTTTTTGCAAACCAAATCCCATTTGAGTTTTATCAAATTTAGAATCTGATATCTGCTTTGGTTGAGCCTTGAAGGCAGAATAGAGAGTCAATAGGAAGCTTCTGTTTGAGCTAATATGACTTGTTAACATCTTTCAAAAAGTTAATGTTATAAAAGATTTGATTTCTGAACCCTTCAGTGCCTTTAAATTCACCTCAGCACCTTTTTCCTCCCCATCATCCTGCTTTAACATAATGAGGGGTATCGATTACATTCCATCCAAAGAGAAAGTAATCCTCATAAATATCCCTTATCTGATCTGTTTATTTCGCATTGCAGGGGAAACAGCCTCTAATTTGAGATCAAGAAATGAGTTTTGAAAGGAACAAATATCACAAACTGATGCAGAAATTTGAGCTTTTTCTCCATTTCCTACTGGTTTGAAATCTGCAAAGTACCAAACACTTGTCACTGCTGGTTGTTTCCATCCAAAATTGTCTAGAAGTTACTGAGACAACCTTCCTGCCTGCCTTTACATCTTTAGCGTAATGAGTGGCATTTTAATGGCATTCCTGTGGTCACTGCTTGAGATCAGCTTTCTTTTTTTTCCTTCCTTTCCTTTAATACTCTGACCGAACAGTGTCAACTCAGAATAGTTCAAAATCAGGTATAGATTTAAGCTTTTACACAGTCTGCTCTTCTATTCAGATCAGGTTTGTGTCTGCCCCGTGAGTCAGAATGCTAATAGTTATACAGCTGCCTTAAAAATTGAAGACCTTAAAATACTGGGGTTGAATTATACTTTTCCTCACTTGTGATTCACTTAGCTAAGACAGGAGCATGTTTCATGCTTTTCTTGTAACCATCAAAACTTGAAATTTGCTTTGGAGTGAGGTTTTTTTTTTTGTGGAAGTCCTTCAGAAGCTGCAGATACAGTAGTATAAAATTAATTATTTCAAGTCTTGTAATAACAAACTGACAGCACTGCTTTTAAGGAGAAAGTTTTGTGGTGCTTTGTTGTGGGTTTTTTTTAGTTATGCTGGAGATTGACTCTCCTCTAGTTTAGTCTCTTCATACTGTTAGAACAAGGCATGATTGCCCCTTCATTCTAGAAACAGTTTGTGACCGCGTCTGGCAGGGTGGTGCAACAGCAGAAACTTGGTAAGATCCAAAAAAGAAGAAATAAAACTGAAGTTATAATGGTATTGGGTGAAAGAGGGATAGGAAGAGAAGTGAAGAATAAATAATAATAAAGCAAAGAACTGGAGGTGACTGTGGAGAATTAGGCTGAAAAAGGTCAGGAGATCCAGAATGGGCAGAGAGACTCTGGAGAGTCTCTCCAGAGAATGATGCAGAGAGGAAGGCCAAGACTAAAATCTTAAAGGGGCTCATGGAACTGAAAAGAAGAGTAGCAGGGAGAGGCTACCTGAAGAGAAAAGAACAGAAGATATTTGGACAGAAGGAAGAAAGGAAGAGGTGAATAGATGACTCTGGGAAAATATTTTCTGAAAAGGACAGCAAGGATTGGAAAACTTTATATAGATATATATATAAGAAAATAAGTTGGAGGAAATGGTAAGAGAGCTAGATGATGTGGAGTAACAATGGACAAGTTAAAGAATGGTATTTATTTGAAACAAAAATTAGCTGACACCTCTTTTATTTTAGACAATCACAAGTTACAATTGCAGGGGTTTTGTGTTGTGTTCTATGGCAATATCATGCCCTATTAAATAACTGTCTTGTTTCCTCCCAGAGGAAACTTTGCTTCTCCCTACTCCAGTAAAGCAGAACCTCCTCATATTCTAGAGTTTTATATTCAAAGTACTTTGCACTTGCGTAATGTACAGATATATCTTATATCACAATATTTATCCCCTTAGAAATATTGTCGTAGGAAAGCTAATGGGGTAGTCTTTTTAAACAGCTGTCAGCACAGGGGAAAAATATTGTGTTTATATGTGTGGTTTTCCAGAAAGCATATTTCACCTTGGAAACCTTTGGCTAGAGAGCTGACCAAAACTAAAACTCCAAAAACCATAGAGAAATGTTTCAGTGTGCTGTGGTTTTAATTGAAATATCTCTGAATCCATTTTGCACCTTTGACACAATGCTCTCATACAGTGGTCCTAGAGATAAAGCCATTGAAGATTGTATTTGAAGGAATGAAGATAGTTTTTATTGGTGTTCTTTTAGGATCGGCCACAAGGACTGAATAATGCTCCCAAAGAAATACGTTTGGATGAAGATGACTGAACATGCAGATCCAAAGGCCTTTTAGGATATGGTGAACCTTTGGCCTTGGATGAAGAATGTTCTTGGATGAAAGAACTCCAGCTGAAAGACTTTGTCTTTGCCTTTTGCCTTGAGAATTGCAAAGATATGAAAGACATAAAGGAAGCAAAGATTTGCAGCTGAATTCTTGCAGGGTGCAGTTAAGTGGCTGACACTGACACGCAGCCAGCCTGCCTCAGTACTGTGGAATGTCATGTGCTTGTACCCCTTACCAGTCTCCTGGGACTCCCCAAAAGCCTCACAAACATTTTTTATATTTTTCTGCTTTCTATTTGTAAATTATACTAGCAAATTTTAATTACATAGTTTCTACAGTGATGTTATCACCTCTGGGGTTTCTGTATGTCATGTGTAGCTCTAAAATGCAGAAAATACTTGTTTATGCTTGCTTCATCAGATTATACGATGCTTTTACCTGCAAATGAACAGGCAGTTAACTAATAATCTTAGCTTTTCTTCATGGTTAATGACTTGCCTAGGTTTAAAATGGCAAGAGTTCACTACCTGAGTCAATGAGCTGACATTCACAATATGGTCAGCCACGGCTGCCTGGGCATTCAAACAGATTTCTTCCTTGAACCTCTGTGTTAAGTCAATAGGAGGATATCTTTGTACATTTCCTGACTAAATATTCGATACTTGAAACTTGATTATACATTTAATTATTTCACCTCTTGAAGTGTCCTTATTTTCACTTTATAATAAATTGCAGCTCTGCTAGACCAGTTATGTTTAATATCTCAGAATGACTTGAACCACAGTGTTTGCTAAGGTTGACCTTCAAAGTGTGTTTGTATAAAGAAAGACACATTGCCTGACCACGTTGGTTACCTAAGTAAGTCTGCTAATGTGGAAAAAGACAATTACTGCATACAGAGAAATACTGTACCAAAGTTAAAGGGCTGACTTTGCCTTTGTCTCTCCTTGTATCAATCCACATGGAGAGAGGTTTAGAGATTGTCACTGTCCTGGGTAGTTACGTAATTCTCCTGTTTTCATACCAGCTCCCTCGTCATAGTACCTTTTGTGCCAGCTGGCCTTGCTTAGTAGGTCTGCAAGAATTTACAGTATCTCTGTTCTAAATATGACCCCAAGCCCATGTAGTCACCATGCTTCTCAAAGGACAGACCTGAACAGAAACTCTTTCATAAAAAAAAAATAATTCCTCTTCCAGGGTAGCTCAGGTGAGCCTCAACTTCCCAGTTGAGGACATAGTAATTCTCCTAAACATGCTCTGCAACGTAGCGTTTTTCTCCATCAGCTTTTTTTTCCTTGCCCTCCCAGCTGGTCTAGCTTTACAAATGCAGTTCTAAAACCTGCTTTTAGGCAAGCAGACTTTTCCATATGATGATATGGACAACTGCCTCTTAACTACCCGAAGAACTGGGAGACAACAGCCTGTCTGCAACTGGTGGCTTTGCTTGCTTTTCTCTTTGTGTCTCTTTCTCTCCTCCTCTAATCTGGCCTTCACTGTTCATACTAATTGTGCATGACTACTGGAAATGCCAGTTACTGCAGGTTCTCTTTGCTGGGCTGATTAATACAAAATGATTCCTGCTGAGGTTTATATGTGTGCGTTTGTGTGTGCAAATTGTTAACATGAGCTGCTACCAACTTGTAAAAATGCATTGAGACTATTGGAATGTGTGTATGCATAAAGAAAGCTAGAATGTGGGATATCTAGGTGCTGGACAGTTAAACTCCATTGTTTATCATTGGTTATTAATGTACCCATGCTGTTTTGTTACTGACCTAATAAAAGAAGCCCTTAACAATGCTTTGCTATCGAGTAGTGTGTATGGCAGAGGCCCAGGGTATTTCTCAAATAGAAGACAAAATACCAGAAGATATGTCTGGCTTGACCAAAGCAACATGTTTTTTACAGTGATCATGCCCAAAACCAAGTTAATCTTGGATAAACTTGAAATATCTGTGGAAACTTAACTTCTCTCTGTTGCCCACCATTAAAATTGAGCAGCATTTCTGATTTTGAAAATGTCTTCCATGTCAGATAATGTTTTTATTTGACTGTGCACCTTTTCCTAAGATTAGAGCTTCTTCTCTTTCTGGGTCAGCAGGGGAGTATTTGCTCTTTTTACAGACTTATTTTCCATGTGGTTGTAGTAAACACTTTGCTGAAGATAACGAAGCAGAGAAGTTTGCTGGTCAGATATGTGGCTTTCAGTCCAGCTTAGTGCTTTGCTCTTCTGATGCTGGAGCTACCATTCTCTGTTAAAGATCTGTTGCTGCTCCCAAGAGGTGAATAACAGTCAGAATTAGACCACAAGATGTTTCCTTTTGTTTCCTTTTTCGTGTGTTTTCTAGATACTCCCCACATCTACTTTTTTCCACCTTGTTTTAAGCATCAGTAGTACCGTTGTGTTGGCAAAATGGTGCTTTGCGTTCACCTCCTTGGTCACTTGTGTAGCTTTGTCTCACTTGGATAGAAATTCCGATGCTTATTTAGTAATACTCCTCATAACTGAGAGTACTGTAAATCCATGATACCATTCTGAAGGAATATTAGGAAGAGAATTCCTTAATAATCTTGCATGTGAGGATCTCACCTTGTATTTCCCATTTGATGGAGGTGCTTAGAAGTTCTTTACTTCAATCTGCTCTGGTAGGTCTGTCTTCACAGAGAAATGACATGGGGGAAAAAAGTCTTCCATTAGATCCTTTTCTTTTTTTTTGTTTTTTCTTTTTTTCTTTTTTTGTGGGGAAGGGGTATGTAAAGAATCTCCCTTTTTACTTCCTTTAAATCTGAGCTCCTGTGCTTGACTCTTGGTTAGGAGGTGATGCAAGATGAGGCATACTCGTCTTTTGGCTAAAAACATTGAGCCAACCTGAAACAAATTTATGTGGGGGCTTTTTTTTTTCCCCTCCTGTTTTCTTCTGTTTGCTTTTGTTTCTCAAAGAAAAGCATGAGGGGTGACATATCTACTCCACACAGAGTGGATGCTTGGTATTGGGGATTCATTTATCATGAAGACACAACATAACAAGATCCTGAGGCTGAGCCTGAAAGTCAGAGAATTTGATCAGGAAAGATGATGCACATTTTCAGAAGCCAAAGTATTTTATTATTGGAATGCATCATTCAGGGAATATGATAGATTTTCCATTAGTGGAAGTCTTTGATCAAAACTGCATATCTTTCTAAAAGAGGAGCTGCCTCAAGAGCAAGCAGCTAAGCCTGATGCAAAAATTATTGAATGAGGGGGGTTTGCCCTTTTCTTTATGCAGGATGAATCAGATATGGGTGCCATAATACCACAAATAGTAGTAGTTATTGTATAAAAGTAAGATTAAACTTTTGCTACAGAGGTGACACTTGGAAAAAGTTATGCAAATAGAACCTAAAGCAACTGCACCTTGCGCTGCTGGCATCAGAGGATGTGTATGACAAATGGTAGAGTTCATTTTGTTAAGGGTAACCTTGTGTCTGTGAGATCTCAGTAATGAGATGAGGCAGATGGATGCCTTCATGTAGGCAGAAGACTTGGAAAAAATTTGCAACAGCTTTTGTCTTCACAGGTCAGAACTATGTGTTCACAGGGGTGATGTTACTGTGGAATTTCTTCTTTGATGGCAGAAGCAGTTACCCAGAAAGACTTGGGGGCTCTAGGTCCTTTCCTAGCTGAAGGGTTTATCCCTGAATGTCAGAAGAGAGACTCAGCTATCTTGACAATATTTATGTTGTGAGTATGACACAGTCCCTTACTTGGGGCTGGGGCACTGTAGTTGCCAGTGGTCAGAAGCGCAGGAGAGAACATCCTGGCAGACTGGAAATTAGGGCACCAACCTCTGCTGGCAAGCAGAGAGTAAGAGATTTTGCTTCTGGGACTATTTCTTTTTAGTGCGGGGTTATTTTTTGGGTGGGTTTTTTTGTTGTTTTTTCTTTTGTTTTATTATTTGGTGGGGGGAAGTTGCTCCCCTGGCTTGGGCCGTGTTTTTTCCAAAGTGACAGCTGGGGCCTACAACTGCAGCCCCTATGCTCCTGAAAAAGGCTAAATTTTCTGGATTTCAACTGGATATGTTCACAGGATTCCCACTAAGTAGAACTCTGCTATCACATGACGCATGTTGCAGGATTTAGTCATAGCATCATCTCCAACACTGCTGGATTACAAACACTTTATAACCCTGGACCCTGCATGAGCTTAATGCTGGACAGAACAACCCCTTTTGGAAGTTATGGTTTTAAATTAGCTGAATTACAGAATCGATCTTGCAAGCTAAGATATCTTATGAATGTTTATGTGCAGTCATAGTCTTCCCATTGTAACATCTTGTTCTTCATAGTTCTTGCAACTGGACATAGTTAATGAGAATCTTAACCAGTACCAGAGAGCCTGTCTCATAAATTAGGCTGTTTCCAAATTGCTGTTTTTTACAGGTATTTTCATATAATTTCCAGTTGTTTTCCACAATTTCAGAGATGGTTTTTTTTCAGTTGGTTTTCTGCTCTGGGTAGTAATTATTTTTTATTCCTGGAGGTACTTGATGGTCTCCCAGATCTTACTAATCTTGCCTTTTTTTTTTTTTCTTCTGTGTTTTTGTGCATCTGAACTGTGCAGAGACAACTGAAACTAGAAGAGTTATGCAAACATCAACCCACTTTTGTCTTTCTGGAACAGAAAGCCTTCTCATGTTTCAGAGATGAAGTTAGTATGTTATAGGCCTTTCCCTTAGCCCTATCCCATAATTTTGATCTCATGTAATGAATATCTTTAGGTTGATCTTTTAAGCAGTGCTGTTACTTACCCCCCATCTCTTCAGCTTCAGTTTTACAGCCTCAGTTTTTAGATAAGAGGTATCAGAGAAATTACCAGGTTATAACTTTGTTTTTAATAAATTCTTGTCCTACTAGATCTCTTTTCCATCCTGAGAAAGCTGGAACCTATTTTTACTGTGTGTATTTTTATTGTGGAAGTCAGTTACTGTAAATGTGGTCACATTGTTAACTTTTATTGATAAAAGTCCAATACTCCTCCTTCTGATAGGAGCCACTCTGCTTTCAGGAGCTGCTATTGCTATGTGATATGGGAGGAAGGGAAGAGAGGGAGAGAGCAAAAAGATCCGCAGGGGATCATTTTCCTTTGGGAGTTAGGGAAAGATTTTCCTTCATCACATTAACAGGTGTTTTTTGAGAGCCTCAAAGAGGCAATTTGCTCCTGGAGGGTTTCTGCAGGCAGAGCATGAGCTGTGAAAGACTCTTGACACCAGGACCAAACATGGCAGCTCTGCCGGCCTCATTGTCCCTTTCTTCCACTGTCCCACATGCTCCTGGCATGTCACAGGCAGCTTTGAAGGCAAAGCTTTTTAGGGTGTATGAGACCAGGCTGCAGTTCTGGAACTGGTCTGTAATTCTCCTTTGTGTGTTGAGCTTCGTAACAAGCCACGCTTCCTCCTCGGTATTGAAATGTCACATTTTTGACACTTCTGCTTTGTGTGGACTTTCATATTCTGTTGCTCTTCAACAATGCTTCAAAAATCTTTTAAGGTCCCTTCCAAGCCCTTAACATCTCATGAGAAGTTCTTAGCTATGGTAAAATAGGTATGTGCTTCAGAGCCCTACAGGTGACTTATTTCATGCTGCTGCTTCCAAGCAAGAAGGGTAAAATGTAGCTTTTAAAAGAGCAGAACTCAGACTTGAATACTGTGATTTTTATTTTTTTTCTCAGGTACAGTTAGTGTTACCTGGAAGCTTTGCATGGAGCCTTGGAGGGCACTCTGAAGTTAACATGCAAATTTGGGGAAAGCATGTGTCCACATAAACTCTATCACAACTTTTCCATGCAAGTTTTTACCCAATTTTCAGGAATCGCTCTAGCAATTTAGGCATTACTTTTGGATATCCTGAGGTGAGATGCCAGAGGAAGACCTTGTGGTTTTTTATGTCTTAACTTAAATCCTAGTTCTTGCATAGCAGGATTTTTATCGATATGAGTCTCAAAACAAGATGTGAAGTGCTTTAACGACCATGACTTAGCAGATGTTTCTTTTCTCCCCTCAAGAAAACCATCTTCAAAATTCATGGTTCAGACTGAGATGCAAACATTTTTGTGATCCTTATGTTTTCCCATTTTTTCCTTCATCCCTTCACCCCCACCTCAGCCCCCAAGATTTCATTGCCTTCTCACAAGAATATTTACTTTGAGAAAATATCCACAAGAAGAGAGGCTAGAAGTGGTAGTCAAGTGATTGGCTTCATTTTGTACCAAGTCATACACAATTTAGTTTTCAGATAACACAAGTAAAACCCCAAACAAGCTCAAAATGCAATATAAGTTGTCAAAAAGCTGACACTCTAAATACCAGAAAATATTAACGTCTATTGTCGAGAAAAATACAAAGTATGAATCGTTCCATCTCCGTGACACATTTCAAAACTGCTACACACAGCACAAACTATAGTGTTTGATGCTATCAGGCATAATAGTACTTGAGAGTTCCTCTCTGAGTACCCAGCATTGCCACTAAAATGGTTCAATTGTCTTGGCTTATGCTCTAGAGCTGCTGAAAAAAAATTATGAAGATTTTATGAGGTCATCTTTGCTAAAAATGGAAGCTGATAAAGAATTACTGTTAGTAACTTCACTCAGAGGGGGGATAGTTTCATATTTTTTGTATTACATTCTTATTGCAAAACAAAAGTTATATCTACATGTAAAGTTTTGATTTGTTTTCCTAGTGCCTTGCAGAATACTTCTAATCTGATATGCCCTTTTTTACCAGTTCAGTTATGTCCTACACAATCCTGTATTTTAATTCCTTCTGTTGTCAGGTTCTTGATAGGCACATCAGAAATGATTCCTGTGCTCAGCAGCCATGTCAGTCCTAAACAGAGGAGTCAGAAATATGTCAAGAAAGGCTAAAATATAAAAATCTTGCCTGTCTGGAAAGCTTATGACGAATTGTCCTCCTTTAGCAAGGCCATCACCTTTGATTTTTCTTGCATTGCCCCTCGCTGGTAATCTCCTGTGCTTTGAGCAGAGGGAGAAACAGCTTCAGGGGGAACTGGAGGAGATGGAAGTCTTTCTCTAAGTGGCCTCTTGCAGTCAGCACCTTGTTTCAGCTCCAGGCAGAGCAGTGAGGGATGAGTATCCAGAGTGGTTCCTCCTGAATATTCTGGAACAGAACAGTTCTATTTGGCAATACTGAAGGAAAAAGCCATATTAGTTTTAAAGATTTGTCTGGGGTAACCACTGTTACTTTCAGAGAACACTGTTAAAAAGAGAAATAAGCACAAGACTAGAAGATTTTAAATTATATAGGGGGGTGGTGGGAGGAGATTTGTTTTATTTTCTTGAACTCTGTCAGGCTCGGTGCTGTGACCACTTGTCTGGGATTTAACTTGTTTAAAAAAATCCTCATTTTGGTGGGTGTTTGGTGGTTTTCCATGTGGTGTTCATGGTTAGTTTTTTTATTTTTTTAAGGTATTATTGGTGGGGGTTTTGTGGTTTGGTTGTTTTCAGGAGGGATGTGTGTTTTTTTTTGTCAAAGGGAAAAATCACAATTCATTTTACCTCTAGGGAAGTTCAGATGTAGTAGCAGGGAAAGCACTGTGACATTCATAATGTATTTATTCTATTTATTATTCATATGTAAGAAAGAAATGTAATTTCTGCTTTTAGTGCTGACTTTTACCCTAACTGCAGGTGTACAGTTCCTGCCTCTGTAATGAAAAGTTAGACAGAAGAATCTCTGAGAAGATTGGTTGCAAAATCCCTGTGGTTACTGAATGTTGAAATGGAGCAGATAGCAAGAGGGAGAAGTGGGTATAGAACATCATAAGGCCTGTTACAAATATATTATCCTACCTGAAAATAAAACAAATTAATTGTAAATCAGAAGAGAGAACATAGATCCTTACCTAGGTTGCCTGGCATACAGAGTGCATCTTTGAGGATGAAAAGGTCATTGTAAAAGCACTTTCAAAATAGAAAGGCATGTTTTCTGTGTCTCTGGTGTTAACTGCAGTATTAAAAAACACAAACAAAAAAGGTTTTTTTTAATTATGTTCTGTTTAGGTTGTTTTCATTATTACAATGTCCCAATTGCCTCCAGCTGTTCATTAAGGAATGCAAATAGTGTGCAACTTGTAGTTTGTTCTTTTGACCCTGCACATATAAGGCCTCTGAAAAAGGATGGCAAGGAACTGATTCTGTTCAATTTTGCATTTTCACCAGCAAGATTTTATCCCTTTTATCTAGTCCCTGATGCCTGTACAGAATTCTAGGAGTCAAGGGACCTCCAAGTGCCATTAGAGATGGAATTACAAAGAGCCCAGCTGAGCGTGCAATTACTAAAAAGCCTTTTTTTCTTAAGCTGGTTAACTTGAAGACATTTGGTGTGGGTATAATTAAAGTAGAATGGGAGGCAGTACAATTTTTTTTTTTTTCTGGTTTTAGAAAGAGAGGTCTGATGAGAGATTACTTTTGTCCAGTAAGATCTACTTTAGTTATTTTCTTTAGTGAAAAAGCTGAGGATGGTGCTACAATTAAATCCAAAGACATTAAAAGGGCACATCCCACTTTTTTTTAAGGAGGAAAAATGCACACTGGAAATGGTGGCGCAATACAGTAGAATAGCTTCCCAAGACAATTAATGTAAGTACTGCTGTAGGAGAGAGGTGAATGATGTAGGTTAAAAATTATGGTTGAGAATGTGCAATCTGGAGCAAGGCAGTGTTGAAAGAACATTAAAGTGGCCTGTAGATACGGTCTGATTTCTACCATGACTTTATGTTATTTTTAAAACTTCTTTTTGGCAGAAAGCAAGATTGCGCAAAGCGATGATGATACAGGCAGCGTGTTGGGTGATACAGCCTGAAGATGAATACACTAAGAAATCTTCAAATCAAATGCAGTTGTGTCCAGGAGGAAACAATTTGCATTAGAAGTGTTCTGTAGCTTGCTGCGCAGGCTTGGCAGCCCACACTCCCTCTGCTCTGTGTTCTCTCATTAACGTTATTATTTGGGAGCCAGAGTCAAACACTTATATTGGGTAATAGTTATGACTACTTGACACAATGTCAGTAAAATGCTTTTTTTTTTTTTTAATGTAATTAGAATTTTGTCAGGAAAGAGAGGAAGAGGCAGAAAATGAGAAATTAGTTATTTCCTGTACCTCTGTCATTGCACACATTAAGCTCCACTGGTGCATTTTGCATGAGCTCATGGCAGCCCCTTCACAGCAGCCTGATCACTGTCAGATTTAAAGACAGGATGAGCCAAACAAGGGATGATGAGTTAGAAAAGTTGCTGTTTAAAACAGTAGACTTTTTAGATTTTCTAAATCACAAGAGGTCTGAGACAGAATACTGTAATTCTGATCTTGCTGGGGATCTGGGTTTGTGAAAATAGAAATTTTAAATAAAACTTCTCTAAATTTTCAGGTACAAATTTGCACTCATTAGCCTGAACTCTCTGTAGAATAACAGGGAAACTTTATTATCGAAGGGAGGTCAGTGGAAGTAAATTCTTATAAGGATTTAGGGTCATAATAAAGTAAAGTTTGTGTTGTTGTGGTTTTCTCTTTCCTCTTTCAGCAAAAAAAGAGGTTATTTTCTCCTGTAAAAGAAAGATTCATTCTTAAAGTCTTTAATATGGAGCTCAGATTTCAGAGGTCAATGATCTCTGCATACAGGCAGACATCTGCTACCAGACCTCCATCTGGGACAGATACTGGTGAGGCTAATGTCACTAGGATAAAAATAAAAGAAAAAAAATCTAGTTTTTCCTGTGTCATCTTGGAAGGAGCCATTCATTAAGAACTGGCGTGTCTGCTTATAATAATCAAATAATAAATAAAGTTTTCAGGTAAATGCATTTATTCAGCACTACTCACGGCACTATCTAAATCTTCTCAGTGGGTTTTGGACAACCAGATAAATTTATTAATTTTTTTCTCTTGCTGGTCTTTCATATCTTTGTCTTTGCATAATTTGATAAACTGTTATGCTCAGTTTGGATTGTTATACAATTGCAATTCCAAGTGAAATCAGAATTCCCAAGGGACAAGTGCAAGTGTGTGGTAAGAAGAATCCTTACCCTGACATGTTTATTTTGTAGTTGAACAGTAGTGGGCTGGGAAATGGAAGCACACAGAGGTGATGTTGCTTAGCAGAACAAAGTGGCAGAGCACAGATTTTTCCCAGCAAGATTTCCTGAGATGGTCCAATCAGGTGAGGTTGAACTCAGCAGTCTGAGATCTCTCCCTCTGCTTTAGGTAGAGATCTGATAAAACAAACCAAGCTGGCTCAGAGCAAAACACTGACTCAGATTAAGTAAATAATAATGAATTCCCTCTCTTGGTTTCTCTGTTCCTCCATTTTTCTTTTTCTTTGTAAGAGTCACATATTGCTTCCAGATATAAAATTGCTCTGATCATATTTAAAGCTCCAGAGTGATTATGATAGGTCACTTTTAATTCTTGACTGGCACCTCTTGAGATTTGAAGTAATTAGAAATAGCCTTATGATACCACTGCCACCTTAGTTTTCTTCTAAGATCACAGAAACTGGTATAAAAGCCTACCCTGTTCTTTCCTCCCAGGCTTTTGGCAAAGGTTATACCAAATTACAAGTAATATTATAATACACTTTGTGTGGTCCTTCCCCAAGTTTGAAACAGAGACTAAAAAAAATCCACTTAGTTTGTGTATTTCATTGGAAGTTGAACCTGAATTTTGATAGCAAGTACTTTGGTCAATATTGCATCTTGCTAATGATCTCTGTGTTGAAGTGTGTGGTTCGTTCTTGGGGCTAATGCTGCAATCAATATGTGTGAACTTGTCCATTATCTATTTGTACTGTATTATTCAAACTTAAATGCCGGCTTCTCTCTGATAATCTAAACATAACTCAGTAACCCTGCACTGTTCAGTAATCTCCTTTTCCTAACTCATGTCACTCTCTTTTAATCAGATAGTCTGATTCACCCCCTTCCTCTGACATTTCAAATCCCTGGCAGCGTGCTATGTTTAGACAGTGTCATGGCATTTGCTGCAGATGACGACAGAAACGTGTGGGTTTTTTGGTGTCTCATGTTAACAGATGTGTATGGCTAGATAGTAATCAGGTTAATTAGAATGAAGTGAAATAAATCTCGGCTTGAAGGGATCGTATTCCACTGGAGCTGCTGTTGTGGCAGATACAGCAGGTGAAGCTTGGGTTGAAAAGTCCCTGCAAACCTGGGTTGTGCCGACCTAAAGCACAGCATTTCATCTCCCAGCTGACAGCAGCCCAGGCTTCAGTCTACAAAACCAAGCTGCTTTTCTGGTTAGTCATAGCTCTTCATACACTGGGAAAAAAAAAAAACAAAAAAAAACCAAAAAAACATGCTTAAGGCTGCAGTGACTCAGTACAGAAAGTTTTGTTTGGAATTGCCCCTTCATGTATTGATTTCTCCGAACATAATGGTCTGGTCGCTCTAAATCCATCAAGCATTAATAAAGTATGGATGCAACTAATCAGGTGATGAGTACAGACTTCCCCTACTTAAGAAAGTAATGCAATACTGAAAAGCACTACTCCCTGAATTCTCACACCCTGTACTCCCAAAATAATGGTTTTTTTTAAAAATGAGGGAAAAAGTTCAGTAAGTGTTATGTTTCTTTCCAAAGACTAAAAATTGCCCTTATCAGAATCACTTGTTAAAAGATTAATCCTATACTGATCAAAAAGACTTGGGGAAAAAAGGCCAATTTTATTTTTTCAGCGTTCTTACAAGATTTACCAGTAAAATTTATTTGGTTGATAATATTAATGGTGTATGAAATATATAGGGAAAGGAACAAAATTAAGAAATGTACACATTTTGAAAAAATGTACAAGCACATAAAATGAGCCAGGTTGGATGTTTGATGAAACATCAAGCATATGGTGACAATTTCTGCCATTGGTTATTTTATAAAACAGGGAACTGCAGAGAAGCATCTGTTACCACAGTTTTCAAACAGAGGGACTGTGTATACGTTTTGATGTATCCTGTATTAGAACAGCACTTTCTGAAGGGTCACACTGGCACTCCAAAAAGTACTCCATGGAATTTTTTGTATACATTTCACTTCTTACACCAAGAATCAAGCATTTTAAATAAGTGGACTCTCCTCTAGGCATGGAGGTTATGGAACAATTCTGTGGAACTGCTGTAAGAAGTAGGAAAAAAAAATTTATATATATATATATATATGTGGTCTGTGTTTGCATGAGACTGCACTGTGAGAGAAACAGTAGCTAAGGCATGCTCGAGTTAATGGCAACTTATTTTTATAGCTGTTGCCAGAGGTGTTTATGTGTGTGTGTGGATGGTAAAGGAAAATATATGTTGTGACTGAAAGTGGCCATCTACTGCACCACTGTTATCAAGGGATCCAAAAGCCTCTCTCATTTCTCTTACAAAGCTCCATCTTTTTGCCTGCTCATTGTATGTCTTAAGTGTTGCTTATTCTTTTTTTTTTTTTTTTAATTCAGTGCTTTTGCTTGGAAAGTGAAGCAAATTAGGAGGTATTTGCACCACAGGTAGAACAAAGCATCTGCACAGCTCTATGGAAACCCCTCAAAAACATTACTGAAACTTCCTAGCGTCGCACTAACATAAGTACGCCATCCAGCAGACGTAACTGACAGCTCTATAATTTTACTTTCCAGCATAATGTTCTTGGAACCTCATAAAAATTCAAAATGAATTCTTGCTAACAAATCCACAATGCTATATGTAGTTATATTCTCCTCAATTGCCAGTGAGAATTTCCTTTCAAGGAGGATTTAAAAGTAGATGGAAAGAGGGTCAAATATCATTTACTCTTGATAAATGTCACCAAAAAAATACGAAAATTGTCATTATAAATTGGATAGATACATTTCAAGCTGTACTTTGAAGTTCTTACTGTTGTCTCAAGATCAGTGATGTGCAAGTCACTGGAAAATGTGTTGGGGAGTGATTCTTATTCTGGTAGAAGTATATTAAAACCCACTAATATTTCATAATAGTGGCACGAGGGGGAAATTATTGACTATATCTTGTCATATGGGAATACCTTATAATCTAACCAGAAATCAAACATAATCATATTAATCTATATGAGATGTTTATAAGCTGTCAGAAATTAAGTAACAGGAGAATAATAATACTTCATAAATCAGTAAATGAGATCAGTTAAGTAAAGTGCTGAGATTTTTGTAAGTGCACATGGAGTGTACTGTGCTCTTTCTTGGCTTGCACCCTCTCTTTTTTTTTATCCCCCTTTTAGGATTTTTCTTCTACTGGTTGAATGTTTAGAAGGAGGAATACATAAAAAGTAGAATTTATGAGAGCTTCTGACATTTATGGTATTTTTGATTAACACTTTTATTAGTCTTGTCTGAAAAATAATTCATTATTTCAGCTTTTCTTTGTAGTTCTCTAAAAAGCTGCCATGATCATCAAATAGATCAGGGCATGCAATAAAAGCCATACTGCCAGTAGTAGAACATACTGTCGTATAACCATTAAGACTGTTCTAAGAGCCAAAATGTTGAAACTAAAAGTATTTTTAATGACTTGAAATTGCTTGAAGTGCTTTCTCAGAGCTGAAGGGTGCTGATTTATTTATCTAGTGTACTTACCTAAATTAATTTGGATACAGCTACTTTGGTTTTAATCCTCTTACAAGTGAAATTTATGGTAATATTTTCTGATGTTTTATATAAAATCTGAAGGAAAGAGTTAAATAGTACTGGGCTGAGCATTGTCATTAAATAAGAAAATGTGAACAAAGTGTCCAAAAAAGCATTAAGCAGTGCATCTTACCTGGATTACAGCAATAATTTTTAGAAGTGACCTTGCAAGAAATGCAAATGTCAGTGCTATCTTCTCTCAATCTACTTTTAATTAGTCTTTTAGCACAGCAAGTCAGTAACTCAAGTACATAGGCAGCTGTTTCAAGCAATTGTGTATCATATCCAGGTGAATTAATTTATTGTTACAACTTCCTTTTTCTTTAACACAGTTACTGAGAGGAAGATTTTATGATTTCGGAAAGAAATCTCTTTTCATTTCCCTGTTTTCTGCTCTAACATGTCCCAGGCCCATAAAACCTTCCAGCTCTTGTGTCACTCATAACTGAAGGTTATTATGGCAGGCTGTGCCTGATTTATTTCCCTACTTAAATGTGTCAGCATTATGCAATCTCTGCCAAAACAGCAGTACCTGAGAACTTGGTTTTAATTGCAGAGAAGTGAGCAATGCCACAGAGCTCTGGCAGCACGTGGTGCTCTTCCCTTGCTGCGAGCAAGTAGTGAGAGGAGTTACTTTGGCCTCCTGGTTTTCTTCATTGGTGAAGTTGAGGGGTTTTTTAGATCAAGGAGGATAAAGAGGTGATATATTAAAAAGCCTCTCCCTGGTAGGGAAGCAGTGGTCATTTTTCCTGCAACAGACCTACTCTTCCAGAGAAAACTGAGACAGGATGCTTAAGAGGTTGGAGATATATATCCTGCTTACATAAAATTTAACTCGCCAGCCTGTTAATCACATACTCTGTAGGAAAAGAAAGATTTCCCAGAAAAGTCATATATTTTATTAAACCAACTAATATATTTCTGAAATAAAAAACCAGGCCAGATTTCAGGGAAACAAGACCTCTCAAAGTCTGAAAAAAGAGATTACAATCTTCTGGTTAGATGGAGGTCGTAACCAAGTTGATTAGTATAACATAAAGGGATAGATTTAGTGAAATTAGCTCCTATGAGCAAAAACTTAGACTAGGTAAGGAATGTGCAGTTTTGATGTTCTTGGCTGGTTAGCAGCACCACTGTCTCTCAATATTCAGTCCTCTGCATCAGGCTCTATCATTTACATCTTTTACCTGTGCACTTTTACTGGTGCCCCACAACTGCTTAAACAACAACTCTGTGAAATGAATTGAGGAAGTATTGTACTCTTAAAAATACCTCAGTTTGCTTTTTTCTTTCTTTTTTTCCTGAGTTATTTTTAAGGAAGATCATTGCAGCAGTGCAGCTTTCAGGGTGAATAGTTGTGCTGGGAAATCTAGCAGGGCAATGTGCTGTGAGGCAGAGATGACAAAGGAAGCACCAATCCCCAGTCCAAGAGCTGAGAAATCAGTGCACAGGGAATTTTAAAGGAGATGCTGTGCTCTAAAGCTGACATCTTAACCCCATGTTTTCTTCCATATGAAATAATTCTCCAGTAATTTTTACACTAAAGTACCACCAGCAGAAATGGGGTGCCACAGCACATGCTGCAGAGAGGGATACATCCTTTAGCCTCCAAAGAAGAATTCAACACTGTCATTAAAACAGATTTTCAAAAGTATTCAAAGGCCCTTAGAGCCTGAATATGTTTGGCAGGGAAGAAGGGAACTGGAGCTCAGGTGCAATACAGCAAAAGTGTCTGTTAGGAATGAAAAAAATTGAAATTAATTTGGGTTAATGGCCTTTCTTCCATACTACTTGAAGTATTCAGTGTATATACTGCTCAGTATAAGAGCTTTTCCATTGAAGAAAATAAGCTAAGAGGCAATATAAATTATGAGAAAATTTACTGATGCACAACATGATTGTTTGCATCCACTTGAGGGGAAGTAAAGAAAAAGGGGCTAATTGTCCTGATACATGGAAAGCAACAGCTAATCTGGAAAGCAGTCCTTCAGCACTCATCCCTTTTCATAAACTCACTCATATTATGTGTAGCCAAGGTGATGGAATAGATTTTAAACCTCTACAAGAAAACGTGTTCATAATACAATCCTATTTGTTGCTTTGGGTTTACATTCAGTGGTTTAGAGGTTGTTTGCATTTGTGGGGTTTGTGGTTTCTTCAGTTTAAGGTAGCAGTTAGCAAAACTTGGATGCTGGCTAACCCTAACCTTTGTGCTTTATTGTTATGAGTGATCTTTAATTCCCCCTTTTTTTTTTTTTTTTGCCTTGTTGCTGTAAACCCTGCTCTGGTGTGATCCGTTCGGTGTGGTGTGTGTGGCTGCCTTGGAGGGTGGCAGCCACCCGGTCTGTGTTCCCACAGGAGTTCAGCACAGACCCTTTGTTACTGCAGGAACTGGCGGATGGAGGTGCCAGCAGCCAGAGGCAGGGCTGGGGACAGGCTCCTGCTTCCTTGGGACAAAAAGCCCCCAAGCCCCTGCAGCTGAAGAAGAGGAGCACAAGCTGGCAGCTCTGTTTGAGCAGGAGAAATGCCAGTGCTGCTCCTGTGGCCTCGGTGGCAAGTACAGGGGGTTGGCCTCGCATCTGCCTTGCAGTCCCTTGCCAGTAATTTTGCTGCTCTTTGTTCCCGTGAGGAGCAAAGCTGCTTCCTCTGCAGCCCCTCACTTCTCCCCTTCCTCAGTGTGACACTGCGGGCACAGCTCAGCCTCCTAACGCAGGTCACAGCTTTGAACAAACACAGCCAACTCCTCTCATGACTCGAGTATCTTATTTGGAGTGTAAAAGCACATACGAGAGCAAAACAACCTAAATTTTTACTGCTTAATCAAAGGTGAATGCTAGTCCATCTGTAATAAACAATTTCATTTAATCTATCATAAAATCCTGTCTTTTATGGCATTTTTCTTTCCTTGGCATTGCTTTTCAGTTAGAGGCTCCCATCCATTAATTTGCCTGAGGGAAGAGGGGACTCAGTTCCTCCATAGGACACAATCTGATATGTTTTCAAATATTCTCTGTAATGTACATATTCACAGATGAAATTCATCAATATTTCTTACTTCATCTTGCATTTACAACGTGAGTTGTTCCCAACCTTTAAACTTGCCATAAGCTTTTTATATATTTAATTCCATTCAGACTTTAAAAAATATTTGACATAGCTGTTGAACCTATTATTGTCCTCATTTCCAAAAAAATCACTTTAATAACAGCCTGTTCACTTTTAAGAAAAGGTTCACTTTAAAGGAATAGGGTTGTTATAACCTAAGTTTATGTGCATTTTTCCCAGCATGCTACCTACTGCCTTAACATTCAATACCAACTGCAACTATAATTATCCTGTAAGATCTTCAGATATCAGGAACACTTAAAAGTTTCTCACACTTGTGAATTTTAAGCTTTACTAACTACTGTACATTGTCAACGAAATAAGTAGTGTACCTTCTTGTTTTATTAATTGCAGGGAAATAATCTGCATATGGGGGTAAAGGAGAATTACACAGCTACTGGCTCTTACACAACAGTAACATAACTTTGGTAGATCAGTCCTTCAAAAGAAATGGTCAAGAGCTGTTTGGGTTTTTTTTTTTCTCTGAGATTTTGTGAAAAATTTCTTCAAGGAAAGATAGATGTTAATGCATAAATTTTGTAGAATGACTGACGAAGTCGAAACTTCATTTCAAAAAGCACTAGGCTTTGTTTAACTCTGTATTTTTAGTATCCAGAGTTACTGAACCAGACTTTACTTAATTAATAACTATAGGATGTGAGGCAGTTCCAGTGCTGCTTTTTCTATTAACTTGCAATTTCCTCTAGGAAATGAATAAACTGGGGGGTGTGGGGGAGGGGGAAGGCATGGCTGCTGAGAATAAATGTGGCACCACCGTACATTGCCAAATTCATTTGAACGAGTTAAAAAACCATGGGTTATAAATTGAGTGAGTTCAATTCTGTAGCTCGTGGAACACGTTTTGTAGCAAGAACAAAAGCAGAATTTCTGAGATGAATAAGGGCTGAGATTAGAACAGCCAAGAGATCATTTGTAAATGTTCATTAAAAGAGTACTCCCATATTAGAAGTCACTTCATAGTTTATCACTATCAAAGCCACATGTACATACAATGTTGAGACATGTTTCAAATATAATTCCCTTTTTTTCAACGTAAACTATTTTTTTCATTGAATTTGCATTTTGTCACTGAAAGCAGCGTCTGGAATGCTCCAGCTGATAACAATTTTGTAAGGCTTGGGCTAGACAAGAGTTACCTTCAGTTTGGAACTGAAAATCTACCAGGGAAGTGTAAAACTGCTGAACCCTGTGGCTATTTCCTGAAAGTTGTGTTAGATCTGGAGGGACTGAACCTTTCCAGACATTTTCCACATGGCTGAAGAAGGACAATACTAATACTTCGTGCTATTTAATGAATAACTTAGTCATAGTTTTACCCATTAAATTCAGGATGCTGATGTTTTCATTCTGATACTGATGTTTTAAATGCTCTAATTTCAGAAGGCTATAACTTATTTATAGGGAGGTTTTGTAGTTAAGCCATTCAATTGATTGTAGGGACTCCTAATTGAAATATCTTGTTTTCAGTTGTTATCCATTAAGAATATCACTGAAACAGCAATGCTATGTATTCGAGCACCTCAAACAGTGTAAAATTTTCTGGGTTTTTTCAAATTAAATATTGCAGGAACATATGTTTCTTCCTATAGTTGGTAATTTTCAGTATATTTGAATAGAAAAGAGCCATACTTCTGTTCCTATATGAACACCTATTGAATGTGTACAGTGAATTTTCCACAAGTGCTCCTTAATGTCTGTTTTTGTAGTGAACATTCAGTAAACGTGATTGTTGAAACCAAAGGAGTTACAGTTAGGCACTATCAGAAATCAAACCTAGGACTATACTAATCTCGTTTGCTGCAGTAGTTAGTTGAATGCTGGTGCAGTTCTGTTCTGAAAACCCCCACCTACAAAATCAGAGTTTTTATTATCTACATGTAAACGGAGGGTAGTAAGAATCTTCTGTTGTGTAAACCACAGAGTGAGTCTCAGTGTGGTTTGTCATTTAACTTGTGCTCGTTGGGGAATCACCCCTGCTCCCCATTTTTTGTTTTTAGACACTCATGGTCAGTGCCTGTGTTTATATGCTTTAACATCATAGGTTCATCAGTATGTGGATACCACTTTAAAACATTTATCTTTTGTTTAATTTAAGCTGTGTGTAAGTATCTAGTCATGTACCTGAAATTATTCCTTGTTCTTGATTAACATGTGCTCGTGAGTTCATCTGAGTGTGTCTTGTTATTAAGCTTCTTTATTAAACTCACCTTTTAATTTCCTGAGTTAATTAAAGGTTTCTGTTATTTTTACAATCTCCCTGGTTGTGTGATGGCAAGTGTAGTATGTTTTACTCATTTGGTTTCTTGTAATTTATCATGCTGTCAGCGGAGCTGTTGAACTTTTACTTTGTGTTTAGGTATTAGTAATGAGTGACTGAAACAAATGATGTTGTAATAGCTAACATATATTTGTAAATTATATTCAAGTGCTATCTTTATTTCATGCTGAGCATAGGCACTGGAAGAAAAGTGACATTCCATCATTTGAGTGTTTGTCAAGAATACAGTATAATAGTGTTGGTTTAAATTTAATTTTCCTTAGTTCTAAAGAACTAACTTTATTTTTGTTACATCTGTTCTTCTTGTAATAGATAATTACATCTACTTTCTTTTACATCGTAATTCTGTGTTCTGCTTTTATTACAGACTAATGATAAAGCTCCCCTTCCTGCCAGATTTTTTGGGCCATGTGATGCAGCTTCTTAAAATTTTGGATATTTGGAATTTTTAGGGAAATTGTAGTAACCAAATATAGACAAACCATATCTCTTAGCCTTAATTCTTCAAAATTCAAAAAAATTTAAGCATGTAAAAATTTCTCCCCAATCATTATGTGCTGCAGAGCTGTGGTCCCTTTCAACCTGGCCCATTCTGTGATTATGCAGTTGAATTAACAGAAAGTGGCTTTAGATTCAAAGATTTTAAAAAAAGAACTTTTCTGAGGGGAAAAAGTTCACATTTCTAAATTAGTTCTTTTTCTTCAATGTATAATGCATTTACAGTGGGTAATTTTGTGGTGTCAGTTAGTTCTATGCTTTCTTCAGCAGGACTTGCATAAGCTGTGACATTCAGGAATAATGTGCCCTTCTGAAAGTGATATTCATTGAATGTTTTCATCTTTTATATGTGTGTGAGCAAGAGTTTGGGAGGACTGCATTACTCACAAATGAGCAATATATGAGTTATAGATCACACCAAACAATCATCAATAAAAGCTCTGTAGATCACATTGCCATACATTATGCATATGCTACATGTTTCACTGCAGAAAAAAATGGAAGTTAGAGACTGTGGTATGGGTTTACTTCTCACATTTCTTAGATTATAAAGCTAATTCCTTCTTTTGTATCAGTCTAAATATGAAAACCCATAGCAGGTGTTGTGTGTCTTAATGGAATGCTGTGAATGTCCCGATTTAGGTTATCCAAGCTTTTAATTTCCAGCTCCCAGGACCGTTAGGTAGCAGGCCCAAAAGTGCTCACTGGTGCTAAGTGAAATATCAAGTGTATTTATCATGAGCTTTTAGATAAGTTCCAGATCTTAAGAACTGAAAAGCGCCTTGACATTTAGAGCTGGGCAAAACTGTTACAAAACAGATTTAGATATTTTTAAAATAAGTCTGCATCTCCCAAAGAGGAGGGGTTTTTTTGTCCTCTAAGTATGGAACGGGTGAACAGAGGTGCAATGGATTATATCTGACACAACAGCTGTGGTGATGGTCTGTGTGGGATACAGGGGAGCGTTAATTTAATCATCTGCATGTACATGGTAATGGGAAGGAAAGACGTGATAGATGCAATATTGAAGAGCTCTGGTAACATGTTTTTAGATGATTTGATGAGTTTACTTTCAGAATAATCTGGAAAATTGCAAAGACAAGATGCCTCGTGTTACACAATCTGTTGCAATCAATATGGAATGGATGTGCTGTAACAAATCTGGATCTTGAGGGAGATCACTGAGTCAGAGAAATGTAGAATGCAGAAAAAGGTTAGATCTCTGATTTGTGGCTCTGCTTTCTCCCTTCAGAGATTTTTGTTTTCAACCTTTGGTGATTAGCAAGTTCATTTTATGTCTTTATTTTCTTTTCAATTCCTAATGATCCTTCTCAGCTCCTGAAAGCTATATAATAGGGACCTAATTACATACAAGTGTTGTCCAGAAAAGAGTTCTATCAGTTGGAGAATTAAAGACAAAATAAGGTGTTTTGAGCATGAGAGTCACAATGATCACTTGCTGAAATATTGGCGGAAAACATAAAACAGTACCACTGAAATGTTAGTACTAAACCAAAATGAGTACCTGCCTCTGAAGTTACGTGTGCCAAGTTATGTGGATTCTGTCATGCTTCCTGCTCACAGGCCGTGCTGTGGAAAAGCAGTCACCTCCATGTGTTTTGTGCAGATGGTCCAGTATTTGTGGTCATCACACAAAATCTCTTCAGGTGTGGATTAACAGGAATGTAGGTAATCCCTGTAATTTATAGTAAGGTACTGAACAGAATAGGGAAGGATGAGAAATAGATAGGATGGCAGGACTGGAAGTGCCTCCGAGTAGCTGTAATCCCTTCCATGTGATTGAGTGGCACCCTTGATGGGCTTCTGTGTGGTAAAAATGAATAATACCTCCTGACACATGTCAGTGAATTATCTGCCTGTAAGAACAGAGGAGATGGTTTCCCTTTGTGCTAGAAATTGCTCCTAAGCACGGGCAATAACAGTGTCTGTCTCTGTCACGGCTGTGAGCAGCCCATAAGAGCTACAGGGTGTGCATCAAGTCTTTGTGAGCATATGTGGTCCATAACAACGTGCTGGGAACGGGATAGATATAAATATGGAGTGCTTTAAATATATAATGCCATATATATTATAAGAAAAAAGGATACAGTTATTGCATTGGCACATGAAGTATCCATGTGCTCCCTGGGAGGTTGTGAGAGACCAGATTTATTAGGGAGGTTTGTTACCCTTCCTGAAGCTGCTGAGAAACTCCTGTGATTGCTGCAGAGTGTACAAAGTGCTACAGTATAAAATCAGGGAGATGGGAGCTTTGAAACCAATCTTAAAGGAGACTGACTAATGTACTTATTGATTAAAAAAATAAAAAATATGAAATAATTTTCTAGTGACCATTGATATTCTGGAAGATCAGGGTCTTGGCAAATGCGCAGTATAATGTGCCTTTCTTCCTGGAGGGGGGAGGGGAATCCCCTATTTTTTATCTGAGGAAGTAATTTTATTTTTAAAGACTGGCTCTCATGACTTTCATCATAGGAAATGTATGGTCTTCTCTACCCTCGCTTCTTACGGCTCTGGAATACACAACTCTTAGTGCTGCTAAAGCACCTGACACCTCCTGGGAGCAACAGACACCTGCAATTTTTAAAGCTTTCTCATAATAACAATGACTCAATTAGAGAGAATCCAGTGATCTGCAATCTAGACTGTGAGTCACTTGTCTTTTTCCAATTACTTTCTGTATACTGAGAGGAGGCAAATATTTACAGCAGAGGTAGCAGGAGGCCCTTACCAGCCTTTGCTACCTCACAACAAATGCCTGAGCCCTGTTATTGAGCAAGGCTTTGTTTGCAGATGGTTAATTAGGGACCTAACTGAATCTTTTAGAAGGACAGATGCAAGTTGATTAACATCTGTATCATCTACATGAGTAGCCTTTAATAAGATGCTCTTACAAGAAAAAAATAAAGTGATATATCCAATTAAAAGCTTCAGCTTGCTCAGCAGTTCACAGAAAATTAGGAAACTCTAGCGAACAAAACCAGGCAAACAGGAGGAAAATTATAACTATACAAAGAGGCCTTTCATGTGAATGTAAAGAAATGTTTTAAATATCTAAAGAAAATACAAAAATAAACCTCAATATTATAAAGATTGAATGTGTGAAATGTTAATGATCCAGATTAAGTCTGTCATGATGTATATATAACTAAAGATTGCCCAAAGATAATTTTTTTTTCTTAAATGAAGAAAAATATTAATCTATGTTTTAAATTGCATTGCTTATGGTAAATTCATAGAAGTTAGAATAAGGACAAAACCAATTGGAATGGGAAGGGCAAAGATTGCTTGAGCAAAGAATGTTAGCTGATAAACAGACCAAAAAAGATAGTGTTTGGAATTGCAAATTTCTACACTAGGTGTTTCTCCAAAAACAAGGACTTTACAACAATCAGAACTGGAAGTCATCCAGAAATGTCACAGCAAAAATCAGGGACAAGGAAACTGGAGAGAGTAGAAACCATTCCGGCAATTTATGATCAAAGAGAACTAAAAGACATCTATTAAATTCTTAAATATATTGATGGACTCTAGAACTTTTTTGCGACTCATTTCAATAGACATTTGGGGAATTATGAGAAATTGCTCTATCTGGGACTGAGGAGGTTTTCAAGAAGATTTTTCTTTCAAGGTCTTTGACGTAGCTTTTATGGTGCTTAAATTTTTCCTCCAACATCGTATTCCAGAGATTTCTGATAGCGCAAGAAGAAATAATGACGTGTTTTTTGTGTACGTAGCCTACCTGCATATATGGTCAATTCTATATGTTTGGGGAAAGTCACCTTAAGTCATTGTGGCCTTAAATGGTACTTACTCAATTAAGCTGGGAAGTAGGAGGCAGCTGGATTTCTTGCATGGCTGTTGTGATTCTTTGAGTGCCCCTATCCAGAGGATTTGGCTTTGGCCAGGTTAGGCCCAGCCATCCATAACTTCTTCACGGAGAAAGCACAACCTATGTCACAGACACGAACTCTTGTGAGATGTTCTGGGTATCCGTAGATAGCTGCCAGTGAAAAGACAGCTTGTACATTCTCTGGGCCCTTCACCTTCCTGTAACCACAGTATTTACTCAAGCACTTCCCTCTCTGGACATTGCTCCCCCAGGACATGTGCCATGACTTCACTGCATTCTCTGTATTCAGTACCACACAGTCACTTCCAATTTGTAGCTCTATCTTCATAAAACATGCCTGCTTTGTCTGCGACCTTTCCCCAGAACATCTTATGCCACATTTCTCAGGCTTAAAATCTTTCATAAATATTTTAAATTTTATTATTATCTTCAGCATACCATTGCAAGAGAACAAATCATCACAACCAAAATTCTTTAACTGGCTCTTTAGCTATGCTCCTTTGCTTAATGCTTTCCTGCTCTGGTGGTATCGTGTGTTACAATAGATGCCAGTGGCACACACAGTCCCACACTTCTGTATATTCTTAGGGAAATCTAATTGTGCTCCGATTGCATCACTGTATTTTAAAACAGATTTGTTTTACAATAATGAAAGACAGGAATCCTTAATGTTACCTGAGTCAAGGCCAAGTTTTCAATTAAATCGTAAGACCTGGATGGAGCTGGTATTAGGGAAAAAATGTAATTGTCACACATCTCAAAGATAACTGAGAAGTTTCTGAAAGACTGAGGCAAAATTGTCCTATTTGAACAGATAAAAGCATAAAAAGTTAAAGGAGATTGTGAGCGCATGACAGTAATAAGAATGAAAATGGCTTTGGAATTTTAATTGTAACAATCAGAAGTTGTGACCGTACCTCTCTTGAACATAACTCTATTTTGAAACAGTAGTATCATTTTATCCTTTATAAGGTCTTCTCTGTAAAAGGAAACAGAAAGGCCTCAGATGAAGAATATTCAGTGTCCACATGGTACATTCATTCTGTAATAAAATTCCTTCTAACTTCCTTGCATAGCCTTAAGTACAGTTCTCCTTTCCATTTGTTATAAGAAGCCAGCTGCCACTTCTTAACCTCTGTTTGAAGTTTGCCCTGTTGTCTGTCTATGGGAATTGAATTTTGTAGCAAGCGGGAGAGGTGGTTAAAATACCAGGCACAGCTTGGGCTACGGGACTGCACCTGTCCCTTCCCGCTGGCACAGACCATGGTGCTTCCAGGTCACCCAGCAGTGACATCTGTGCCCTCTCCTTGGGGATGCACTCAGGGCCAGGGATCCTGCACTCCTCAAGTCCCGCTGTCTTCATGGGAGCTGGGATCCAAGTTTGCACTCTTCTGGTACAATTAACACAGAGAGCAGCAAGTCTGGAACTTGTGGTTACGACATGACAGGCCGCTGAGAGATGCTTTCTGAGTGACTCACGGGCTTCACAAAGTCTACTAAGAATGGAGAGTGGTTTAATTGCTAAAGAGTCTGGGGCTGGCATTTAGTAACTACTGCTGGTTTTGTGCTGCTGATCTAACCACAGGAATTAGCAGTGGGTTCCTGTTTTTCGCTGTTGCTGAACAGGGAAACACTGATTTGAGTGGCTGCCCACAGGAGGGGGGAAATGAAAGAGACAGGAGTTTAGTGCTGAATGAGTACAGTGTGTGTCATTTTATGGATGGCTGGTACTGTGATACAGTCTGAGACCTATAGAAACCCTGTCTTGGTGTTACTATTGAAAGCAAATAGCCAGTAAAAAAAAATGTGTGCAGTTGAAAACTTACCGTGGGATGCAGCCTTGATGCAGAGCACTGTAGTTGCAGCCCAGGGTAATAAAGAAGTGTTTGTTTGGAATATTTGACAAAGCTTGGTTTCTATAGCAACAATCATCATGAATACTTTCAGCTTCAGAAATAACATCTGCCTGGTGACTGATCTCAAATCTCAACTCTTGTTGAAGTGAATAAGAATCTGCTCCTTCTGCTTACTGCTAGCCAGTGGCATTTGATACAGGGCATTTATTTCCACAGGGCTGGGAAAGGTGTTGGGAAGTGGTGGGAAAAGGCGAGAGGAATCAGAAAACAAGGGTAAAATATGTTATTTGCCTCTTTACCCCTTAGTCACTGCTAAAATAAATCAGAGTTTACATAGAGATCAAAAGTAAATGTGTTTCACCATTCTGTTGACTGATGTACAGGACAAACATAACCCTGCTTTAGTCTTGTCAGTGATTTAAACTGTATGGTTAAGCTTAGGGGAAGAGAAATCCTTTGGTTGGATATGAAAAATATATGGATGGAGTACAAATCTTCATGGAATGCAAGGCTCTGAAGGAAACTTCAATGAAATGTTCAGAGATTTGTGAATTTTCAAGGAAACTTTTTCAAAAAGGTGGTCAGTCTGCTGTGAAAATGGTATTTCTTTTGAAGAAAAGATGCTAAAATCATCATCACTGCTGCTAAATTTTGCAATGTAAAATTTAAAGTGAGAACATTTACTGAAGCAAAATAACAAATACTTCCATGCAATAAGTATTGGGACTATAGAATTTAATGTGAATCATGATTTTTGTTGGTGGTCACTGGGTACCACCTTAATGAAGAGAATAAAGATATGACATAATCAGAAGTTCTGCTGTGCCATAGGAAATATGTGTGGAACAGAAGTGTGAGTTGTGCTGGGCTCTATTTCCATGGCACTCATATTCAATTAGCAATGCCCAAGAGCCTAAGCAAGCTTGGAATATGGTACCAAGGAAAAAAAAAAACACTTACTTTCCATGTAAGTGGGGTTCAGCAAATACTTTACACTGTACATCTATACTGGGTTGGTAAAGATTATACAGGTTTTGTAATATTTTAAAGGATCAGTCTTTTTTCTTTTTTTTAATAGTAAAAAAATCTGTCTCTTTAAAAAAAAAAATTTCCATCAGATATGTCGAGCTAACATGAGTAACAAGAATAAATAGTTTCATTCATGCAAGTAATCGTGTTTGCTTTAATGCAAAGTTTCTCCAAGCACTAATTCTCATGTGTCTAATTATTTGTCAGATTAGATCCTGTAACTTCCATTTTTGTGTGCATTTTCAGTGATGTTCTGAATATGAGCACAATAAGTACTAACAATCTTGATGGGGAGCATCTTAGAAAGCAACATTAAGTGATAATACTTGAGCTTGAGTTTATTTGCAGGATTTTTCAAGGACACTATTAAGAAATGAATAACATAGTGTCAGATTTGCAGCTGGTGTAAATCAAAATAGTTCTGCTGCTACTCGAGTGCCGTGCTGATTTAAGCAGCTGATATTTAGGATTTGAAGTAATTCATAAGATTCGAGTGAAAAACTACTCAATTATGCTTTCAAATTGGTAAATGGGCAGAGTAGGTGATGGAGGTCCTCAAGAGAGGAAAGCAAGGGACAAATCTTGCAACACCTTAGACAAGGTCTGGTTTATGCTTTCGCACTCTTGCCAACCTGCCCTCTCCCTTTTTCCCTTGCTGGCAGCAACCACTGCCAAAGCAGTTTAACACATGCTGCTGCTACCACCAAATAGCACAGTGAAACCAGCCTCCCTTTTGCTGCCATCTCATACCTTTTCCTGGGATAACAGAAATCTTTTATTTGTTGTTGCTCTTCCCGCTGCTGGAGCGGCTACGATCGGATCCACAATGTCCACATGCAGTCACTGGGATGAAAACTTCTACAGACTTGGAAATCTTCAATAGGGATCATTTGTTTCAGAATCGTTCTGGCTCTGGTGTGCACACTTTACAGCTGTCCTTGGGCCACGGCAAGGACAATGAAAATAAAAGCTATGTCATGCTTTCAGACGTTCGTTCGTGTCCTCCCTACGTTCCATAGTCTGTGATCTGTGTAAGTTGTCATGATAGAAAGTAATTTGTTATTCTGGTGCCATTAGCATTTTTTTTCCTGCATTAAGAATATTGCCAAGTTTGCACTTTAATCCCTTCTGCTGACAGCTGGTTTTCACAACGTCTTGATTTAGTTCTCATTTTTATTGTTATGATTCCAGGTAGAAATGTTTTAATTTATCATTCTCTAGGCATCCTGCATGTGGCCAGGAGGTTAAAAAAGAACTTGAAAAGGCATTGCTGAGGAAAAGTTCTCTAACGTTGTATTTTGGATGACATACAGGGTACTATATTTTCTTTCCAATTTTGCAAGAAATGCAAAATACAGCGTAATCCTTTCAGGACACTTGCCTTTCCTAACCCTCACGTCTGGCATAGATCTCCAAAATTATGATCAAACCTTATCTTTTATGACTCTAGGGTGCTGCAGAGCTACAGGAATAAGATCTCTGCAGTCACGAAAGGTAACTGTTTGTCAGAACTTCTGCCTTCTGTCTGTTTCATTGTCACAATGACACTGAAACTTTTGATGCCCCCCGAGCAAAGGACAGCCCTTCTGTGCTCCTCATGGACATTTCAAAAGCCTGCAGCTGACTCAGTTCGCTTGTTCCCAATGAAAGCAACTGTACTGTGCTCATACTTAGCCTTGCTTATTACCACAGCCACACTGTCAGTGAGGCAGAATTTAAATTGTGCCTTGTACTTTATCTTTCCCAACCCTGGAAAGTTAGTCATGGCTCTGAGGGGACCATGTCCTCTTCTGCAGGCAGTTTGGGGTAAAGTTACCCCGTTGTGATACATGGGAGTGACTCTCTGCTCTTAAGTGATCAGCCCAAGCTCAGTGATGGACTGTCAGTCATTCGTCCCCAGGGAAATGAGAGTTTTCACAGACGAGTCTTTAAGGCTGAACTGTAAAGGAATAATAGAATTCTCTGCTTCTCATTTCTAATCCTTGGAGATCCAGCAGATATGCCCATCTGGGAAACAAATGCCCGTTAGCATCACTTCACTGCACAGCACCACTTTGACTTACAGGATGGCAGTCAGAAGAATTTACAGGAAGGTACCTGGGGATACATGATTCCTGGTATATGCCACAGACACAGAGTCTCAGGTGCTTTTCCCAACAGGATCTACCTGGATGCTGCCAAGATAAATTTCTTTTCACAAATTGGACGCTGGCACTGCCAGCCTTTAATAAGACTCGTACAGCTTAATAGGGGAATATTCTGGAAGCTCTGGGGGATATCTCTGGCAGTAATCCAGTACAACTACTACACATACCATCCGCTCTAAGTTATGTTCAATATTTTCCATATTAACCTGAAATTACCCTCATTAATGGGCAAGATGTAAGGGTAAAGTAAAACCAAGTTTATTTAACAGTGTGAAGACACAGGGAACTGCATACATGCGCACACAGACAAAGAAATGCAATGTTCCTTGCAGCCACCTGATGTTTTAACTTAGCTTCAGTGTCTTGTGCGCTGCACACCCACTCGTGAAAATCAAGAAAATTCCAGGATGGTGTGCACTGATGTCACAGTTCAGGAAAAGCAACCTCTAGGCAGTAGGATAAAAGCTGAATAGGAAACCTGACAAGGAGGTCTTTCTGGAAACCCCACTGAAAATAAATGCATCTGCAGGTGTTTCTCGTAGCTTTGTCTTTTTTAATCAGAATGTCAATTTCATAACTCTCTTGCTAATGAAATGCTACATGACATTGTATTAGGTTTCGAAATGAAGTCCCTTACTAGATTAACTGAGAGTAGTAACTTTGTTGCAAATAAATGTAGTTCTTATAATAAAAATATGACTCTTCTGAGCATAAACACTTTAAGAGTAATAGATAAATTTCAGATCAGTACAGAGCTAACAACCATATTCTACTCAGAAAAGACTGCAGGAAAGAATGCAGTCTATCATTGTTAGAGCTGAGATAGAGAAGCAAGACAATAAATTGAAGGATAACAATGCAGTTTGTGCACTGGGGCCATAATCACAGCTTGGTAATCATAATGTATTCTATTTATTGTTCATTTCCACTGTTTTTCATATGGAAAATAATGTTCCAGGACAGTCTGAGATTTCCATTTCTATTTTGAAACAAGGAAATTAATGATTTGTATTCTGCAAAAACAGGGGGGCAGAATTACAATGGAAAGTTAATTTGCTGTTAAAAAAGTAATGAGAAATGTTAGTGTAATTTTGGTTGGGTTGCATTTAATTATCAATAAACCCATTGATCTCAGCTTTATTAGTCATGGTAGAAGTTTTCAGGGAAAAATTGTTCATTTTGAAGGTTTAGTGGAGTTGGTAGAATCCTCCCAGTAAGCTGATGCAGCTGGATGGCTTGGTCACAGAAGTAGGGCAGTTACCTCAAGTCTCTTCCAGTATTAGGTAGAAGAATTATGAGATACACCGAAAAGTTCACCAGCTTTTGCTGCTGTAGGTAATGTGGTTATGTACCTCCCATAGGTTAGTGGAACCTCATTAGCCAAAACTATAAATCACTTAGAAATCCTCAGGCAAAAGAAGGTGCAGTGTAGAAGCTCAGAGTTGCTGAGGACACTCGGGCTCTGGGCCATTCTTGCAGGTTTAAATGAGGTGAAGCTTTCCACTCACTAATTGCAAGAGAGGAACTTTATGTGATATATTAAATGAAAATCTTCAGTAGATGCTCAGAAGTTCTGTAAAACCCTGGAGTCAAATGAAGAACTGGTGTTTCCTCTGCCAGCCACAAGCAATGTTCAGTACCCCAGCCTTGTTTATTCTCTCAGTGTTTCCTGAAGTATATTTCTCCCTCACACAAATGATGTTCCATGAAAACTTTTTTTTGTGTGTGTGTGTTACACTATCATTAAGGCTCATTACTCTTTGAAAAAATCTGGAGAAAATTGTCAAAACTTGTGGGTGGGCGGGAAGCTCATACTCAAAAGTCTGTTAACGAGCGTTAGTTCATTAGTTCACCCAACACATAGAATAGGAATGTGGTGTAGCACTGATAGTCTACAGAGCCAGCAGTGCTGATGGCAGCCTTACTTTCTGAGCTCCAGCACTCTGAAGGTGTCAGGTTCTCCTTAGGGCAGCAGCAGGTGCTGTGAAAGTGGTGGGATTTTCCTGGGAGGAGCAGATGGCACTTCTTCCCTCTGAAATTACTGCTGGGTTTGATATCTTGGTGAATGACCATGGAAAGAATCAGGTGGAGATAGGATGGAGGTTGTCTACAGGTGGGAGTCTGCCATCTCCTTCTCCTGGCAGGGTAGCTGCACAAGGGACAGTTGGAGTTTCTTCAGGAAAATGGCCAAAAAAGCCCCAACCAAATGACATCAGTGGAATTCTGATTTTGAGAGGGTGAATTTTCTTTTCTTCCTTAGCTCTGCTGAGATGTCTGCCTTTACTGCACTGAGAATGGTCAGAACAATCACAGCATTTGACCCTTGATCTTTAATTACAGGTCACAATATTTCACCTCAAACATGCATTCAGTAAAAGCAAAATAGGGTAACCCAGATTCATCCTCTTACCATAAAAAACAGAGTTAATCTCTGCTTTCAACTGTGATTTAAAATAAAGTAGTCACAACTGCATTGTAAAAACCTGATATGATAAGGATGTTTTGGTAACGGCTGCCTTGATCAAGCTCTACATCCAGGGCAGCTGCATGAATGCCAGTGAATCCTGAGTGGGCATAGAAGAGCCCAAAATGTGCCTGACAGGTAGAGATGACTTTCAGCTCTTGGGAAATTTTTAATACTAATAGTAAGATTGACAGGTTTTTGAGGCTTTTGAATTTGTATGTAAGCATCTGAATTTGACCAAAATCCAGCCTGGGTACTCCAGGGCATTTCGGAATCTGAGACTTGTATATTGCTAATAAATCAAGTAACTCACAAAACAACCAAAGAATTTAAGAAAAGCACCTGAAGCTGAGAGCAAATGAAGATGTGAATACTTGTGGTACAACAGTCTGAAATTTATGTTTCCTCCTTTTCTGTATCTCTTACCTCTTCAGAGGACACAGTCTCTTTTTTTTTTCCTCCCCTCCTCTGAAGTCTTGCACATTAAAAATCCAGAAAAGTGGCTGTTTACATTCCGAGTCGGGTACTAATCCTGTTGCAACAACAGATTTGATTGTTTATTTGCCAATTCATCCAGCTTAGTTTATGTGGAATTCACCAGATTAATGCTGTTTTAATAATATGATTAAAAAAGAAGTTTAAATTGACATAATTAATACAAAAAAAAGGTATAATTCAAGCTGTTTTTAAAGAAGAACTGAAGTTTTATTTATAATGAATTCTTGTAAGTACAACTAAGACCACTTTAGTTAGGAAACATTACAGTGATTAATGCGTAGCTGTTTGCATTTTAATACTTGATTTATATATCAGATCTGTATTTGTGCACACTGTCAAACTTTATTCTGTTCTTGTCAAAATACTTATTGCTTCTGACAGGTGTAACATGCTCACATTAATCCTTAATTCCTTGATTCAATTTTCTAATTGCTTTTTTGGCATGAGTTTGGAGCCATTTAGTCTTACGTGAACTATTTGTCTTACGGTATAATAATGCACTTTTAAAAATTGGATGCACCTAACTTAGAATGTTGAAGAAAATAGATAAAGGGATATTACTTAGTACTGAAAATCAAAAGTTTTATAGCACTTCTGAGAGGCACCACTTCTTGGAATACAGATAGAACCAAAACACTTTATACTTTTCATGTTCCCGTATTCACAGTATTAAATATTTTCATAGATACAAATTGATGCTGAAGTTTCAGTGCATTTTGCCCAAGGAGATGGTGAACACTTAGAGCAGCTCCGTGAACATCCCCTGAGTCATCGCTGTCCTGCTCTTCTCACCTCTTCAGGCCACTGCTCTCTGCTGCCCATCCCACCCACCAAGGGGGACAGAATCCACTTCCCAGCTTCTTCTTGGTCTGCACTCTTAAAGCTGCTCAGCTCTCTTATTCCTAAATAGACAAATACAATCATGCAAGATTTGCAGGGGTTTTTGATACTTAAATAAATATACCCAGCTGTTCTGCTGCTTTCTTTAATAAAGCATGAATATGGCATACACTGTCATATGTTCTTCTGCCAGTAATGGTAACGTTGTCATCTGTTCTTCGGGTAGGAAAAAAACTAAGCCAGCCCAAACCTATTTCTTTCAGAAACAGATGCAAAAGAATCTTCCCAAAGCTTGGTATTTCCTCATAAACTCACCCAGGTAGCTGAACTTTGGCTAGGTCTTTATAGGACTTTCAGAAAAATATTGTGAGAATGTAGAACCTTTAATAAAAATCTAGGAACCCATGAAGATGACTCCTGATACTAATTTTCTGTGAATAAATGCATGACACTTAAATTGTGGATAAAACTTTATCTATTTGTTTTTTATTGCCTGATTTAATCCCTACCCTCTCCACTTATTTCTTCTTTCTATATCCTCTGGGTTACTCTTCTGTTCTCCCTATCAATAATAATATATGTTCTTTGACCCCTTTATTCCTTCATAGTTTTCTGCCTTTTTCTTATTCACCTTCCCAGCTGACACACGTCTTTCTGTCACAGTGTGTGTAAAGAAGGGAATGTAGGAGTAAAAGTTTATCATGGAAGTGTTTGTTTATTATGTCTTCCACTGATAAAGTTTTATTAATCTGTGATTGTCATTTGAGGTTTTGGCAAAAAATGTAAGTCACTTTCTCTACAAGGGGAGAAAAAAAAGATAATTCTAGCAAGTAAATCATGGTAGCTTACTGCTCTGGGCAAACAAACTTGTGCCTTATCTCTTCCAAAAGACCCGTGGAAAATGCATGATAAATGGCACATTTCAGAGAACATGTTATGTCACTGTGAAATAACTTTGATTCATGATTATGTATTTATCTTTAAACAACTGACAAACCTTAGGGTATCTAAATTATTATCATTTGCTCTATGCTACTGTGTTATTTTGCTAGGGAACCTGAAGGATGTGAGGTAAGATAAGACATCTGCTTTTGCAGTCAAAATTTTTTTATAAAGAATAAATAAGCACAAAATTCTTACTGTATTTTATTTTTGGATTAAGTCCTTTGAAAAAATATTTATCAGAAATCATTTCCTGCAATTGTGTTTTGAAGAGCATTAGTATAAACTTCAAACAGAAAAGGATGGGGCCTGTTGATCAAAGGGTTTATATAACACAGCAAAAGAATATATCATCAGTTGGACTTATAATAAAGGAATCACCAAATTAAAATTCATAGTGGTAAATTTGTTCCTTTCAGTTGTGTGCTTGCATAAACTGTTCTGAATTACATTTTAAAATTAAGATTTCATTTTCTCTGTGTTTTCAAATAGTTGTTTGATTTGCTGTTGTGAGAAGTCAGGAAAGATGACTTAAAAGCTCTATTGCTTGCATTAGTGACACCAGCTGAAGCTTTTGGGGCTTTAGTTTTCTATTTCATTATTTGGTAAAGGTTTTGGTGAATGTAAGTTGTCCTTCCCTATGTCATGGCAATTTTAAATTAGATGTCATTCTTCACCCAAAGTTCTTTAATTCTGTCACTTTAAGAGAATCTACAGAAATGCCTTTTAAATATGACCCTGAAGTTAAAAAAAAAAGTATATTTATCTATTTTTCAATTTATTGCTATATTCTGTTTCCTTATCTTCACTGAGCAGTAATAAATGTTGGTTACTTGGAGGTAGAGAAATAGAAAATGATAATTGCTTTACATGATGGAAGTACCTTTGTTTTCCTTATATCAAGTACTTTGCAGTGTATTTAACTTGGCTAAACTATCATTTTTTCTTAGAATATTTGAATAGTTGACATTTATGTATACATTGCATTTTGTATGTAAATAGAATGTTTTCTGGCTTTGAATTTTGAATCAAAATGTTGAACTCATATTTTGCCTTGGAACATGACAGACATTTAGAAAATTTACAAAGAGAAAAAGAAAGAAATGATTATGCTGATTTTGACCTAATGTTTTTCGAAATATCTTTAGTGCTTGGCTAAGTGTTTAGCTTTCAAAAGTGAAATGCCTATCTCTTGGTAAACACAAAACTTGGAGACATGGAAATGCAGGGACATTGTAAATTTTCATCTTAGAAACTTATTATTCTGTGGCTTTGTAGACTGCTTTGCTTTTTTTCCCAGCTCCTACTGTCCTTGGTAAATTGAGAACAATATGGCAGCAACCATTTAGTTGAAAGCTAACTGCAAATTAAATTTTCTATTTAGTTCATGAGAGTTTGGTAATGGCACAAACCCCCTGCCATCAACACCACTGCTGTCATAGCTTTATATAAGATAAAGCAAGGTGATAATCGCACAGGCAACATTTTCAGAGAGTTTTTAAGAATATGTAAATATAGTAGCACTGCACCTATTTTTTGCATATGCAAAAAGAAGGTGGAGGGTCTTGCCTTGAAGAAATCATTTCCTTAGCAAGACAGACAGGGAGAAGACAGAATTCCTGGCCTGGGTGGATCTTAAGAGGGATTGGCTATTTCTAGCTATTGGTGTATGATGTAGATTTGCTCTCATTTCATAGTTTTGGCATTAGGCAGGCTAGGTAATGGATGCTGTTGAAGCACAATTCTTTCACATGGATACTTCTTAACAGAGTAGGGCTACTCTCAGAT
Source organism: Oriolus oriolus (assembly GCA_013400235.1). Lineage (NCBI taxonomy): Eukaryota > Metazoa > Chordata > Aves > Passeriformes > Corvidae > Oriolus > Oriolus oriolus. The sequence continues at coordinate 445,122 of VXBT01006918.1, read as the reverse complement.
ACCAGTGCGTATATCAACAGGTTTTGCTGTTTTCTAAGCTTTAATTTGATATTACTACATTTAGCAAGCTATAAAATTCAGTAAAATTTTGTTGTCTCGATGATAATTTATTTTTTTGTTTGGTTAGATCAGCAGCGTGGGCTGTCAGAGCCCATTTTTAAGTCGATTAACGTGGTTTGGACAATGTGTTTGAATGCAAAGAACCAATTAGGAAAAATACCTTCCTGCCATTACAGTGTGCCTTAAAATAAACTAAAGATGCACAAGTCAAAGTGGAATGGAAATCTCTAAGGTTAACATGGGTGTCTTCCTTTTGCAGGGTGCTCCTAAGCCGATTGCCATCGAGCCGTGCGCAGGAAACAGAGCCGCCGTCCTGACGGTGTTTCTGTGTCTGCCCAGGGGAGCATCGGGAGTTCCACCACCCGGGCAGTCAGGTAAGGCTGCTGTGGTGGGTGCTGTGCCTGACTCCTTCTGCACGCTCTGCCTGGGCAAAACCACCCTCACAGATCCAAAATAATAGCACCGCAGATGGGTACGAGGAGCTGCTCAGTCAAGCTGATGTTAAGTTTAGCCCCAGTGTTTAATTTTTCTTGGGGATTTGGTGTCGTAGCCAAATAAAAAGCCCAGTGATTAAGCCAGACTCATTTCATCAGGATTTCCTGAAGCAATACCTTTGCGTGTCAATATGCTCCAACTTTGTCTCTCAGGGGAAAAAATTTCATATGCAGCCACTTCCATGGTTTCAGTTCAAGCTGCTGTAACTGAGGCTGTACAGGGAATACCAGTGAGTGTTTTCACTTCAGGCTAAAATTCAGTGCAGTCTAGTTTGCACCTTAAATCCCAACACTTTGCTGTCTGGGACTCAATTAAAATACTAGTATTCCCCAGAATGCCTGTCAGATAAAACCTGGAATTGTGTGAAGGAATGCTTCTGCAGGGAGGTGTTCACTTCGGAAATGATCTCAGCTCATTTTAAAGTAGCGCTTGCGTTACCTGGAAGCACTTCTTGTGGTGATCTGCCTTCCGTGCTAGATCATTGTACAAAAACGTTCTCATAAAATACTTCCTGAACAGAAGGTACCTACCTACACCTTTAAAATCCTTTAAATAACCACCCACGATGATGTAATATAACAGAGCCATGATGAGAAAGCGAAGACAGTAATGTGACACTGCACATGTGACCAGTTTACTCATTCAGAATTCACTGGAGCTAGAGCCAAAATGACAGCCTTTGTAAGGAATAGCAGACTGCATGGTATGTGCCCAAAATGCAGGAATAAACCAGAAAATATGCTTTCAGGCTAACTTTTATCATTAAGAGCCAAAAAAGATATCCTTTTAACCTTCAAAAATCCATTTAAGAGATTAAAAAGTATTGAGTAATGACGAGGGCAAACTCAGTTGACTTATGTTGGAAATAAGCTCAGCTGGGTGTTCTTCTTTTGGCCTGATCACTATCTGTTATTTGTTTGAGAGTTTTAGTTCATTTTTTGAGGGCGAGGAGTGTTATATTTTCTTCCCTCTGAGTTCTGAGATGAGGACTTAGTTCTTAAAATGCTGTTTATGGCTTGGAGTATCATTTTTGGAAGTGCTATGAAAGTAAAAGTGTTACTGATGCTTTGTCAAATACATTTCCTGGAAGAAATATATAAATGTAAGTGCTCTGAAGAGAGCAATGAGAGAGGAAGGATGTTTAGCTTATTCCCTGTTCATGTTTTAAGGAAATGAAAAAGAAATGAAGGTGTTTATAGTCTTGCAACAAGAAAAAAAACATTATGGAAGGAAATTAAAAGTAATTGTTGAAACTGAAGCTTAAAATATTTTTGGAAAGGGTTTTTTTGTTGTTGTTTTCAAATTTACCTATGATGTGCATCTTGACAGTAAAAATGTGTTCATTTAATTTCTTCATAATCAGCTTCTATTTACCATATAAAGGAGTTTTTTAAAAGTAGTTGATCTTTGCTGTGTGTAAAGCATGGAAGTTGATCTTTGCTGTGTGTAAAGCATGGAAGGAAGAGGTTTTTTTGAAACAGGAACTTGGGTTCGGCAGCATGTGTCATTCTGCATGTTTCTCAGCCTGTGAAAGAATACATCTCTTTTTTAAACACGTTATGTTCTGTCTTCTCCATCAGCTTCCATCAGCTTTGTAGGCATGTATTTGGAATGCCATTCCTCCATTTGTTATTATGATATCTGTCAGCCACTTAGTGTTCAAAAATATATAAATGTTTTAGTCCTGCAGCTTTTGCTTTGTTCGGGGTCAAAAGCAAATAGAAATGCTTGAGGTGTTCGGCCGTGCTGGGTCAGCCATTAGAGTGTATTAGATTATGTGGCTGTGATCATTTTCTCTTGTGCCTAATGAGTTTTGGTGCTCGTGGATTGCTCTATGTGACCACGCCTAGGCCAGGCAGGAGCTATTATGCAAATCTGTTGGCATACCTGTGGCTCCACTAATCCACTCCATTCCTGTCCTGCAGCACTACCTGCTGCTTCTTCCCTGGGCTGCCTGGGAGCAGATGCTGTGAACACTGCCAAGCTTTTGGAAATGATATGGAAACTTCGAGCAGCACACACGTTCTCTGTGCAGCTGGTTTCCCTTATGACCTAAGTTAGACAAAACCAATGATACTGAGGTGGATGGAAGTCGTGTGTTCAGTAATTACGTCTTGCCAAGTAATACTAGAATCCTCTATTACTTGCACACAGCCATTTTCCAGCTCATTGGGATCATTCTAGGATAAAACTGACAGGTGTCAAGCATCTTTGTTTAAATGATACGTCAATGATACTCTTTCCCAGTTCACAATGGGAGAGTGTGGCTTTCATTCCTTCTATACCTATGTCCCAAATACAAGAAGGGAATGCCTCTATTTTTATTGTCCTGCATCACATTTCCTCCAAAACTGAGGAGGCAAATTCTTTACATAAATAACTAGTCTACGCTCTGCTGGAGTTCTTAGTTGTATCCCTAATTTTTTAAGCTCTGAATCTGAGTTTTGCTTTTCCGAGTTTTACATTAACAAATATTTTGTTAAAAAAAGGTCTCTGAATATTAAAAAAAAACCCCAAAAACCCAATGAATAAACAAAACTCTAATGTAAAGGTTACTCTTTGTGCAGCATATGTTCTATACTTCACCTTTATCGGCAGCTGGAAGAAAAGTTGGAGCTACAGATGGTGGGCTTTGGCCAAAGGCTATGCACGGCAAAAACTTCTCTAGGAGAGACCATATGTCCCAGTGGAGATCTGTGTGTTCTCTGCTTCCTGCAGAAAATACTCAGAACTTTACAGACTTTCAACAATGTTGTTTAGTTATTTACAATATTGCTATAAGTGCTAATTGGGTAAGTTAAACAGATAAACCTCTTAATCCGTGATTTAACATAGATTTTATACAGGTTGATCATGTAGATTCAGTCAAAATATTTATAAAAATGAATTTATTGCAAAAAAAACAAACACTAGTCATTGTGATTCTTGTTTTTAAAAGGGATTTTTTCAATGAAGCAGCTATTTGTAGAATTAAGTATCCTGCAAATCTGGAAAGTCACAAAATGTTGCCATCATGGTAGGTTAGGTGTTTCACAGCAGACCTTACATTTTCTTTTGGGTGTAAGCAAACAGTTCACTTACAATTCTCCGAAGTAACCACTGTTTTCAAATGAAAGAAATTAGAACCAAAGTGTAAATTAGAAAGAGCAAAGAAAAACATTAGGTTAAATTTCTCAATTTGGATTGACTGATAGAACATGTGCTTTCCTCATTCTTCAACTGTCTCATTCACTGCATTGTATCTGTGTAATCAGATCAAAATTAGAGGGTTCAGAAAAATAACAATTGTCTGAGGGATTCCCATGTGTATCAATACAAATGCATCAGTGTAGTGCATACGTGACTTACAAGTTTTATGATATGCTGGAAGCTAGAGATCACCTTTTATTGCTGTAGTGTCTGACCCCATGCTTTAAATAGCCTAAACTCTTCTTAATATCAAAGCAGGTCTAATAATGAGAGCAGCTGCAACCAGATCTCTAGAAAGAATTTAAGTTATACATCACAAAGGGGATTGAACAAAACAAGTTAGACCAAAAAAAAGAGGATAGTATATAACTTAATGCAGAAAAAGGTGCCTATGAATTATTAGCAGTAGAAGGCCCAAGAATAACTCCTTCAAGGTCTTCATACAGCTCTGGTGATATATTGGGCAATACAGAAAGAATAGCTTGGTTAATGTGATAAATTTTGTTAAAGTACTGTGACCATGTCATCATTACTACTAAAGCCAACTAAATCCCATACTCTGAGGTACTGAGTTATTGTACAGTAAATTTATAAAACAATGTTGGCATCTTTCTTGGATAAGGCCACTTTGTGCTGTAAAGCACAAAGATAAATGAGAATATTAAACCATTTCAAAATAATTACAAATCAAGGAGTGTAATTTCTGAATTATTTACAGGTTATTTTACTTTCACACTTTCTTATCTACCAGGTGGGTAAAAGTGATAGAGCATGCAGTTGAGGAGCTTCCCTACTGAGGCAGTGAGCTGAGTGGTCTCTGCAGGTGTGCACAAATGAGTCTCTCTATTAAACCTTAGTGGATCTCTAACACCTCAATGGCTGTGACTGGGTGAGGTGAATCTAACTTAATCCATGCAATAACACTTGGAAATTAAATGGAAATTGAAATGGAAGGCTGCGTGCAATATTCCATTGTTGTAAATATAAATTAGGATGGCAGGCCTCTGAACAGTGCTATCTCAAAGTTCCTGTCTGATATCCTTGACTCAAAACAGAATTTTGTGGAATTCTGGCTGCGCTAACTGTGGCGTTCAATCCTACTTAATCAGCAAGCTACAGTAGGATCACAGAATCAATAAAACTACCATGCCATCTGCCTTCCCTGTCCTCACCATCATAATGAATAATGACTCATTAAGTGTTCTACAAGACAATTAGCTCTGGTTGAAAACAGTAACAAGGCTTTCTTGATTGTATTTATAATTTTCTCTGATTAAAATACAAAAAACCTAATGCATATCATAAGAAGCACATTAACATAAATATGAATTAACTAATAGTTTTTATAGAGTATTATATTTAATTATATTGCTCAGTTTTTCTGACCCTTAGTAACAAAACCATAGCTTATGGCTTTTCGTTTGTAGAAGGGGTTCATGTGTGTACCTATGTCAATATGCAGAACTGGCTGCAGACATACACTGGGACATGCAAGTGCCATGAATTTCTGCCTGCTACAAACACATTCCTTTGCTCAGTCCTTTCATACTTGCAAAATAACGCAATAAAGTCAGTAGTGCTACAAGGATGAGTATAGATTTTCCTGTAGAAAAATATAAGTAAAAGATGCAGCAGAAAAATACACTGTAATTAAGACACACAGAGGAGGGTTGAATTTCTGCTTTAGTGAAGAAAAACTATGAATACTGAAAGTGGGGAGAAGAAAAGTGAGGGGTAGACATAGAAACGGGAAGATATTCACAACTGGTTATTTAGATTCCTAAACATCTAAAAAAGAAACCTGAAATTGATATTGCAAAAGGAGAAAGGAACTCTGAAAAATGATAGATGTCTAGATAAGAACAAACAGCTCTGCATTCTGTTTTTCCCAGCTGGCTTATCAGGCCCTACAAAGCACCATCCTACTTTTTATTTAAGCAAGCATATTTCTGTGCATCATCCTTTCTTTGTTTTGTAGCAATCAGCTTCTCTTGATTGAATGTTCTCTCTCCTTTGTAATTTTGGAGACAGAATATTGGCCTATTTTCATTATTTTCTGTTTTATTGACATTGTTTCACCAAAGTATATTTTATATTTGTAATCTAACAGTACTGTTTAGGTAGGATAAAGTGGCATTGTAAATAGGGAAAACATTACTAAAAAACTGAGCAAAACTAACTATACAACACCCCTAGAAGAGACACCTACCCCCCATCATGAATAGCAAGATTTTTCAAATAATGAAATATCAAAAAAAAAAAAAATCTCGATTCTCTTATTTCCTCTGAAGTCCCAACATGCAACTGGAAATAAGTGAAATGATGTATTACACAAAAACAGTGCGGATGTTTAGAACTTGTGTTAAAATACAGAGGTGAGTCAGACATTTTATTTATTCAAAGTTGCACAGTCATGTTCATTTGACCAGAAGCTCTACAGATGAGCTGGAATATTATAAAAGACTCAGTGAGGAACAGAAATTTTTGAGTTTCCTTTTACTGTTTAGACTGTGTGAAGACTGGATTTAATCTTTCTCTCTAACCTAAGGCATGACTAGAGCATTTTGTATAGAAATGTAATTTTGGTGATTGTGTTGGGGGATGCTCTGTATTAGTTACCAACATGATGCCAGTTGAATGCTAAAAGAAAAAAATAGAAAACATTAACATTGTGGGAGAAAATCAAAATGGTCTTTGTAAGAGTTTTAAGGACGACAGCTAAAACTAAACTCCTAATTAGTATATTAAGCAGCAACTTCAACTTACTGACACTGTAAAATCTGGGGTTCTTTTCAGTTAACTGGAGATGCTTAACAAAATAGCTCTAAGACTTGGTGTAAACTAAAGTCATCTATTCCCAAGATCATTTTACTGAAGGAGCTGCTTCCTTTTGAGCAGTGAGGCCTATTTTTGGAGTGACTATTTTCTGCTTAATTCCATCCTTCTGCACTGCATCAAATGAGGGAGCAGACTGTGTTTATAGTATTGACACTGTGAAAAGAGCACAGTGGTAAGTGGCAGATGGTGCCGATGATTACTTAAAAAATATTTATGGCAATAGCAAAAACAAAGTAGATAATAAGACCTGCTAGCCACCACCACCCCTACTCCAGCCCAAACCCAAAGCAATTACTTCTGCAACGTGCAGGATAAAGTCTACTTGAAAAGTACAGATGTTCTTAGCACAGGAAGCTTTGTAAATGATCAAGAGTGACGTATTGATTTTGTCTGGTCTTTTACAGAATTTTAGGTGGTTCTGTAACGAATTTGTTTTTACCTCATTCTAGCCATAGAAACTTGATTCCTTTAAATTCTGAAGGATGTAAACATTTTAATATGAAGAATATGCAGTATAATGTTAGCAATGTGTCTTCCACACATCTTGGCAGAAGTAACTTATTGATTGGACAGTAAAACCCGCATGCTGTGGAGCCATCAGCTGAAAAACAGTGAAAAGAAAAAAAAAAGAGAGAGCAGAATAGAGGAGGTGGAGATGGTTGTTTTACAACTTTATCACTGGATTTCCTGCCCTAGAGGGACTCAATAAAATGAGACATATTAATAAAAAACTGTTAAGTACTGTGAACATTTCTTTGACAACTAGTCATCCATTGTTCCATCCAAAACCAGAGTATTAGAAATACTTTTTTCTTCTGGGGATTTTTGCAGCTTTAGTTGCATAAAGGGAACTGAAAGAATATCTGGAGAGGGTGTAAAATTCTGAACACTGTGAAGTGTAAGTGCAGCCATGTCCATCTCTTCCCCTGGTTGGGAAGGTTTGGGGAGGTTGTCTGAGCTATTGTCAGGTTGTACCCAGGTGACAATTTGGTAGTTTCCTCTCCCCTGTTGTCATGGGAATAGAGAAGCAATGATGAATGCTTGTGATCCAAAGCTTCTTTCCACAAACAGAAGCATTGGAATCCAAACCTTCAAATCAAAGGCTCTGCCCTGGAAAGAAACACCATCTCTCAGCCATCCCTGCCTGCTCACCATCAGCTGCAGTACTTGGGGTGCTGCTGTTTTCACCCACGACCCACAATGTTTTAATACAGCAATTGTATCTTGTCTCCACCTTCATTTTGCCAAGGCAAATGAGGTCTGCTTGAAACCTGTTCCTCAGTCTTCTGAACACCTTTGTAGAGCTTTGTCCCAGTTTCAGCTTCCGTTAATCTCTTTTTACCTTACATGACCAGGTTGTACTCAGAGTGCCACGTGAAGGCCCATCTGGCATTGCCCAATGGCATTAACATTTTGTTGCTGTATTCCTTTTAACATTTACTTTTTAAAGACAATTTTCCCCCCCTTTCCAGCTTCATATTTCTGCAGCCGACTTATTTTCTTCCTTAAACTGTAAACGTTTAGAGTATACGTTTCTGCTTGTTTCCAAAACACATGGCTTTGAATTTTGCTGTTCAATCTGATTACATGTATATTCGTCAACTTCTTGAGGTCATGCATCTCTTTCTGGATTATCCTCTATGCCTTCCCTGCACTGATGATACATAGTGATGTTTGTCATGATTGAATTTAATTACTTTAATGCCAAGCTCTTTAATGAAAACAAAAATGAACTGTAAAAAGATTGACTCTTGTTTCCGTGTTATACCTTCATCAGCCTTCTTGCTCTTCAAAACTGTTCGTTTTCTCTCCTTCATGCCATTATTCACTCTCCATAACTCCTCTATCTTCTCTTTTATAATTTATCTGTTGATAAATTCTCACAGTATTAGATTTCAGAAATCTAGAAAATATTCTGCATGTTCTTACCCAGAAAATCATTTAACTTATTGTAGAAAACTATCAGGGTGTTCTGGCACAATCTATGATGAAATGTTGTTGCATTTTGACCTGCTATCTATTTACCTGCCTTTAATTATTCCTTCTTGCAAAGTACCTCATAGCTGAGTCTGATTAATAGATCAGTAAATAACTGAATATATTTTTCCTTGAATCTAGACAATACTTAGTTTGAAAGAAACAGCAGTTACTGTTCTCAATTTGTGTGCATCTGACATGACAGATTATTAAATTTCCCTGTTACCAGCCTTTGTTTTCTGGTATTCTTACAGAATTAGTGTTCTGATTACCCTAATGTCATTTCATAAAACTTCTGTTTCTTCTGTTTCCATATCCTCATTCCATTATCCATATTGATGGCACCGTCTTTGATAAGCATTATCTCCCTCCTTGAAAACCAGCAAATTCACTCCTGGGATGGTTTCTAGAAAACACCTTATCTCTGCTTCATTCTCTCTACGTAATGACTCTGTCCTGCTTGGTCTCTTAGTTATATACAGTGGAAAGCTTCAGATGTTTGTTGTACTAAACCTTTGCAAGGTCTAACTCATCTTGACTTTTGACAACTCTTATTTGGCTATTGCTTGTGTTTGCATGTAAAAGACAGCCCACTTTGTTGCTTGATGCTTTTTAGCCATTTTCATAGGCTTTCTGAATTTAAAAAGCTGTAAACTTAAATCTTCAAATTTTATTGTCTCCCAGGCAGAGCCTTAGGCCCTCTGCAAGGCTAAGCTTTCCCTAGTTGAAAGAAATCATAGCGTGCTTTTCTTCTTTTGACATCAATGATACAGACATTGACAAAGGAAAGGAAAAGAAGTAAAAAAAATTATAGAGGCAGCTAACAAACATGGGAAGTTCTCACTTGAGAATTTTGCTGAGAGGGGTTACAATACTTACATAGGTTTTAATGGAAATCTCATGGGAAAAAAATCTTTTAATGATGTGATTTATTTTACACAAGTGGAAACGCTGATGATCAGATAATGCTGTAAACCAGCATTTTGTTTTCCTTCTCTTAGCACAAAGACACTGTTTCTTACATGGAAAATTGGCAGCAGTAGGGCCCATGTGAATGTACACCTCAACCTAACAAAGCATCTTTTTAAATTTTATGCTGTTAAACTTGGAGGATTCAACAGATGTCTAGTTAGGGGTGCAAAATTAGGTAAAGGGAGCAAATCCCTGTTCAAGTGACATACTGGATGATAAGTGTCCTTCCTATGTGAAATTGGTGGTCTGGTTTTATATTCAGTCAACACATACTATGTGGAGCAGATGGCTTACAGCTAAATTAGAACCATAAACCTTTCAAAGGTAAAGTTATATATGAATTAAATCTTTCAGCAGGGTCCCATCACCTATTTCTCCTTACTCTAACTTTGAATCCCTTGAAAAGCAGCTTTTTTTTCTTTAATCAGCAGAAGTCACTCTTCAACCAGAAAGAGTTACATTGAGATCTGTCCTGATTCTTAGTCCTGGCATCATGGAAAGTAATGTTCATTACTGGGACAATGCAATTGCCCATAACCTACCTTCTCATGTTTATTTTATCACGCTCTTGGAGTAAGATGCTTCTACTGCCTATTTTTGGGATAAAGCTGTCCAAAATTATACAGAGACCAATCAAATTTATCATTCTTTGGCGTTTGATGGCATCCATCTGTTTATTTACAAAACTGCTAAAGACTTATTGAGTTACTAGACTACAGAGAAAATAAATTGAGTTATCATATGTAGTTAAATTCAGTCCTTGCATCTGCTGTCTTTCCAGCCTGTATGGTGTTTTCTGAAATTACACTGGCTTGCAGACCCAGGCTTCAGGAATACATTTACTTCACAGCCTTTTTATGCCATTTCAAGTGAATTTCTAATGCATGAGCAATTTGTGGTTCAGGAAAATGTTGACAGAAGAATGTCAGGGCTTTCTGTTGTTAGCAGTTTAAAAGCATGATAGGGACGGTTCTTACTTAAAAGTAGCTCTTAAAAGTTTGGAGCTGCTCAATTTCTAGACTAATTTGATCTAACCCCTTTCAATCAATATTGCACAACTATTGTGGAAGGCTGGCTTTAAAGCTTATGGACACAAATAAACTAATATTATTAGTAAGTATGAAACACTTTTAAGATGAGGGATGGGGAATGGACTCCTCTCTGTGCTCTATATATTCAATTACTGTCATAAATACAAACAAAAAGAAGAAAGGTTTAAAGTTCAAATCTTTCTATTAGTAAAACTGAATAGCAAAATCAGGAAATACATCTTAAAGGGGTGCTTTAGTTCCTGTAGCAAGAGTGAGTTTGCAACAGTGAACTCAGTTATTGCCCTTTCTGTTTGTGGATGAACTGCTCTGTAACAATGAAATCACTGGAAATGTCCTTCTGAAGGAACTAGTGTGAACCCAGCAAAGATATTCACTCAAAGCACCCACAGGTAGCTGAGAACCGTGGATTTGTGTTAATCAGGTCACGATTGTTAGAGAAGAGTTGTTGCTTGTTATGACAAATCTCTTACTGTGATAAATTCTCAGCTTCTCTTACTTGTATGCCTTGCATAGTTCTCCTTCATAGTTTTGGAACTGAGAGGTGCAGGAAATACAGTCCAGAGAGATCCCATGTCAGCTCCTGTCCTGTAGGGGTGCAGCAGATCCAGGTCGGTGCTGTCTGTACAAGACCAAGGCTGAGTTCTTCATCTCCCTGCACCATCCTTTAGCATCTAAGTGTGGCACTGTGCCCACACACAGCACCACAGCACCAGCTAAAGGGTGCATCCAGATGACTAAGCCTTTGTGGGACATGAAATGGGCAACAGTGTAGAAACCACCAAATGCTGTTTTGGGAATGATTTGGAGCCTGGCAAGGCTGTCAGACCTTGTACAGCCTGGCGAATCATGCCTGACTGCAGAGCTACATCAAAAATATCTGCAGGATGCACTAGATGGGAGGGTTTCTCTCATATCACATCTGCAACTGCACAGGTTAAAAAAATAATAACAATAATTTATGAAAAAGGTTGGAAGATTTTTCTGCTCTTTCTTACAAAATGCAGTAAATATTAAGGTCTGCAGAAACAATGAGAAGGAGTAAGTTTGGGCATACAGAATTAGCAGGTTCATAAAATGAAACCAGGCAGTTGAAAAGAATTATTTAAAAATAATTCCAAACTAAAAGTCCAAGGATCAGTTAAATCTATTTTTAAAAATGAAAATAATATAAAATGAGATGAAGCTAGGCTTCTGTGAATGCTATTGGACCTGGCAAGTAAGTCACACACTCAACTGCATATATCTTTCATACTGGAGAGGATGAGCTTGAAAATGACTGATAGCTAGTTAATATGGAAAAATGACAGACAAAATAATCCATCCAAAAGAGGGACATTTTAAACTGGTGCCTGTATGTGAATCACTTCTAAAAGAATCCGTCTTTATAAACCTACTCTTTCTAAGATGTTTTGGTCTGAAAAACGTTAGTATTAAGTGAATCCTCCAAATTGCTAAGCAGGAAGTATGGATGTGAACAGTAGCTGAAAAAGACTCTTGTCACTTTGTTTCATTTCAAGAAAGTTGTCTTGAGTGCTCAAAACATGCTCGGGTGTAAGGGAAAAATTAAAAAGAAAATGACAATGGCAAACTATATTTAGGGTTGAGAGTGACTCAACATGAAATGATCAGGGAAAGTTTAGAGTGACAATGTATCTCCCTTTTTCACCCATCCTGTGCTTAATTTGTACTATTTATATATGTATTTATTACTTATAATTCACGATTCAATGACACACTGTCTAAAGTGTCTTCTGTCAAGTACTCAGTGTCCTCAGCTTCTTTTGAGTGCATCTGACTGTAAGTGGGATGTAAAATATCTGGTGCCTTGCCACAGGGCAAACCCTGGAAGACAGTATGGTTGGATTGCAGTGATCAAAGGGTAACCTTCGTTATCCTCGCCCTCTGACAGTGATGTACCAGCATGAAACCCATAACTGCAGTTCAAGGCTTTCACACTTGTCCCTGGGAGCATCATTCAGGGCACTTTTCCAGGTACAAAGCTGCTTCAGGCTTGTGTTGTCCATCCCCCCTCAACCCTTCCCCTTCCTGAGTGCTTGCAGCTGTATCTGCCTCTCACTCCTTAGGCTCGAATTCACACCCCCAGTGGGCTCAGCAGAACTTGCTCGGTAGTGAAATGGTTTCACTGACTGGAGGTGGAAGTTTTAGGTGGCTGATTGTAGCTAATCATAACAAAAAGTGAGAAAATTCTTGTGGGGACTTATATCTACTGGAATTTGCACCCAGAGTAGATTTTGGCCCTTGCTTTGCTAACCAGATCCCTGTGTGTTTGTTGGATAGATCTTTCTCTATGCTCTCTGTAAATGGGAATGCTACTTCCTGAGGATGTTGTGGGAATAAATGAACAACGTTTCTCAGATTCATTGTTGTAAGTGTAATAGAAAAAAACCCGAACAATAGTTCAAAGCATGGTTTAGTGCATAATACAATTCATTAATTTCCAGATCCCTGCATTGCCTCAGCAGAAAAGTTTGAGTCAAGGATAAGGACTCTTCTTCGCTATTTGTTGATGAAATTTTAGATCAGTATCTCAGTATATAAGAAACTCTGTTGTTGGGTTTTATTTTGTTTTTTTTTTTTTTTTTCCCAGGGAACAGCAGATTAATCTGTTATTCTTTCTGCAGATAAATGATTCCTGTCAAATATACTCATGCAGGAATCTTTGTCCACAATAGAGAAATACTGATTAGTCATCATGATAAAGAATCTTTGACAGCACATTGCAGCTGGGAGTACACAATGAAGTTTTTGTAGAGATATTTTGGTTACCTGAAAATGTATCAATATGCAAAAGGCATAACAAGTTACACTACAAACTATTAGAGCATAACACATTAAATTCAAGAATAGGCTGCATCTTTTCCTGGGGAAGCAGCAAAAGAATGCTGGTCATAAAGTAAAAACTTATCTAAGTATGAATATGAACTTCAGATGAAATTTTCTTTACAATTTCTGGAGATTGTAATTATTAAATTTCAGATTTGAATTATTTGGAGAAATAACCCTTGAATAAGTTCTATTTGCATTTGTGTATGTAGAGGATGAAAATAACGGGCGGTTGTTTTTTAGAAAACAGCAAACCATGGCTGGCAGCACAGGGAGCCACATCCTGAGCTGTGTCAGAGCATTGCTCTGACTGATATGGGAGAAGTTACGTGTAGCTTAAATGGTACCTTAGATTAAAATTAAAATCTATCATTTAATTTACTGTTTTCTGATGATTTAAGAATATATGCTCGGAATAATATTTAGAGTAGAGAAAGCTCTAATTTATGTGAAACAGTGCATTAAAAGCAGTTACTCATCCACCTAAGAAACATTATCAGCTACCCATCAGCTTCAATTCAGAACAGAATCTGAAGAATGGCCTAAAGGAGGCATCAAATTTCTTCTGCTTTTTAAAGACCTTGGCAATGCAAGATACTGAGTGTGACAAATGCAGTTAGGTATAAATTACCACCCTTCTTGCAGCTACTGGAGCTCGAGGTCCCACTTCCCTCCACTGAAATGCACACAGTTCCACCTTGGTTTGTACTGGAGGAAATCTGGAATGCCATTACAGAACACTCTGCAAGCTCCCATTATTTTCAACAGGAGTGCTGCCAAGCTCCTTTCAAAGTTGATTACAGAATCATAAAAAAAACAAGGCTGGAAAGGACTTTTAGAGATCATTTACTCCCATCTCCCCTGTTCAAGGCAGTATCAGCTGCATGTAAACTATTTCTGGCAGATGTTTGTCTAACCTGTTCATAAAAGCGTACAAAAATGGACTTTCTGCTTCTTACCTAGGAAATTTTTTTCCCCCCATGCATTGCACTTAGAAAATCTTTTCTAATGGTTAATCTAAATTTCCTCTGCTATGGTTTAAGCCCATTACTTTTTATCATGCCCAAAATGAGCATGGAAAAAAGATTATTTCCTTCCTTCCTTTTCTCTGCAGACACTTATATTTTTCTATTTACACTCTACCACCTTTCTCTATATCAAAATAATCCCAGTTCCTCCAAACTGGTGAAGGTCATGTTTTCTAGACCTGATTGTTTTGTATTAGTCCCCTTTATTATGCCAGTGCAAAGACAGGTACAGCAGGAGGGTAGAATACTGAGGGATGGAGGGAGAAACTCAGTATTCTACAAGCAAATGTTACTGAAATGATACCAATCATTCAGCAGCTTTTTTTTCCCCAGGTATACCACTTTATCTTTCAGCCTCTTCTTCAGTTTGCCCTTTATACATGCACAATATCCATCCTTCCTGCACTGTTAATTACTGCTGTCTGCTGTAGGCAAAGGCTGGCTAAAATGAGAGGTGTGTGATATGTGACACTGTAATTCTGAACTTGGGCAATATGCAGGATCTGTAGAGTAACAGGAAAATCAAAGTTGTGGTCTATTCAGATTTTCTCCTTCCCAAATCTTAATTTTACTAAGTGACTTGACACTGAAACCAGAAAGCTTACTCCATGCTTCTTCCTAAGTTTGGCTATTTTTAGGATTTCCTGCAGAGATCTTGGCCCTGAGCTTTAAATCCTTCTTCCCACACACATGCCCATCTCTTTCCATACACAGCGGAGTCAATGATTCACGTCTGGTACACTCAGCCAGCAGGGATCAGTTATTTCTTCCTGCAGGGTTGTGGCACTTTGTAGAAAGGTGCAATGAAAATTCCTTTTAATGAAGAGAAATTTGTCTTAGGAAGTAAACATGGCTTGCATCCCAGCAGAAGTGGTGCTTGGCAATTTAGGGTCTGTGATGTACATTTTGCTTACAAGGATGCATAATTCATTCATGAGGGAATTTGTAAATTATTCAAGTAATCCTTACCTGTGGGATAAATATTGTCCCCTAAGAAGCTCATATAGCTTTATAATCTGATAATTTATTCCATCAGGATAATACTAAGAAATTCTGTAATAAACTTTCACTATTTGTTTTGGGCAACTAGAACTTTATTCAAATGCTGTTTCCCTGATATTATACTTCAGTGATGCTTTTTCTGATTTTTTTCTGTTGATCAATAGTGATATGAAAACAGATTTCTGGAAAGCACCATTCTCCTGCATCTTCTCATCATATATTATTGGTTTTTCCCTTGATGGTAGGTACATGAAAATATTCCAGATGGTCAAATAACAATCAGAAACCATGTCAAGCATTTAAGACTCAGGTTTTTTCATTAGATACAGAATTTTGTTTTGCCATCTTCAGCATAGGTAATTTTTAAACACTTATGGGAGGCCACTTTGCACTTCTGACCTGTGACAGACCCTATGAAAAATTCAAGACTTGCAGGATTTTATATCCCAGATGAGACAAATTGCTACAGCAGGATTAGAGTGTGAAGGCTGTAATAATCAACAACCACGGTCACAGCCTGTCCCACTCAGAACGTGTAGCCCAGCTCCCAGGGAGAGTTTACATCAGCTGATAGCACAGGACATCCTGACACAAAGCTCAGGGAAGAGGCAGCATCATCCTTTGTACCAGTTACGCTGTCAAATCCTACTCAACAGCTCTGAGGGGTGCTGGGCAGCAATTCCCTCATTAGATCCTACCTGGAATGTTCAAATGTGGACATGCTAGCAAATGCTGGTTTGGAAGCATGGAAATGCTAATCTGGAGTGTCTGACTGGTTGCTGCACAGAGCATGTAGCTGTCACTCAGCCATCAAGCTGGAAACTGATACAACAACAATAAATTCTAGGAGGTACAGTCAACATGAAAGATTTCACTTTAGCAAGTGCCCTGCTCCATGTCATCATATTCCATGTATTCTATGCTTTTATATCCTCAAGTGTTCCAAGTGCATTTATTTGCATAGATACATAAAGGTGCAACTTGAACACTGCAGTGCAGCAGAGTGAACTTACAGTCCACAAAGGACAGAAATTCCCAGCTACCAATATAATCATATATGTTACAAAATTCTAGTTCTTGGTCCTGAATTAAGTTAGTGTGAGTTTGTCCAGATGAAAAGGGTAGTTCCCAGATCAGATCAATGCTTTCAGTAGATGAGAGACATCTAGACACCTGAAAATTATTAAATTAGTTCCCAAGCTCGTCTTCTAAACATATTTTATAGGTGTATTTGTGAGGTTTTTTCCTAGCCTATTTCAAGTGTTCTAGTGAAAGCTGAGGTCACTTCAGTCATAACTCCTGTAGTTGACTGAGAGATGGAGCATAGTTATAACTGCAAGGAAATTTTTGTTCATTTTCACGCTTACCAATGGTACAAAAGTAACATAAATGAAAGTTGAGCATGGACACTGTCAATAAATTAACAAAGCACTTATGATTGAAACTATGAATTTCAATCAAAAGATGTATTGCAGCCTATATGAACAGTTATAGTGTGCAAAGGCACCAAATACTGAGACAAATCATTAGCTTTGTCTTTCAGAAGTAAGATCTTGTGCTATGGCCACACTTACATCTATGGATACACCTCCAGATCCTATTCCATGTGAGGAATTTTATCACTACAGTGAAACCAGTGCCATTAAGACAGAAAGGTCTTAGAAAAGTCTCAAGAAACTTCATAAAACAAATGATTTCTGTCTGTTCTTCCTGGTGTTTGCTTCCATGTTTTCAATACATCCATTTTATCCCAGTACCTGGCTGGTCTTCTTTACCTTGTGCTATGTTGCTTGGGTACTTTTGATAAAAGTAGTTTTTACCTTCTCCTCTTCAAATTTCCCTACCTAATCTCAAAAGCTACTGTATGCATTTTCTTTTACATTTTGAAAAGCAAGAGTTGAGACACTTTGCTTCCCCAAATTATTTTCCTTTTGATATCAAATTGCATGCTTGAATTTTAATGCTGCATTTCTTGCTCTGGGAGCTGAAACTTTTGTTTACTCAGCTGAGCACTGGCAGGACTGGTGCAGTTTTCCCAGCGGGGCTCACTGAAGTGTCTGCTCCCTCACTTTGAAGGGAGCTGTTTCCACTTATTCCTTAATGCTCCTAGAGAAAATGCCAGCAAATATGGGAGTTGGTGATGGCTGTTGTGGTTCTTGTAATATATTTTCTATTAGAATGAAATGAAAAAAATGCCACATTCATTTCAGAGAGCACCAGCTAATAATCAGATGGTAATGATCTGTAGATGAAGAGGAGATCCGTGTCCAAGCACATAACCTGCTTTGTACTTGTGAGATTGAACTGAGCATAACTTCAAGTTATGAGCTCTTAACTCTTGGTTGGCTTTGTTTTCCGTTTGGTATTATTTATATCTTTTGGATTGCAATACAAAGGGCTCATTGAAAAATCAGTAATGAATAAAAGCCTCAACTTCAAATCAGTAGTTGTAAGCACTCTCCAAAGTGTAGGGAAGAGAAGGGAATATTGATTTCTCAAGAAATCAACTATTAGGAAATGAAATAACTTTACAAAGGTGGGGGGTGTTACCTCATTGGCAGTGCTTCATGAAGTGCCTTCTGATCTTGGCTCTTGGATGCTACTTACACCATACTCCTACAAACTGGAATGCTGTTCTGCCAGAGCTTGAAGAGGAAGCATTTTTTCCTGTTCAAAACATTTTCAGCGTTTCTAGCCAGACAATTTGTGTAGAGGAATAGATCTCTATTTAAAGAAATACAAGCAGACTACTCATTATCTGGAATCTTAGTTTAGCATGTTCTTTGTTTTAGAAGCAAGGCTGTGAATTGCACTCATTTTATGACCTGACCAGCCATGAATGAAAGAGCTGGCTGGTTTTGTCTCCATAGTTATGTGCCTTTCTTGTAAACACTGAGCATGCTGTAATAACGTTTTCTTGTTCCAGACTGGTGAGGCTGAAATGGAAAGAAAAGAACCTGATTGAAGTTGCAGGTCTGCTTGTAGCTTGTTCCATTCTAGATACAGTTGGAGCCAATTTTATTCACTATTAGTCAGGAATAAAAAATATTTTCCAGTCTCACATACACCAACTCCACAAAGAAAGACAGATATGCTACAGTTTGATGTCCTGGATCTCTCCTTGGTTCAATGAGAAGGGGTTGTTAGATGAGGCTGGAAAGACAAATACCCTATTTATAAGTTGAGATGCTGAAACGGGATCAAATTGTTAGAGCAGACAGTTTTTTTAACTGTGAGGTTGCCTATGAGTGTAGCAATGCAATAAAAAGTAGTGGGTTGTTATGGGTTTTTTTCAAATTCAATGTGATGGTTGTATTGAGAAATATTTAATTGGAAAGAAGCTTCTGATGCTGTCCTACACTCACAAATATTTTTCAAGCTAATGCCTCTCCTATTTCTTAACAACAAAACCAGAAGCATAAATGGAAAAGGAAGTCAACCTTAACAATATGTGCCATTCCTTCACGAGAAAATGTAATTGTTCATTGTCTGCGTAGAGAGTGGTGCGCTGATATGACAGCACAGAATATTCTGACTTCTCCCAGACTTTTAGGACACTTCAAGGTGTGATTATGGAAAGTAACATTCAAGAGATTGAGCAAGTTCTGTGTGACATATTACTTGAAAATGACAAGAAAATGACTGCTTCTCTGAGGAGGTAGATGGTGCTGCATGTAAACATACAGGAAAATGCAATTTACTACATTTTGCTTGCAGAAGCAGTTATTTTTGTTATTTAAATGGAAAGACAAAACTCTTACAGTATTATTTGGTATTAGTGAGTTAGCTCTTCTTTCCACATACTCAACTTTCCTTTGCATATACCTGCATATGGTTTTTTTTGAGAACATGATAGAAAATATGGCCCTAAAAATGAGTTATGAAGTTTTAAGAGCTCTTAAGCAGACACTTAGAAATTATTTCCACATCGTGTCATTCCTTTTATGCTTTTTGCTACCCCCAAAATAACTTGTAATGTGTTAGAAATGTTGGGACCTTTAAGTGTATTTTAAATCTTTTTCTATGTGCATATGTGAGCATAAAATTCCATGGGTTTCTGTCAGCTGAATCTAACATGCTTGGGAACCCTTTCTTTAGAAAGCTCAAATCTGTAGAAATGGTGCTGCCTAAGAAAATCTGTGTTTTTTCAAATTTATCAACTGGTCAATACCATCTCTCTGTACAAATCCTATCCCGATGTCATTCAGTGATGTATCACTGTGATGCATCATTAAATATTGAGCATTGATTATGTGAGTGCTGCAGGATTTAGTTTTGTTCACTGTACATAAAGACTCGTGAAGCTTGGCCAATAAGTTTCCATAGTGTGAAGAAAGGACAAAAATGCTTTGTGGTGCTGGTCTTTTAAATAGGAGTTAGGGGGAAGTGAAGAAGTTGGAGATAGGCAACAGTACAATTTACAGGCTTGAGAGGGCTGCTCAGAATAAGTGGTCAGAAACACTTTGGCTTTGCTCATCTGAACCTGCTATGGGAATTATCCCTGTTATTTAAAATACAAGATCTAGTTTATTTGCACTTAAATTCTGATTGCTTAGATACCAAGCAGACGTTTATTTTCTGATATTATTAATGATTCACTCGGGCTGTGTATCAGGCATTAGTAACTATACATAAGGTTGTCTGTGTCTGCAGCTATTTCAAGCAACTAACAAGTTTAAATGCAATTGCTGTCATATGGGTGCCCATTTTGTCCTATTTATAAGTTTGTTTCTGAAGTGTTCCTGTAGTTAGATACGAAACATCTATTCAGACAAACTTAGGTCTATCTGCAAAGTTTCCCAGCACAGCAGAATGAAAGACTTTTGCAGAAAAATATGTTTACATTCAAAGGCAATTTCTTACACTTCCGTTGTTTAGGGCACAGTTTTAAATCTGGTCAAGTTAAAAACTAAACCAACAAAACCAACAAAACCATGAACTAAAGAAGTGTCATTTCTTTGTTCCCTGAATTCATTCCAGTTTGGTGGACTCATAAACTGTAGAACATTACCATTTTCTTTCTTTTAACTGCATTTCATTGGAAAGATTGGCAGCAGGCCAAAATAATAGCTGAACTCAAACAGTTTAAGGATTCAGGTCCATGTTGCTGACCAGAGCAGCTGCACTGTGAAGTGCTGGAGCAGTGGGGAAAGAGGAGGAACAGTCAAGGTTCTGCTCCTCAGCTACACCCTCCAGATCTGCCACAGAGCATTATCACTTTTCCATGTCTGGGAGGCCATAGAAAAGATAATTTTCACCCATGGGATTATTGTTGACAATTCATATATTTGGTCCTGAACATAAAGTCGAAGAGTTGTGTGATGCAGCTGATTTGTCCAATATCCAGCAGTAGGGCACTGGGGAGAACATTGCAGTTGAGCTAGCAAACCTTTAAAGTCTATTCGTTAAAGCAAACAAATAGCAAAAGAAAGGGGTGTGGGGGGGGGATTGCTTCAAGGGTTATTTTAAGAGGAAATAAATGAAACTAGAAAGCCAAGTTTTTGGAAGTAAAGGTTTGCCAGATTTGTCTGTGCAGCCCTTGCTCCCTTCCCCTGGGTGAGTGCATTGTGATACAGCCTTCAATAGTGTGATACTGTCGTGAGTTTCTGCAGAACACCTGCAACGCTCATTGCACAGGCTGGACATTAAGAAAGGACAAAATTATGTGTGTACAAACAGCTGCAATGTTTGAATGTTTGCTCTTGACACTCACATGTATCATAAGTTTTCTTCTGAGTGTGGATGCTGTTGGATGCACATTTAAGGGTGGGGGGATGTGTGTGTGTGCAAACACACCTGGAATTGAAGAAATGAGGAGCTTTCTGTTGCTGTGCAAAAAGAATTATCAGTTTCCCAGAAGAAGAATGCTGTAGGGCCAGTTTAAACATTTTAGTGCTGTAGATGTATGACTTTAAGCCCTGGGTAAAAGCTGGCTGAATATGTCATAGACATGATTTGTCTTTGGATGATAGCAGCATCTCTCATAAAGCACTCCACTCAATCTGTGGGATGATATTAGTAGTGAATGTGGAGAATGCTCTTTTCCAGTAGCTTGAGGTGTACTATATGAAGATAGCTGGTGAGTGACATGGTAAATAAAATCCAGAGGAAAACTGATACACAGTTAAAGATGTATTTTAGTGACAGGCAATGCAGCAGCAAAGGCAAACAGAGATAGAGCCCTGCAGTTAGTACGTGAAAATAAGAGGAAACAAATGCATTCAAGAACTAGTGGTCCCTTCAATGTTTTATCTGTTATCCCAAATTAGACTGGGAAAGATCTATTTAATGGAAAAAAACTATTCTACTTCATCTTTTACTAAATCTTGTATATTCCCCTCCTCAGCACCCACACTTAGGAAATGCATATTAGGAATAGAATTGTTCCATTTGGAGAAGAGTGTATCAATGCACATATTAACAGTGTGGAGGTCTGTGTAGGTACATTATTTTACCATCTACATAGTTTAAACCACATTTTCTTGTATCTTTCTGACACTAATTCTACCACCAGAATTACATTAGGCCCCATAGTGGATCTCCATTTCTGACAGTAGGTTTCTCAGCAAATGAAAAATCATCCAGTCATTTCTCTCTAATTAGTTGTGTCTCTAAATACCTAATTATCACTGAGAACAAACTGCATGCTACAAAGATAATATTATGGAGAGCTGTTAATCTGTTAAGATTCTGCTTTTAAGTTTTGTACTGTTGATGCAGCTGTTAGAATTTTTGCCACCTGGACATATCATTACCATTTTATTGTAAAATTCAGAAGCAACTGATGAGAAACCAGAGCATTGGCGTTGGCTTCTTTAAGCGTTGTGCTTGTCAGATAAAGAAATGTATCCTTATGTCCTTCATAATCCACTCTTTTCCATACTTTAAGCTACTTTGGCATTCTTAGAAGGTGAGTCTGTGGCAGCAATAAAAATTAAATGTTCTTTCAGGGTTATTTGGGTTGTTAATAGCTTGGTTTGCATTGTCCACATACACATGGCAAGACAGAGTAACACAGTAGATTCATGGCGTTTTCAGCCAAATGCAATCTGCATAGAAATTGCACGTTTCTGTAGAATACTTGACAATTATGCTTAGGTGGTTTAACTGTAATTAACGTGTAATGTGCACTTTGGCTCGAAAAGAGAAATTACCAGGTACTTACCTCATGATTATTTCAGCATGCTCTGCACAGTTATGGTTTGTGGACATAGTAGTGCAGACTGCTGAGTATCCTCAGCTTGTACTGAAGTCCATTAGTGCTGAGTATCTCCAGAACCTCCTAGATGAGGTCCTGAATCCCTGAGAAATATACAGTGACTGTATGTAAAGCATAATTTATAGCTGATGCCTGCATAGAAGTAATGCCATTGCTTGTTAATGATATCATCAAAAATTCCCAGCTCAATGACATTCCTGATCACTGGAGTTATAAAACTTTATTTGTAGTAAAACCTCCCTTTAGAGCTGATGTTTTGGATTTTCTTATATTATTTTTTTCTTTTTTTCCTAGTAATTCTTCAGGCTAAAACATGTTAAAGGATATGTGTATGAACTAGAGTGATTTCAGTTTTAGAGGTAAATACAGCCGTACACACATTATGTTTTTGTATTGATCTGCTAATATGAAACCTATAAAGAGGTGGACTGATAATAAGTTGAGAGTTCTAATTAGCAGTCATCATGCTGCCACATCTTCTATGTAATCAAATCAGCAAAATTCCTGACAATATGAAAGAGAGGTGCTTGAAGAAGTCTGTTAGTAATCTCATAGGAATACAGCTAAAATTTATGCCCTATTTTACTTTCATGAAAAAGTTAATTAAACTAATCAGCACTTCAAGAACCACAAGAGAAATCCTGTCCCAAATTCTGTGTACAGACAGCCTTGAAATGGGAATGAGGACGTAACCACGCTGTGTCCCTTGCCAGAATCTGCAGGGGCCCGTGAGGGTGCTGTGAGCATTGTGACCTTCCCCTGTTGTGTTGGTCAGTCCCAGTGGACTTGGATTCTGCATCTGTGGAGTCTTGGAGATGTTGTAGGATTCATCATTTGCTGTATCCAGAGACATACGTGTGGCGTTTTGTTTTCCTCTGGGATCTGCCCACACTGGTTTCTGAATTCTTATGTCCCCTCTCACATGGCACAGAGCTGGCTGGGTGATCGTGAGCATTCTTTGCACTGGTGTGGGGACCTAGACAGAGGAGGCTGAGGAGCTAGGCTTGGAATCCAAGCTGGCCAGAGATGGACAGAAACCAGTGCATGAGCTGGAGCAGAGAGCGCAGGACCCCAGGCCCAGAGGGTAGTCAGGCATTGGAACAGTGTCCCAAGGGAAGTGGTCACAGCACCAAGCTTGACAGAGCTCAAAAGGCATTTGGACAATACCCTTGGGAACATGGTGTGACTCTTGGGGGTGTGCAGGGCCAGGAGTTGGACTCAATGATCCTTGTGGGTCCCTCCCAACTCTGTGGACCACAGCATGGTAAAACACACCAGAAGCCTGTGATGCCTTAAACCAGGGAAGCTGTGAGTGAACATCTCCTTGCACCCAAGCTGGCTTCAAGGAAACTGGTTTCAAACTCCCAACTTTTTCTGGTAAAAGAGAGAAAGGAAGGTTCTGAGCCTGCTTACTTTAGAAGAGCCAAGACACAGTAAGCAGAGCCCTGGTACCTAAGGTGCGTAATGCAATAGTTTGACAAGTTTTATTCAGAGAAGACATTATTTAGCTAAAAGCCACAACTGTGAGCTAGACTGAAAAGCAAGAGAAACATGAGGGCTGTTTTTCAGTGATGATCGAATGGACCAGTATTGCTGAGTAATTTAGTTTTGGTGGAATTTGATTCCTCTGTGTTGTGATGTCTGCGAGGCAGCGTCTGCTTCCGGCACTCCAGCTGGGTTATTTGTTAGAATGTTTGCTATTTTGTGGGGTTTTTTTCTAGAGCTGGGAAGCCTTAATCACGGGTCAAGCCTGAATTGTTTTAGGCACTAAATGAACTCAGAACAAAGATGCAGTTCCACTGCCATAGAGTTTATAATCTAAGTACAAAACAGGAGACAACAGATGGGTCTAGACAGACGGGGGAGCATAAGGAAACAATGTGACGGTACTGGGCAGCCAAAAAGTCGGTGTTCAAGGGAGAGCAGCAGGCCAGCTATGAGCTTTCTATAAGCAACATATCAAAGACAGGATCTGAAATGAGATAATTAAGACAGCTTTGCAGATGGCTGTAGGGAACTCCTTCTACGAATGAGGCAGTTTGTTGGGGAAGAGCTTTGGAAGTAAAGACAAACATTTTCTGGTTTAGGGCATAGAAAGTGGGAAATAAAGCAGAAAACACTCAGTGGCAATATCACAAAAAATTTTAGATGAGTTCATGGGGGTTTTTGCAGCAGCATTCTGTATAGGTAGAAGTGAGCTAAAGCTGTGTGCCTTTGATCTACTTTGTAAGTGAGGAAGAATGTGAAGAATGCTCCTTCCTCTCATCCTCGCTGAAGGATTTCTCCCCTGTTGTATCAGCAGACACTTCTTGGCCATGGAGAATTTGATGAAATTCACTTTTGAGCACATGAAATACTTTGTTTGGGTATGGAGGCTGCGAAATGCTTCTGAACTCCAAGAATTCAAAGACTACCGAAACAAAAGCCTGGATTTGGAAGTCAAATAATTTTTTTTCTCAAACAGAACAGAAAAATAATCACAAGACCATGTTTGATTGTACTGGACAGTTGGTAAACAACTTGACAGCAGTTTCATCTTATGGTTACATTAGCTATTATTTTATATGGCAGTTGTATTTGGCAAATTACAATTTCCCTTTGAAAATGATCCTTGGAAAATAATACATGACAGCTTAAAGTGCCATGGTCCATATATGCAAATGAATAAATGCAAGATAACTACATACAGCTAGATGGTGTTAACTGAGTTAAAAGAGCCTTTACTCTAGGATCTCTCATTTTAGTATTTCAGTGTCCCATTGCTTTATAAAAATGTTTTCTGTATTTAAAATGAAAATTGCTTATGAAAATATATAAGCTTTTTTTGCTTTCAGTTTCTGTGCAGTACATAAAGATAAGAGCACTGAGTATCTCTTAACAAAATGAAATCCCTCCATATGGCACCCTTCACCTATTAAGATATATAATGTGAACCCAAAAAACATCTTTTAAAATAGTTTTATAGCTGAAATGGGATTTTAGTTTAGCTTAATTTGTGAATTGCCAGAAGCAAGAATTATCCTTAATGCTGTCTGTATAAGGCTGCTCCTCCATCTGCTCTTAAGCAATTCTATATCAAAATAACCAGGAGCTCTCTCACATTCATCCAGAAGTTAGGTTTCTAATCTAAATTAATCTAAGTTTCCTTGATAGTCAACAGAAAGAATGAAGCACTTGGACAGGACATCTTGTCCTGTTCTATTACATGAGTTTGAAATAAAATTATCTTTTAAATCTCACTCTTGAGGTATCTCTGTTCCTCTTCTACAGAGGGAGCCTAGATGATTAGCTTAGTCTCCTCACCTCACTCTAGGCAGCTGGAGTTGGAGGAGATTAAAAACAACCTTTGAAACTGAGCTGAACTGCCTTTTATTCCAGGCTGTCAAATCTAGCGTGGTGCTGCAGTTCTCAGACATATCTTTGCCCAGCAAGCTTGGGGAGAATGAAAGGAGAGTCAGTACAGAGCCAGGTCAGAATAGTTGCATCGGTTAACCTGGCAGGTTCACAGCCCCCAGGCTGTCCAGGCTAGCAGTGACCATGAGTAGTAACAGGAAATCACCTTGAGCTCTAAATGTTTGGTGTGAGGTAACCCCAATGTCACATATTGAGTGCTGTGTAAATAATTAATAGTCTCACACGCCATGATTCTGACATAAAAAAGGGGCTTTACTTAAAAGAGCAGTATTTTTTTTTGCATGACTGGACAGTTCTCATATCAACCTCTTTGTTTCAGCCCTGAGGTCCTCACCTGATCACCCAAAGCAACTTCTGTGCTTGGGGTTACTGCTGACTCTGCAGCATGGCAGCCTCTGTTGTGCTGCAGAGATCAGGTCTGGGGAATGCAGATTGAGAACTTGCAAGAGTCTTTCTTCAGCTGCAACATACGTAAATCTTAGAGCTGCTTGCCAGATGCAGATACATGTGATTGAGTGCAGCAACCATGATTCTGTCTCACCTGCTCTCATCTATAATCTGCTTTATAACTTTCTCTGTTAAAAGTTCTGGTAGCCCTGCTGTTCAAAAGACTTTTATAGAGTTCTCAGAGCCTGTAAAATAAGCCTTTTCTATAAATAATATTTTTTAAAGTGCTGCTCCAAGTGATTTGACATTTTTTCAAAAGTAAGATAAAAGTTTATGTACTTGGAAATTATGTCCCTAAGAAGTATGCACTTTATATTTTATTTATTTTGATAGCTTATGTTATGATACATTTGATAGATCCTGAAAGACACTGTCAGTTTTAAAGATACAGCCAATAAACTTCTGTTAGTGGGGAAAATGTGCCCCATAATGATCACATGCCTTTGTCTATGCAAAGACATTGTATCAGCCTTATGACATTTTTTATTTTCAAACGGGTTTTTTGGCGTGTTTTTGACCACTGTTACATAATTCGAGAAAAGGAATATTTGACAAACAACGGAAAGGTCAAAAAGATGTGGTGCACAAATTCTCTGGGATTATAGTCCTTAAAGAAAACAGGTAAGACAGCAATGATACATTTTCTTATCAAGGCTTAGTCCATATGTATGTGTATATATAGTTCTAATACCAGCATACTGTAAGTAATGTTAATTGGACTTAAGTAATCTGCTAACCAGGCAGAAAGAGAACCAGAACCCCAGACAGCCAAATTTTTGATTAACCCATTGCATGTGAAAGAGACTATTCATTAGTACCAGCTGAAGACATGACAAACAACTCTTCTGAAAACTTCAGCATTATCTTTCAAAATAAAATATGTGTGCTCACAGTGGAACAAATTTGGAGGGCAGTGCAGAAATTCATTGAGTTGAAAATATGAATTAATAAGTAATGCTATTTAAAATAGCCTCAACGAGATTAATTTTTAAACTAGAAAAAAGTTGAATTGAAATTACCAGGTGGAAGAGTTGAAACAGATATGTTAAGTTTCACAACTGGCAGCCTTCAACCAGTTTGATTGGTGGATTACAAGGTGAGAGCAAGACCAATACAAAAGTCTTGTGCGTGTACTGAGGTGCACTACAAGCAGAACTGCAGTGTAGAGATAAGAGACTACTTAAACTCCTGCCAAGCAGTTCTGCTGGGTTTGTTCTATTTACACTGATCCCGCAGTCAGCGCACGCAAGGATTTTTCTTTGTCTTGCGAAGGACCAATAATTCTGAAATTTCTTACGGGTAATACTGTGATTTTTACTGAAGCAGGAACCCCTTCACTGCTAGGTTTTGCAGGCAGAGTACAAGCAGTTGTTACTGTCATTGTTTCACAGAATGATATAAAGTACCTGTTTACAGGCATAATTTTAAACTGAGGAGAGATTTGAGTGTTTTATAGCTGTAAAAATCTTTGCAAATCTGCCAGAACATGTCTACATGTGCACTCACTAACATCTCCTTTCCACATCCTTTCTGTATCACAAATATCTTTCCTCCCCTTCCTACCAGATGTCAAAATACGTTTACTCTGTCTTTATCCCCTTGACAATAAAAACAATAGCAAATTTGAGGGTTTTGTCTGGGGATATAATTTAAGTACCTTCAATAGTAATGACTTTGAATAAATTTTCCATACAACAGTATTTGATTTTTAACACCTTTTCTAAGTGTCTTACTCTCAAAGAAAGCTTTACTACCAACCCAGTGGAAAATTGCTGCCATGTGGATAAGAATTATTGCATTTATTTTTTTCTTGAGATGGTGGATAATGTACCATGGTGAATTTATGGTCTGCCAACAGTGTGCAGTCAAGAAGCATCTCATTTTGGTTTTGAAAGGAGCCATCTATGAATCTGTGAGTTTAAGGCAGGCAGCCATGGGAACCTTGTCCTTTGCAAAGACTTCCACTTGGAAAATGCCCTGCCAGAAGAGCTGCCTTGGTGCAGTCCTACAGTGAGAGGGACATTGCTGAGCTCTGCTCAGAGCCCTCCCTGGGCAGAGACCATTTTTAAAGGACCAAAGGTTTGGTCTCCCCTACTACTGCCCCAATATAAAAGTCTCTCCTAGGCAGTCCATGAATTGACTGTTGCATTTAGCTATATCCTTTAACAACATACTATGATAGATGTCTGTTATTTGTAGAGAAATCACTGTTTTTCTTTCTGTTTGGATGTCCTTTTACAGCGATTTCTATTTCTAGTGTATTTGTGCTCTGAAATAAAGTGGCAAAACAGTACACATGAAATTATCCTGATGCTAAGAGCTGAAGTGTTTGTAGTTGGTAAACCTAAGTATACTGTATAATTAAAACAATTATTTCATCAAAAGATGCTTTCTTAAACTGCTTTGCAATTAGTGCTATCGAAATAGTTGTATTATTTTCCATGCATTTAATTTCCGTTGTGGTCTCTCCGAAGCACATTTTTTGTAGAAGGCAAAACAACTTTCCATCTATAATTATAGTTTAAACAATTTGGGGTATGCATGATCAGATTAAAAGACTAAAGTAAACCTTTCCAAAATGGGACCAAAGCACAGGAGAATATACTGTGGTGGATAACTCTGTTTAAGGTTATGAGCATATGGGTTTGTTTACAATATTTCCCAGTTTCAGGGATATTGTGTCACTGTATATTCCCATAGAGCTGGAAAAAGGATTTCCCACTGCTGACACATACTTTGCAAGTGTTTGCTGAATAGCACAGAGCTGGTTTATATATTGTAGCAGTAATGGATCCCTTGTTATGGGTTTGTTTGCAATATTGATTTCCCGTCAGTCAGATTTTATAAAGAGCTTCACATCCTTGTCGCGCGTCTATGGTCTAGATGCTGCAGGTATTAGCCTCAGATTGTGAAAGAGATTTGCAAAGAGAATGTTTCGTGTGCACAGTTGCATTAAGGCTGATGGAAAATTGGTTTGAAGCAGTGCTTGCTCTGTTTGAGAGCTTTCCTGCAGCTCTGGTGTTAAGTGTCCTGAAACCTGTGGGTGCATCTTTTCTTTCCACAAATATTTTTGTGGAAGACGACTGTGGGGAAGAAAAAGATCACGTGAAGCTCCTGAGAGTGTTACTAGATGCTTCCATTATGGGATGGACCGTTCCCTGTTGGCAGGGTGGGTCTCTGTAAGGTTCTAGTCCGGGCATCTGAGTAGAAATTGAAGTGTGAGGTGAGTGCATTGACGTGAGGGTAGGCATGTGTGTGGATACCTTCAGGAAAAGCTTAACAACATAAGGAATATTTTGGAAATCTGGAGGGAGAAGTCTGAGAGAGAGGAAATCTATGGAGATCTGTCCTTTCCTTCAGTGCTGAAAACCCAATTCTCTCCCATGTTTGGTCTGGCAGGTTGGGGATGGTGTTATCCTGGGACAGCACCAGTTCCCCTCAAAGCTCCCTGTTCAAGGGTGGAAATGGAGCTTACCTGGTGAGGGCTCCACAGGGCACTGAGGCCAGGGTGGAGGTTCTCTGCATCCATCATATCCCTCCAAAGGAAGACTAGGAATGATCTAACAGTGACCAGTGAAGGCAGCAGAAGTTGTGCACCAAGGTCCAGCAATGTTTCTGTAACAGCAGAACCACGAAGAGGAGGCCTTGTGCATCCATAATTCACCACTCACTACAAAGCTTCAAAATGCAATCAAGAGAGATTAGTCACATAGCAAATGTCTAAGGCATAATTTCATTATGGCAGTAAGAACCACAGTGTCCAACTATATGTTCAGTGTCTGGTTCCTGTACAGGGTTTGTGCAGAGAAGAGGGCTTTTTTCACAGCAGAACACTCAGTAAGGTAAGGAATCGCAGAAGGGCTGCAGTCCTATGGGTTTTCTTCTTTCAAACAAGAATTACAACTTTTTTTTTTTACATCTTTTGATGCACTTAAGCTTTTGTCTGTAATTTCAAAGCTAGGAAGACTTTTCTCTAGGCAATACATTTTCTGCTTCCTTTTGCCCTGTCTTTTGTTCATACTTAAGTTTCAAACATGGGGTTT
This sequence comes from Oriolus oriolus, assembly GCA_013400235.1. Taxonomy (NCBI): domain Eukaryota; kingdom Metazoa; phylum Chordata; class Aves; order Passeriformes; family Corvidae; genus Oriolus; species Oriolus oriolus. The sequence goes on along the minus strand of VXBT01006918.1, from coordinate 414,542 downwards.
GTCCCTATTAAGAGACAAGGTTCATCAGGCCGATTTACACACAGCTTTCAGCACATCACTAGGAATATTAGAAAATGTTGTTGCAGTGGGAACACACAACTGAGTTTCTTCAAAGTTTTTCTTACTGAAATTCAAGTAGACGATGATCTGAAGAAACAGGATATTTACAGCTTAATTTCAGATGGGATTTGTGTTGGTTGTTTACAGACCAAGAAACCCAACATATGTAGACAGTTTGATGATTTCAGTTTTGTTTTTCTCATCTAGAAGCTTCTTTGTTTCATTTACTAAAATTATTTTATTTACTAAACAGTGAAGAAATCCATATTTTAGTATATCTTGTTTTTGTAATTGCTCACACCTGTGTGCGTTCCTTCCAGTGCCTTTCTGTCATGTTGGTTTTTCTGACAGACTGTTGACTTTCCAGGTTGTCTGCTTGATTCCTTATTTTCAGAGAGTTTAAGATGCAAACTGTTAACCTGCTCTGATGATTTGTTTATCAAAGTTCCTTTAAGCTCCCGTCCTTTAGGTTTCCTGAGTTCAGGCTTTAGACATGTGTTAAATCTGTCTTGCTGAAAGGGTGAAAGAGCCTTTTTAGCACATGGTCTTTCCTTCCTCAGAACTTCCAAAATGTAATCAAATCCTCTCCTCTTCCCTGACTATAAAGTGGAGAGCCTTTCTGAAGCCATTGCTTTGATTTTCGTATATCTCACATTGTTGTTCCAGACATGTAACTTCATATTTTGTTCCAGTGGCAAAGCAACTGGTAAGAAAATGGAAACCTAAAAGATTTTTTTTTCCTGTGGATGCCATCCTCACTGCTGCTGACTGTTCTGTTGTGCCTACCCCTGTCACTGCCACATTTTCCCATAAATGGCAAGATTGAAAAATATGGGACCTGTTGGGGGGGCACTGTAAAAAACCTATTCAATAACAATTGCTGTGACAGCTGTTTTTGCAGATATTTATGTTTATTTTGCCCTGCTTTAATCTCTTTTATCTCTTTTAATCCCATCTAATCCAAATGTTTCTCATAATCTGTGCATATTACTTTAGATGTGTTACTGATGTGATTGCTCCTGTCCTTTCTTAGCGCTTCTGTCAAAGGGCAGTTGAGCCCACTTGGAGCCTTGATTCCTCTTTGGACAGGCCTTTCTGCTGATTTTTCAAATCTTGACAGGAAATCTTCCAGATTTGGATGTCTCAGCTAAGTGCCCAAAGTCAGGTGGGATGAATTTGAGATCTTCATCCCCATCACAAAAACCCAATCTGCCTTGATCTGATGGATTTCTCTAATTTAAGCAATCTGTCCTCACTGTAATGTACTTCTTTCAGTCTTCACTTCTTAAAGTTCTCTCCCTATCTTTCCCACTTCCAACTCTGCAATTTATCTCATCTTAGACTATTCCCCTGTTGCCCCATGCTCACCTTACCTCCACCACTGCCCCTTTCTTCCCTGTACTATTTGCTTCATCTGTGCCTGCTATGCCCATTTCATCTCTTGTTCTCTTGAATATTTTGTTTTTCCATTGGGATAAAGCATATTCTTGTGTTTTTAGACTCCTGTAAAAATTAATATGGCTGTATATATTTTTTACTTAATTATCACATTGCAGTTTCAAATAATATTATGCCTAATTCTACTATGGTGTTGTTCAGTTTATTTCTATTTAACTAATACTGTCGAGCAGTATGTTGGGCAGAAAGCTTTGTACTATAATTGGGTAACAAATTTTTATTTTCTTCTCGTGTTCAGTGAACTGGTTTTGCAGATCTTTCAGCTCAATTCATTATGATCAAATGGAGAAGCATTTGTTTCAATAAGATTTTAATCTCTAGAACTATCTTTTGCATCAGTGACTTTTCATTGTTAATTGCTTTCTTGTCCCCCATTAAGGTGTTCTTGCAAATGCTTCATCCAAACTAAGCTCCTTTTCCACACACACACAATTTGAAAAGATTCTTTTCTACTTTTTAGGTGAAATAACCATTGTTGCTTTCTTAATCACTATGGCTTTTGTGTATTATCCTCCCTTGATAATGGCAAAAACTGTACAAAATCACCTCTCCAAGGGATTTTAGAAATGTCCTGAATTTCTCTCCAAATACATCAGAATGTAAGAAATCATTTTATTATTTCATAGCACCAATTAAGATCACCAGGGCACCTAGTATGTGCTGGATGTTTGTGAGTGAATTATCATTAATATTAATGATTTGAGAGGATATGAACTGACCGGAGTATACCCCTGGTGTCTCATAGTCATTCTATCAAGAAGGTATTTTTATTATAAGTTTTCTGAACCTGTTGCTACTTTAAACCCCATAAAGGGCATAGAAAAAAAAAAAGACTTCAAGCTACAATTTTAAATATATAAAGAAAAAATTTACATGCTGAAATAAAAAAAATGGGAGATGAGTTCAAGTGGTTCTCTCTCTTTTCAAAAATCAGTTGCTTGTGAATTTATTATTTTAACACAGCTGACAGAACATACAGAAGGAATTCAGTAATGAAAAGCATTTGGGGGTTTGACAGGTCTTGGCTGAAATGAAGTCCTTTGAGACCAGCACTTGGAGGCAGAGGTGAAAGTAAAAATTGGTTTACCTGAAGATCTCTGTGTATGAAATCTAAATTTTCAAGGGAGACTGCCTGCCAGCATCAGGGCTTATCTTTTGACACATCCAACCTGAAATCTATCAAAATCTGGAAACTTCCTGACTTTTCATTGTAATGTCTGTACATGTTATTTTCTACACAAAACTTTCTTTGCACATGCGCTAAAAGTTTCCTGGAAATTTTGTGCTAATTCAAGTAATTGAATTTTGTGGCTTACTCATGTATTAGTTCGGAAAATAATTTAGCCCAGTTCTCTCTGTCAAAAAAAAACCCCAAACAATCCAAACCAGTGGTTTAATGCAGTCTTATTGCTCCATAGATCTATGAAGCGTTTATATTGACAATATCAAACAGTATCTTTTTCACTTGTGTGAGAACTGCAAGGCCAGTGTAGATAGGCAGGAGTGAGGTAGGTGGTGTTCTTTCTTACACACCATTAATGCAGCCATTCACAAAGGGCTGCTTGGTGATAGCTGTGGAACAAGATGTCACAAATATCACCTGAAGCCTCTGAACTACACCGTGTAACTGAGAGCTGGTAGGCGTTCGCAGAACTTTTATTGCTTAGTCCATTATTGCCTAAAAGAAAAGTCCAGCTAAAAGTTCATGTTCAGCCTGAATTTAAAAGTCTGTGGGTTAAGGAGGTCTGAGAGTGTGTTTGTATTCCCGTGAACGTTTAAGTGCAGTGTGAAGGCGTTTGTGCTGCGAGCTCTGTGGTGCAGTGCTCACATATTGCACACGAGGCAGCGGAGCTGTATCCCTGATGGAGCTTACAGGGAGATGGCTGAGTAACAGGAACAGCAATTACACCCAAAAAGAAAATGAAAACCGTCATGCTCTTCTGAAGAGCCATTCTATTCTTGCACGCTGTAATATCTAACAGACATAGAGCACATTTCTCTGTAATTTTAAATATTATTCTGAAGTGCATCTAACCTAGCAATTGAAATCTGTGCAGGAAAATAGGCTGTGCTCTAGGAACTTTTGCCCAGCACTCAGAGCATGCACAGAATTATACCATTTAAAAGTAATCCTTTCGTGGAGTCATGCTCATATATATCTTTGGAGACCAGATTACTAGTTATATATTTATTTACATGTTCAGTAAAAAATTCAGCCTTGTGTTCTCAGGCAGAGCCAAGCCCTGAAGCTCTCAGAGCTGAGTCACATTAGATGGCACGGTGATGCACCGTATTCATCCTGAACTGTGCAAACCAGGAGATATTGCTTGCATTTGAAAATATTGGCAACAAAGTGTGTTAACTCCCATGTGATCACTGGAATGCTCTGTGCTAGTCTTCGAAAACATAAAATGTAAGAAAAATACGATAATATGAAAAAATCCATAACCTCCTGTCTGACATTGCAATTGCTCGAGTGTTCCGCAGGAGTTAAAGATGGATAAAAAGTACAAGGTATAAACCATAGCAATGAGTAGCAGATGAGCTGCATTTAAGACTAATAGATTCTTCATGAAAATGCTGTGACATTTATTTTCTATATTAAAAATTCAAATGCAAGTGTTTAGTATGTCTCATACATATCAGCTCTTTCTGTAATTCTGGGACTGGCACAGTTTTGCCTTTAGTCATTTGGGTGTTGCTTTTCCATCCACTTTGATCACATTGTGCTTCTGGAATATTCCCACCAGTTATCCTAAGAACTGTGATAACTGAATCTTGTTTCATCTGTCCTAGAAACTAAAATATCATGAAGGAGAGTCTCAAATAAAACCATGGAGGAGGAAACCACCCCCACGTCCCCCAAATGTTTATTAGCACCTTTAATATAAATATTTTTATTAATGAGAATCTAACCAACCATCCCAAAAAATTGTGGTGTAGATATATGTATAATAAACATCCAGTATCTTTTCTTTCCTACACAAAGGAAAGCATTTATCATTCTGGTAACACAAGGGACAGAAAACAATGCCAATTCACAAACAAAACCTTTCATGATTTAAAATTGTTGTTTTGTCCCCTTAGATCCTAGAACGATAAATATTGTTCCTCCTTTTGTCAGTATCAGAAGCACTTTCATATGTGGAATAAAGGCTCATTCATTATAATTATACTGGGTTTTTTCCAGGTTGCTTTTTCCAATCTGGTTCAGAACACATCATGCCAGTGATACTGTGCCAGCTTTCTTGTGGTTATTCCAAAGCTCCACGGGTACCTGTGATGCTACCAGTTTGATTTCTGTTTATTGGGTTGTTTTTATTATTTCTGTTCTCAAAGTTTTAAAATCTTCACTGTGTGTGGGACTTCATTACACTGAGAGGTGCACAAACATGTACCTAATCTAGCCTGGGCATGCAAATCAAGTGTCCATGGAGTGTGATCCTCTGGGAAGCCACAGGCAAAGTCTTTTTGGTCTGTTATGGCTTTCTACAAAGGAGGACGGAGCCTGTGGACAGCCCTGTGGAGGGGATGGAACATTCCTCTAATGTTTTCAAGTACTTTCTGTGCTATTTGCTCCTGAGAAGATGCTGTGAGGGGTCATTGCCTGTGACATTTATACAGAACACAGGAGTCATTCCATGTGGAATGTCTGTAGCTCCACCCTCACCCCAGCCAGCCAACAGCAACCCATTATGGTTTTATCTAGTACTGTAGTATTTCAATAACTCAAAACATACCTTGATTTCAAAATGTGGTTTTTGCAAATTATGTCAGTACTCTAAATAGACTTACGTTATTTTCAGACACAAGTACACAAAGGTTAAGCACATTATGTTTTAAGGAGAGCTGTTGGCTTTGGTGTGATGCCACCCCATCTCTAATTCAGTGATGGCTTTCAGAAACACGGTCATTGAACTAAACCTAGGCAAACTATCTAATTACTATATTAGTATGTATTAGTTAATTTGTGTATAGCACTTTGGAGGTAACAAGGTCAATATTTTAATACAGTTTCTCTTCCCTGGACACATTTCCTGTCTTCATTTTTAAACCACTATGAAAAGGTCACTAAACATTTATTTTGTAAACGAAGGCCCTAAGATAGGACTTGAAAGAGCTAATGTTCGGGGGGAGGAAAAAAAGTGTGCAAATACAACTTGTTTAAGTCAGACCATGAATTTTGGGGCTCAGATTTCTCCTACCAAGGTTTAGATCTCCATACCTCACTCTGGAGGCTGTTTGTTCTTGCAAGGCTCTCCTGGCCCTACTTCCCTCACCTTGAACCCCATCCCAGAGGATCTGGAGAGGACTTAAACCTCACCGCCTCAGCCTCTGTGGATGTGAAGCAGCTCCATGCACGGCTTTCATCTGTCAAAAGGATAGCTGTATCCTTGAGGCCACCCCAGCGAGGAAAACACATTTTTGTCCCTTTTGCACCGTTAAATCCATCAAAGAGGCGAAGTTGCACGAGAAATGTGCACTAGTTAGAACTAGTTAGAACAGGTTTTTTTTCAATCTTGAATGTAAATATTGTTCTTAAAGCACTCTAAAGAATTGCCCACTAAAAGGAGAAGTCATGAGAAGGATAAATAATATAAATGATTTTTAGGATGTTTGCAACTTTTAAAAGTACTGTACCACCTTCTTACACTAGTACAATGCAATGAGATGAAAGTGGAAATGAGTTAGAGTAGTCTTACTAGCTGACATAGATTCACAAAGAGAATTCCTGATTATTGGAAGTCCATATACTAAGTACTTTGTAAATGCAGTTAAATGGTGTGCTGACTGAAGCTCAACAGAAAAAGAAGCAGCAAAAATAAGAATGGAAAATGAAGGGCTATTTGGAAGGAAGGCATTGGAAAGTAGTGTAGGAAAAAGCCAGAAATCCTATATATTCCTCTTGTTATATTGTCCAGACCAGACAGAACAAACAAAAATCAACTCACAAGGTCACACATCTGGACACAAACCTTACAGAGGTTTATATGAATACATCTTGTGTCTGGCTCTTCCCCTTTTGGGGGATAATACCTTACAATTCTGAACTTCACATATTGTCAAGTCCCATTCCCACCACAGCTTTTGTTTTCCTCTCACCTTTTAAGATAGATGTCATAAAATGTGGTGTCCCACCTTTTAGAAAAAAGGTAGTTTGCCACTGATTACCTGCTATTTTCATTCTTTGCACCAGAAATTGCAGCAAGCTTTCAATGAACTAATCCTAAGCATGAACCATGATTTTCATTGTCACTTTTTTTTTCCTATTCTTGATGAAAATCGATGTTTTCTTATGGCTACTTCAGAGTCCGGAGTGTATGGTGTTTAATCGTATTGCTTTATCATTTTATATTATATCTTTGTAACTCAGGATAATTATTTATAGTTGCAAGTCATAATGCAGCAGATTGTAGGAAACAGAATGGTGTATTGCACTGCAAGGGGAGAGCAGATTCATGTTTATTATATTAGTGTGTTATAGAAGGCACTTCAGGAGCTACAGAAGAAAGTTTCGCAAATTGTAGCAGTTCTCAGGAGCTGGCAAGTGCAAAACAGATTTAATTCAAAACACTCTTGGATCATTATCACTGTATATATAGCCATTAAAGTCTAATTGAAATACAGGAAATCAGGAAATAAGGGAACCAAAGCTAAGTTTTTCACATGTGATCAAAAAGCATATGGGAAGAAGTAGAGGGGGGAAAAAGGTCAGCAGTTAAATAGCAAATAGAAGCCTCAGTGCAATTTCTGCTTTTAAAAAACAGATGGGAGATTTAGCACAATTGCAGTGAGGGAGTTCTAATGTCCTGCTGAAGGTTTGTTTCTCCTTCATCACATACTAAAAGCTTTTTTGAAAATGCTTAAATGAAAACTAGCTCCTAATCACATCCTTGAAATACAAAGACAGCATGTAGCTTTGTACAGCACACCAGTTTTTGATGAAAATATTGGGAACAGTGCACAGAATTGCTCTGAATTTTGCCTGTTGTCTCAAAGAACCATCCTGACGTTGGAAAACTCCAAGCACTGTGTATCTCTTATCACATCTTCTTGTCCCTGGTTTCATTTCTGCCATTTCTTACTCGCCTGAATAGTGATGAGAATGGGCTGCTGCAGTAACTCTTTAGTGTTAGAAAGTGCATTTTCATTGAGTGCATCTTCAGGGAGCTGACATTGTTGGGAAATGGGCTTTGTGAGGTTTTCTGGACTGTATCTTTCACTTGGTTTCTACCTTTTCTTCCACATCCGTTTAGTACCATGAGTATTGTTCAACAGGCCATGAGTTGGAGATCTTACTTTGTTGTATGAAAAGGAGCTGTGCAAATCAAACTGAGATTTATGCCAAGTCAGATCCCAAGAGGAATATTTCACAGCTCCTGTATCTCTGGTGGATGTTGATCCTAAAAGGAGAAACGTGGAACCTGAATTTGGTGTGCCAGGAGAATCTTTCTCATTTTTTTCCATAAGCATTTAGAGAAATGTTTTAAATGACAATAGTTCGGTAATCTTTTTTTCCAGGAATAGTTGGGATTTTGTTGTTTTGGGTTGGTTTTTTTCAAAAGTTTTATTGATTTAATGGGTGAATGAGGCAATGAGTGCTACGTGTTGGGTTGTGAGTACACATAGAGGTAGGTGGAAAGCTGTGACTATGGACTATCAGTTTTCCAGTTCTTCCTCTCCAAACTAGGACACATGTCTAGGGCATATAATATATTTACAGTGATTTGCAGCCATTGTATTACTATCTCTCAGTTTCAGGCATTTGCTGCACCTGCATGTGTCACACAAGCAGAAACAGTGCTCTTCTACTGTCATTTTACTGATATTTATCTATATTGACTGCTCAGTTCCAAGTAAGCATATGTAATGAAGTGTTTAAAATGGAAACCTATTTCCATACAATTTGACAGGTCTAAGTGTGTAATTTTGCCTGTTATAGTCATAACATGGTGTTTTCAATGTAAAATAGAAGATTCGGTAAAGAATGAATGAGTAGCTGTGTAGCTTGCCTGTCTGTACTGGAGTCCCATTCAGAATTACTCTGTTTCAGTGCAGACCATAATTGTGGTAAGGCTATTTGTATAAAATCTCGGGGGGTTTAAATGGGGATTATTTTCGTGCAAACTTTTCAGCCTTTTACCGAGCTTTTCTACTGAAATTAATAAAAATCAATTTTCTGCGTAAGCCAATGCTAGATTTGCTGATGGAGCCACCCTAATACTGGCAGCAGGGCATTTGTGACTTTTTTTTCTTTTTTTCTTTTTCTTTTCTTTTCCATTGTTCTCAGACATTAATAGTACTGAAATTACAATTACCCTTATGTTAGAGATCCTGAGGATCCTGATGTTGTCACTTTAGTGATATTTCAAAATATGGTTCAAAATTCTCAGCACGCTTTCTGTCCTGTTGACTTAATTCTCTGTTACCCTCCCAAGATCGTTTGTTTTGTCAGAGTGACTCCTGGCTACGTAGCAGGGGATGTTCTGAATCTCTAATTTTGGAAATCAGCACAATACTGAAAAACTGGCATTGCTGTTTGGCCAGAACCAAATTACTATCAAAACAGTGGTTAGAGTGACAGTATATTCCACCAGTATGTTGGAAATGGAAAACAAGTCCAGTACTTCGGAAACCTTTGAAAGCAAAACTTTTAAATGAGAATTCTGTAAGGAAAAGCACTGCAGATATCATGCCTACTGCTGATTAAGCTGCAATCCTGTTGAATTTCTGGTGAACTACAATAATTTCTTTGCATGAACCTATTCAATACTTTCTGGTTTAAATAAAATTTTTGACAAGGGAGAAAAAAGCTGGCACCTGCAATACAAAGGGTGCAAGAGAGAGAAAAAGAATCTTTGAGGATTATTGCTTTAATCTTCTTCCTTAAAAGTAAATGGTAATGTGAGTAGTATTGTTTTATCTCCAGTGTGGGCAGAATTGGCCCCCTTTGGGCTCTTAAACCTATTGTCTTTAAGGTGGTGTGTTTTGTCTTGAGGAGGAGAGTAGTAAAGCTGCAAGTCTGACAGTGTATGTTATCACCCAGATGGAACATTAGGGAGGTATTCATACAAACTGAATTTCACCTGGCAAGGTTTATCACCCCAGATTTCCTCTACAGACAGAAGGAGATCTGCTTTAAATCACCCCCTGCACAAAAGGCCCCTCTGGAGGGAAGCAAACCCCAGTGACTACTGCTGCCTTTTCTCCTTCTGGGTGTTCTCCTGATGGCTCAGTTGTGCTCCAACCTGCTCTGTTTCCCAGATACTCACACACAGATATTCACGCACACACAGATATTCTGATTACTGAATTGCATGAAATATAGTTCAGCCCTGTAATAATGGCCAATCACACTCTGTTTGTATGGATGATAAATCTCTGTCCCACAGGTGTTCATCCCACTCATGATGTATAGTAAAGCTTTAACTTTCATCACAGTGGTTAAAGTGTCCAGTTGCATGAATGGGTTTGGGTAAAAAGCTTTAAAAATATTTTAACTCAAGCTCACAATTTTTTACAGCTTTCATATCTTCATTTTGCTCTGATTTGCATCCGTGGTCCAAATAAAAAGAGTTTGCTGAAGATAGAAGCGAAGAGTGAAATAATGCTGCACAGGCAACCTCGAGTGAGCCAGGCTGGAGGAGACTTTTGGAATCCAGACATGTCTAATTACTATAGAGGGCTTCATAAACTAACCCCACCTGGGCCATAACTGTGATACTGACTTCTAAACAAAACCAATTATGATTTTGTTTGTATTAAACCAGGTATTACTAAAAGTAAGTGAAAACAGAGCTTCTTCAGTACTCTGAGTAGGCTGTTTTCTCTTCTAGAGAAATAGGTTTCCAAGACCAAATTAGATTCTGGCATGATTAATGCATCTCACCAAATTCTTGCAGAGTAGCAAATTAGTTTATAGTGATTTTCTTGAAAACAAATTAAACGGCTGCACAACATCACAAGAATAGAGATGTTTTTCATAACATATGGATAAATGATTCAATGGAAGTGAGATGTAATCAAACTGAAAATGCAATCCAAATGTTTCAAATATTACTGTCCATTGTAGAAAAATGTGTAATTACTTGCATTTTAACACATGATGTGTAATATACAGTGGCAGAGCAGCAAGGAATTAATCTGCATGAGATTTGCACATATTCTAAGCAGAGATTATTCCTTTTTAGGTGTTTTTAATATCTTTCAGTTAAAAACATTATGACAAGAAGACTCGGCCTCAAGTTGCACCAGGGGAGGTTTAGATTGTTCTATTAGGAGAAACTTCTTTACCAAAAGGGTTGTCAGGCACTGGAACAGGCTGCCCAGGGAAGCAGTGAAATCACCATTGCTGGAGGTATTTAAAAGACGTGTATATGTGGCACTTAGGGACATGTTTTATTGGTGGGCTTTGCAGTGTTAACTTGATGGTTGGACCCCATGATCTTAAAGGTCTTTTCCCACCTAAACAAGTTAATGATTCTATGATTCTTGTGTACCAGGAGGGCTGGAGTTGGGAAAAGAGGATGGGAGGAAAAAAACTTCAGTTAATCAATGATAGATTGCCCCAATCTCACTGTTGTAGTGTCTCTAACTCCCCACCAGGTCCACTTCACCAGGACATGGTTTGAAGCATCCCAGACAGCATTGTCACCTTCCCCATGTCCATATCCAGAGAGGCCAAACAAGCCATGCTGTCTCTTAGTCACTGGCAGGCTGGATAGTTTAAAGGCACCAGATGTTGTACAGACCTGGATTTCAGACTAAACTATGGATATCTCACTCCGAAAGGGAAGAAGAACTGCCTGACTGCATAAAAAAAAAAAAAAAAAAAAGAAAAAAAAATCAGTACTGGCCTCGTGGAACACAAATATTTCACACAAATATGTAGGGCCATTTCCTTTTCAAAATGAGAAAATTTGAGAAAGGCTGAACATTTCTTCAAAGAGCCTTTATTGTATAGTCTGCATTTCCCACAAACTGACAGCAGGTAATTTATAAGTCTATTCTGGGAATAAGGATTTCTTAGTCCCTTATAGATAGCTCTTATTACTAAACAGCAAAGGTGTAATAAAAAGGAGCCTGACATCTTCTCTCTACTAGTGCGTGGCTATTTAATTCAACACTATCATTATTTAGTTTATTATTGTTATGGTTTAAGCTCTGTCTCGTATTTTACTTATTTAATTAAGTTATATGCAAAAGAAAAGGAAAACATACCTCCTGGCCTCTTGGCTGTCTTCCCATCTAGCAAAAATTATCACTGAAAAAAAATGATGGGGTTACTTGCCCAAAGTAATTTCCTAGTTAGCTTAGTTTGTTTAATATATCTTTCTGAAAGTAAGAGCGGTGTCAACTTAAAATACACATTCATGCACCAAACAGGAAGAGAAGCCCATAAAAAGACTGTGAATTTGAGGTGCTGTCAGCTTGTCCTTTTAAAAATAATCTAATTCAAATAAAAAAACATTCAATATGACAGCCTATGAAGACACTTATTCTTCTTGGCAGATGCTTATGATTATTTTTCTCTGTGACTACGTCTGCGATCTCTGGATACTGTCTAGGCACACCTGCCAGGTCAGGAAACCCAGATGCACGTGAAGGATTTGACTATTTTCTGACTTTGAAATGAACTTAGATCTGTGGTGTTCTTCTAGCTATGCAGTCTTGAACTTCAGATGACTCGTAATTCTTCTGGAAAGTAGACGCTTGAGAATCAGGTTTGCACTTGCTTAGGAGGGCGCTCTGTGCGTCACGTTTTTAAATGCCAAATTTTGTTCCATTTCATGTGCCTTTTGGATATCTCCCAATATAACTTGATCCATAGCAGAGGAGTGTGCAGCACAAAGAACAGGCTGGCCTTTTCAGCCATGACAATTAAGCACGAGTTGATCTGCTTGGAGACAGTTTGGTCGAGAACACAATAACAACCAGAAAATCCTGAAACTGTTACCAAACAACTAAATTGAATATGACTATTTCTAGCACAATGTCTCATAGAAAGTAAGAGAATTTTTTCCGTTGGTGCTCAGAAACACTGCCTAGTAACAACCTTCTAGAATGTTATGTTCCCCCACTATTATAGACATTATAACGAACATATTTTTTTTCTATGAAGAATAAATGTGTGCAATCCATAAACGTTATGGTGAATGTGATCTGTTTCTTCAAATTAAGAAATAGGTAATACAAAACTTCATTATTAACTGGGGGGTTGTACATAAATTGTGTGTGTGTGTGTATATATATAATTGTTACATAATGGTATGTTTATATTACATTATTACATAATTTTTGTAAATATATGTATATACCAGTTATGCACACATGATATACATTGTGTATTTATCAAACAGCATTTTTATAGACTTGAAATATTGATAAATGGCAGAATTCATTAAAATTCCCTACATTAGAACTGGTGATTTTATTGATGAACAAGAAATTGTCTTCATTGGCTTGACTGTGTGCCATGGTCACCTTCATGAGGCACCACAGTCCATGATTCTCATCATTTAGGGTATCTTCAAACAGCTCAGATCCATTTCTACAGATTTCCATGTGCAATAAATCTACAAAAATTTCGAGTAACAGACCCTTTATGATAAAAGGACTCTGTCCACTATGAGGTGAGCGTGTACAGTAATGCCAGTCTTTAAAAAGTCGACAGATGGAAGGAACACAAAGACTTGTGGGCACTGAAGGGTAAAGCTGTGACTTTAATAATATAATGTTTACCCAGTCTTTGCTGTTTAAGTCTGTATGGCAGCTGGCATTTTATTTTCGTTGCTTAAAGTCACCTTAAACAATGACTATAATTTTGGTTAAAATGTCAAAGAAATCTAAGTGATCTACCTGACTCGTAGTTATTTTATTGTCTTCAGGTTTCTGGATGTTCTCATTCTGCATAACAATGACGTGTAGAAATTTAATCAAATGAAGACATCTATCCAAATGTTATGTCTGAATAATGCATATTCAAATTGAAAGGAAACATTCCCAGTTACCTGCCTAACCATGAATCTGAGGTCATTCTTTGTTCCCTTACTTTTAACAAAGGAGACAGTAAGAACTCAATGCATTTCTCATTAAAATGAACAATAGAGGAGGAAAAAAAGGTTTTAAATATGCACACCAGCATGTAAGACTAATTTTTTCAATGTAGGGGTTTTTTCTACTTTTAGAGATAGTGTAGCCTTACATCAGTTCAAATGTAGTTGTATACAATCAGAGGAAAAATGTTTAAACATCCCAGCATGGGTATTTCCATTTAAATCTGATTACAGTGAAATAAAACTGTAGCTATTAAAGGTTTAGAAGAACTACAAATACAAGCAGTAAAAGAAGACAGTTAGTAAATGAGGTAGTAAAACATTTCAGCAGGGCAAACAGTTTACAGCACTCAGCTTTCCTGTAGCAGACTGTGCTATTCACCACAGACCCGTGCACTGTTCCCTGAACTGCACTTAAACCTGCAATTAACCTTTCACGCCTAATGAAGCTGTTTTGCTGCAAAATTAAAATATATAGTACTGCCTGTTTTTACAGAGACTGGGAAGAGAGCATCTCAGAATGAATTACTTTTTCAGATGCAGGATTAGAGGGCTGTTTTTATATAAATCATGAATGCGCTTTTCGAGGTAATCTCATTTGATTTGCTGTATTTTATCCCTGTACTTATTAATAGTTTTGCACTATTGTAAAAAAAAAAAAAAAAGAAAAAAGAAAAAATCCACACCCCAGTAATTTTATGATTAGACACTTCCTGAAAATAAACTGTTACCATTTAACTTCCATTAGGAAAGACAATAGTTCTGCTAAAGATAACCAAGTTCATATTGCTTTCTCTGGTGTTTTCCTCATTGTGGATGCAATTATCTCTTACAAAAATATACTTTCCATTTATGATTTGACTGGGCTCACTTCTTAATGACCTATGCATACATATCCTTAAAACAAGCTAGAGGTTGTTAGAGCTGCATAGAACTAGGTCAGGTTATTTCTATAACATTTAGAAGAAAAATAAACTAAATTTAAAAATAGGGCTTGTTCTGCAACTAAGCTTGAATTGCCGAAAATTAGAGGTGACCCATTGAGTCTCCATGTGGGATCCTTACTAATTCCACTTTTCCTTTCTGCTGTGTTACTCAAGGGTCAGAAGCAACCAGAGACCATGCACTGGTTTGGAAAATACCAGTTTGGATGTAAGGCAGGATATTTAAACAGCAGCACTCAGAGAAGGCGGGTAAATGTAATAACTTAGGAGCTGAGGTAATGCATCTAGAGCACTGTACAATTTGCAGTTCCAACTTCAATGACTGTAAATGTATTCACATTTGTTATTTAGATAAAAAACATGTAAAATCAAGGGAATGTTTAGGGTTGTTTGGGGTTTTTTTTAATGAATATTTAAGCCACAGCTTTTTTTTCTGTTTGATTTTGATGTAAATTCTCCTTGCTCGAAGTGTCTGTGCACAAGCTTGACTTGGTAAATGAAATTCCTTTAGACTGCCAGTGTGAAATAATGAATTGTTCCCCCAGTTAATTGTATTGCTTTGATAACAAGGAACTACGTTGGGCATAGAGAACATCATAAATTAATTTCATCAGGTGATTTGTGTGACGTTTTGAAAAATGATCTTCTGTAGTGACCTGATTTAAATGGAATTCTATCAACATGCCAGTGCATCCCAGTACGCAGTGTTAGACATAAGGATTCCTTTTTGTTAATTGTTATATCAAGTGAGGTTAGCATAATACATCCAAATATATTTTAAAATAGCTTATGAAATTGGAAAATCTGTTCACTAATAATACTCCTTCTGTTTAGCATAGTCCCTAAGTCTAGCTTATGTTGAAGATGGGATCACATGTAAGTAATCATCAAAATGTTATTTAGGTTTTATCCCTGAATTTGCTAATACCAGATACTGCTTAAACTTTAAAGGTGCCTCAAAGATTTCAACAATTTAATTTGTCAAAGTCCCATTTAAGGCATCACTGGCTCATGCCAGGAAATATCTGTGTATGTGAGAAAAAACAACTTGATTAATCTTGGTTCTTACATATCCAGAAATGTATCAATGATAATTGTACTTAGTGTTTTACAGTATTGTGCATTTTTAAAAAGCTGGATGCACATTAATTAATTCTTGAAACTTTTTTGTGAGTTAAGAAGGGTAACATTACCAATGTGCAATAGCATAGATTTTTTTCAGGATACTGGAAAGCTGAACCAAATCTGACCATATATCTTATATTATGAAAGAAGACTGTAGCAGCACTTGTTAGAGAAAAACAATTTTTGCACAGTTTCTTAATAGATAAGTGCTGTAATGAGGGATTGCATGGAAAGTATTGTAAAATTGGAATTTGTGTAATAGATCAATTGAGTTTGATATTGGCCTGAGAGGAGAAATAGAGACTGCCTGTTAGACATAGTGAAAAGTATTTTCAAAGGTTTCCTTGGAGAATGAGGTGTTTTGGGCAGCATGCAGAATCAGCACCATCCTTACCTACCTTTTGGGTATATGTAGATGTGGTTTTTTGTGGTTTTGTTGCAGTAGAACATATGAATGGTGTGACTACTCCTAATCCATTTGATCCCAATATCACCTGTGTGAATGTAAAAGCTCAGAACTGCCATGTATTAAGCGTGTTGTTAATCACAGCATTTCAGAAGTCACTAATTTCTAGAAAATATGCAGTAGCAAGCAAATGGAAGAGTAAATTCTTAGAGTATTAAGTTCTTAGGTGTAGAAGGGAAGCTGAATGACGAGTGGCTGAGGTCACTTGATGTGTTCAGCCTGGAGAAGAGGAGACTGAGGGGAGACCTCATTGCGGTTTCAGCTTCCTGGTGAGGGGAAGAGCAGGGTCAGACACTGATCTCTGCTCTGTGGTGACCGGTGACAGGACCCAAGGGAACAGCCTGTAGTTGTGTCAGGAGAGGTTTAGGTTGGATATTAGAAAAAAATTCTTCATCCAGAGGGTGGTTGGCACTGGAACAGGCTCCCCAGGGAAGTGGTCACAGCCCTGACAGAGTTCAAGAAGCATCTGGACAACACACGTGGTGGGATTCTTGGGATTGTCCTGTTCAGAGCCAGAAGCAGGACTTGATAGTCCTTGTGGATCCCTTTGAACTCAGGATATTCTATGATTCCTAAACATGCCTGTCCATGCCCTTGGCAATACCCTGTTAAGATTACAACAGGTAATAAAATATCAACAAATTAACCAGAATCCAAAAAAGAAGAGTTTTGGTGAGTTGACAACATTTAGAATTTATCCAGGCCATCATAGTTCACTCCTTGTTTGTAGATCTGTGCTTTCTAGAAAGATAAAGATACTTTCATATCTTTTTGTGGTAAATACTAACCTCTGAATATTCCCTAATCAGAGATACATATACATACAGATGTATAAAAAAGGCAGATATTAGCGGGTACAGTGTTATCCTAACTGCAGTTTCTGTTTCTCTCTTATTTTCTGATTTGATAGTTTTATCCATGTCTAAATGCAATGCACAAACATTTAATATGAGAAAATTCATATCTGAAAGCTTCTGGTCCACATAACCAAGAAAATGGTGATAAAGAGAGGTCATGCTAAGATCACACAGCAAATCAATAAGAGGCACAAATGGTTCTCCTTATTTCCAGTCTGGTGTCTTAACTGCTTTTTTTTCCTTCCACTGTTTCGTCACTGTTTCGAGGTAGCATTTAAGAAAGTGAGAACTTGTTATCTAACTTTGAAATAAAGCTGATCACTTCCGGGAAAGTACAAAAACTTGAAAGAAACCATCACGCTGCTCTGGAATTCTTCTCAGGAAAGCTGAGCATTACATTTTGTTTTTCCTTTATTTATCTTACAGGTCTTGCAATTGCAAGTGCTCTGATAGACATTTCACAACAGAAGCCTGCGGACTGTAAAGACAAGAGTTCAGGAGTCAGAAATCGAAAACATCACCTTTCAACACGTCAAGGAACTTGTGTCTGAGATTCAAAAACTACAATTGTATATTCTGTAATGTTTTCTTTTTAAATGGCTTCCATTGAAAGCTATACTACAGCCTCAGTTTTTATGGAGGCAAATCTATGAATGAACACATGAGGTACTGTGCTCTGTTCTAGTCACACAGCCTGCTACCCCCGAAGCAGAACAAACTTGTGGTAGGTATGAGTATGCTTGGTGAGCTTTAATAAAAAGAGTGGATCCTGTTATCAACAAAATGCAAAATAAAATACCTAGTATTCTTAATCCTGAACATATCAGAGCAGGGAAAATCCTTGAACAGAACTAGGAAAAACTTTACTTTTTTTTTGTAATGTAGAAGCAAATTGTGTAATTGAAAACTGAGCAAATTCCAAGAAACTAAAGGAAATTTTTGTATAGCTTAATGTAACAATGGCAAATGTACAGTTCTTTCCTTGTAACTGGCATTAAGCTTTCTTTCCAGCAAGCAGGAACTAAAGAGAATCATTTGGATTTAGGTGTTCTTTTATCATTGCCCTGAAGAGGTAGGCAGCTTTTGAATTTAGCAAAGGTGTACCCCAAGAACACCACATGTAATATTTGAAAGATAATTCTGTTAAATACTATGATTTGAGCATTCCATGATTATTTTTCTTTACATTGAAAAAAACCTCTTAAACATATTTTTTGGCTGTAGAAGAGTGATGGGTGGGCTTTCATTTCTGTACCTCAGAGTTTGTCCTGAATTAGGGATGATATATTTTACAAAGAGGGTCCTCCATGCCAGCTAAATGATCAGAAAAATTAATTGAGCATGGAAAAGCTGCTTTTACAATATTTTTTTCCAAGACTCTCCAAGACTACAAATCTAAGGAGAGTTGAACATGCTGTTATTCAACCTGCTTCCATTTCAGTATTGAAATTTTTTAGTATCTGTATATTGTCCTGACCTCCAAGCAGAAGAAATGAATTCCAGTCAGCACTTTGGCTCCTGTTTTTATAATAGATTATGAATTTTTCTTTTACTCACAACTGCAGAATTTCATCTCATTGTCACTTTAGCACCTGTTAAGGAATTGCCCTATATAAATAAATAAATGTATGTTTAGAAATCCAACTTGCTTCCAACATTAGTTCTCAAATCCAACAACCAGTATGGCACCTCACACAATCAGTACTCAACAACAAAAAGCAGATGAAAGAGTTTCCTTTCTAAAGCACTTTAGTCTTCTGGGGGCTCAGTAACCACAACAGATAACCTGGCAACCAGCTTTAATGGCCCTCAGTCTTTTTATTTGCTCAAAATTCATGAACATATAAAAGAGTAAGAGAATGCTAAGGGGCAGGTAGCAGATGTGACATATTCTCATTTATGCATTACACACCGACAGAGTGTAATATCAAACCAGTAGTTTTGTACAAGCTTGTTGAAAGTATAGTTTCTCAACTCCGAATTTGCCACCATCCTAGTACAGGAGAGTGATACAGAGGTATAAATGTCTCATGTAATGATAGACTTTTGGTAAATATGAAAGATATGAAAGATAATTGATGTTTACTACTATGTCTGTATTTTTTATGTTCTTTTTATTTCAGGAAGATGATGACATTTTACTGTTTATAGTTGACTACATAGTTACTTGCATGCCATGGTGGTGCAGTAGCAGTAATAAAGGCCTGTTGTGAGTTGTGTTTATTTCCTAAAGCCATTCATACATAGAAGTACTCAGCTTAATTTGGATGAGGACTAAATGTAAAAATAACTATAAAAAAGGAACAATTGTACAGTATGTAGTTATATCTTATACAGGAGTATTAGGTTGCATCTAACCATGACTGCTCTGTTGTTTTGATAAATTATGCACTTACGAATTATGGTATAATTATTTCTTATACTGGCATGATTGTTTCAGTATTTTCATATCTTAAAATAAGATTATTATCTTGAAATAATGCCATCACAATCTTGTGACTTTTATTGCCTATTCTGACCTCATATAGCCGAAAACTTTAAAAATTCATTTTTAAAGGTTCTGTTGGGAACTTTGAACCATTGCTACTTAGCGCAGTGAAAAAATTGTCCTTTGAAAACAACCCTTTCTGCCAGTTTTGAAGTTAATCTGTTCAAGTGAATATAAACCGATGGGACTGGTTTACATGATGCATACACTTAGGAAAAAGAAAGAGCCACTTGTCTGGAATATATTCCAAGTTCTGTATTATCCTCAAGCTAAACATTTCACATATGAAATATACAGTGTGTGTTTTGTGAATGTACTGGAAACCCCATCCACAGAAAGACCATCCAGTCCTGTAGGAGAGTTTTGACTGTGCTCACTCATACAGGATTACATTCCTCGGTATCTCAACCAGAGTTTGAAAAATACTTGAAAATCAGGTGTGAGTTTTAAAGGGATTAAAATATTTTATTGTGACACTGAAGATAGGCAAATAGCCATCAGCCATTTTACTGTGTTTTCAGGTAAAAATGTTATTTTATTGTACAAGAAAAGCATGTTTGTCATGGGATCATTCAGCATTTCCCTCACTCTGAGAATTTTTTTTTCTGAACTATCTTTCTTCTCCCAGGATCCCTGATTGCATGCAAATTAGTAAATTCATCCAATAATGAAGTACTTAAAAATACTTATATAATGGCCACACTTAAATACAAGAAGTTTGCAAACACATCTTATACCAAAGCTTTCTTTTTGGAAGGTATAAATAGCATAGATGTCCGATAACTACATTTTGTTAGTTGTTGACAAGTGCAAACTTTTTGGTAATGACCACTGTACATCAGATGAGATGTTTTATGAACAGTCACATTATGATTGCATCAAGAAAAGGCCATATTTTTTTTAAACTCTGTTCTCCAATTTAACTTTGGAACCCTTTCTTAGAGTCAGAAAATGTTGAATGGCCTGTTTTACTCTTAATGTGATTTATATTGGATGAAAAATAAATGAGTAAGTGCTGTTCTGGTAAGTAAGCCCCAGTGAAGTTCTGATTGTCAGGATTCAACCTCCCCCTCCTCAGTCCGTGGATTCTGCTGAGGGAAATTCAGCAGCTATGAATAACTGTTCCAAATATGAGAGAGACTGTCCATGGTAACATGGGTTTAGTACTTCAGTTCCTCTTTGTACTCCTATATTTATATAAAATCCTGAAACTACTTAAATCAAACTTCAGAATATTTGCTTCCATTCATTACATTCCTATGAAATGTAGTGAAATGTTTGTTCACCTGTACCAAAAAAAGAAAAAATTATTGGTATGTTGCCACTATTAAAATTATTTATTAAAAAAGGTCAAATGTTTGACATGTTAAGGCATGAATATACCTTTAAGGAATATTCAGATTCATCTGATTTGAGAATTTTCATAGAAACATAGAGTTTCCTCTCATCTTCCCAAATCAAAAACATTTCGACAATTTCAGATTGGGGCGTGGAATTTGTTATGTGTAAAATCTGCAGCAATAATTACTTTCTAAATAATTTAATGTAGAGGCTGGAATCCTGATGGTAAGAATTTTAGTTTGGGATCACTTTAACAGATGTTCAATCTTCATGCATAATAACTTTCCTAGTATTCATATAAATTATATAATCATTATGTACCTAATTTCATTACCAGTTTTTTAAAAAGCATCTGAAAGGTTTCTTGACAATAAAGAAAAATTCTCTGTTAAAGGTAATTTACAAACCCTCTTTTTTATAAGCAAAGTTGTCCTGTTCAGAGTGTTTAACATTACTGGGGAAAATTAAATAAATTAATTGTGTTTTTTCCAATCTCTAAGGTGCAGCATTACCTAAAAAACTGTAGTTTGCTGATACTTATTTCAGGTCTAGAATAAAGTGTGGAATATCCAAGGCTATTTTAGGTGCTTATAACAAATAATAACAAACCCAGTGATGTCTACAAGTGGCCAGAACTTCCCATAATGTCTTCGGTTGTACTTCCTCATTAAATACTAACGAAGAAGGACAAAGATGGCAAAAACAGGCCTTGCAGAATCTGGGCTTGTGTAACTCAGGGCCATACATATGTTGTTCCAGCTTTTCCTTATTTAATGCAATTTTGCTTTCATAAGGATTGTTTGTATTTCTATATGACACCTGTATGGCCATTTCTATGGCTGCAGGTATTTCTGATTTGGAAAATCATCGTCTTCTTGTATATATAGTAGAAATTCTAGTGGCTCTCTGAAATTTATTGTGAGGCTGAAAAGGCACTAATATTACCCCAGGCTTGGTCATGTATGCTGAAACTTGTTTGTGTATTGAAACATCATTCCTGTGCCCTTGCTGATATGCTAAAAACTGACTTTTCTAAAATGACAAAGCAAGGGTAGGACTGATGGGCAAAGCAAACAATTATTTCTAAAGCATGTGTGTGTGTGTATGTATGTGTGTGTGCATATATATACACACATATATAGATATTGGATTATGTAATTGGTTTCACAGCTGATCTAAATCAGAACATTCTCTCAGTTTCCTCACATATTCTCACATATTATATTGAAGAGTATGAAGAATAACTTAGAGACTGTTTATGTACATAATAACAGCCATTTCTACAGAAATAGAATCTTAAATGTGTTTGTCCTTCTGAGTGGGGATACAGAAGTGTGCTTGAAACACTATAGAAAATGTTATCAACTATCAGTTGATATCAGTTATTATCAACTGGGTATCAGTATTTTCAGCATGTCCAAGACTGAGTGCAGAAGGTGAGGCTTCTCCTATCCTTTTGTATCCTTCCTTTTCTAGTACATTTTCCTGTAGCAGTTCTTACATGCTAAGACCAGAGTTAATAATACAGAATAAATACGAATTTTGTCAGAATTGCTACTCACTTAACAATAACTGTTTCTTTTTCTCTGATATTATCAAAACAATGCTTAGCTATCCTATTTTCCAATTTTAGCAAATGCCTTTTTCTAAAAGACCTTTTTATTAGACAAGAAGCAAGAAAAAAGTAAGATGGAGCTCTTCAAGGACCTAGAAGGTATCACAAACATCTTATTCTACTGAGGGTCTGGGTCTTTTTAACAATTATTCTCAGGTCAGTATTTGTGAAAAGTCACTGTTCTTTTATGATTTTTAGGGATTATCATGAAGCACAATTTATTTTTTCACATGAAGTCCTGAAGTTCTCTTAAGACATTCAGTTATAAAACAATTGAGAAAAAATAAACATAGTTTAGAACATAATGTTTAGGATAACCAGTATGGATGTTTTCACAAAAGAACTCTACACAAATTGTCTGTTTCCTAAAGCTTTTTTTCAGACATGAAATTTGTCAATACTCCTGCAAGTCTACTCTTCCCCATCCCTTCCCAAAGCACTAAGAGCCAAACGGTCAGGTACAAAACTCTTTTAAATGTATTAATACAGGTAATTTTGTTTCTGCTTCTAAACAGATGGTGGAAATATTGCCAAAAAAATTTCCTAACTGAATACTTAGGCATGATAAAATTAACCTTACTAATGACATGGGAATATTTAAGATTAATTAATTAATGTATAGAGGGTACTCAGAGCTGTTTACTGATCTAAAAATAACAGTCACTGTAAGAGTGCTGAGTATATTTTAGTTATTAGGTTATTTAGTATCAGATTCATTTCATAGTGCTTGGTGTTATTTTTTTATACCTCAACTTGAGACACAATTTAAAAAAGCAACAGCCAAGCCAAACCATTTGCTGACAGGTATTCAAACTCTGTGGCTTTTCACACAACAGCAGTCACAGCATTTGCTCCTGATTTTCCTTATCAATGTAATTTTCCTTTTCTTGGTAAACGTTTTGCTAGTATATTCAATTTACTGATATTTTTGATTATTCAGGCTTATTAGATGTCTGATTTTATATTATTTCTTCTTTTTTCTTCTTCAAGTAGCCATTTTTCATGCAGCACCTTCTGCTTCATTCTCAGTTGCCCAGACCACAAGATCCCAAAGGTGCTCCACTATTTTGTCCACTGTAGTCAGAAAATGTCAGTGAATGTAACATTTTAACCACACTGAGGAATGTCAGGGCTAATGCATTTCCATGCCTTAATCCCTCATTTATATTAAATGGGCCAGAGATTTTACACCTTCTTCATGCTCCATCTTCTTCATTGCAAATTGTGACTATGCCTGTTAAAAAATGTCTTATGGAGTTATGAATTCCTCCAGCATGCCTCAAAGGCCGTGATATAGCATTGTAAGAATTCTTAAAATCTAGAAGAGTGTGTATTCGTTCTGACTATAGTGTTATATATCTTCAAATATATCATGATTATTTAATATCTGGGAGAACTCTTTTCCAGAATCCCAACTGGTGTTACTGAAATGTTCCTGCTTTATTAAAAAACTGACAAACTAACAAAAAAAAAAAAAAAGGAAAACAAAACTACAAAAACAACCCCTCACAAAAGTAAACCCTTCTGAGAAAGCTTTTTAGGCTTTTAGAAAAACACAGGCACTCACTGCGCTGGCTTTTACATTGCGTTTCTGAAAACCACCTTCCGTTGCTCTGAAATTTTTTCAGCTGTCTGAAATCGACAGAATTATTCTGTACAGCCTTTGGCTTCATATACCTCCTTCTGCTTTTAATAATTTAATGGCAACCCTGTCAATTCCTGGTGCCAAGTTCTTCCCAAAGGGTTGTAATTGCCTCTTGGATCCGTTTAGAGCCAAGCTCCACAAACAGCTCAGGTCCATCCCTTTGTAAGTTCTTCGTTGAAAGAAGGGATTTTCATTGTTCATCAGATTGGCAAAAGAATGATGCTCTTTCCTCTAGGTGAAGATTCTACTTTCTTCTCAGGCATTAGTGTTCCTTCTCTGCTCCATCCTCTCCACCATGCCCTTCAAATGTTCTGTAGTGGCTTTCTCTTTTGGAATTTTCTTTTGATTCAATCTCATAATGAACCTGATCCAGGTTCTGAAGGCATGGAGTCCTTGCCACATTCTGATCCTGCTTCCTTTACAAATCTTTGATCTTTCCTCTTGGGAGTGTACTGTTGGTTTCTTCAGCACTTCTCCTAAAGTATCTCCAATCACCTTACGCTTAGCATCATCTTCAGTCTTCAAACAGAAATCTTCCAAAGCTTCAAACCTGTCCTTGTTTGCTACTCAGTGTTTCTTCAATTGCTCAGAATGTGTAAGTTTAATTGTAGCATATATGTTTCATTTGTCTCTGCTGGGACAAGGCTGTCTCCTGTAGAGACATTTCCAGTTTTAACATCCAGCCAGCTGTTCCCATTTTTGGGACTTCTCTTATACCATATGCACTCAAAATGTTCCATGACCTCAGGGTCCACGCTTCCCTTAGACCTCTCTATTATCAGCCTTCCCAAGATTTATTCAAGCATTTTCTAAGAATTTGTGCTTCTTTATGAAGAAAAGGCCTTGAAATCCAAGTAATGTTGCTTTAATATGACCCCTCTCCTTTAGCCTGCCCAGGTTTTTACAGTCAGCAGTTTTCAGAGTCAAATGTGTGTCCAAGGTATTGTTTTATGCCAAGGTCCAAGCAACTCTAGCTAGAGCTGGTGTGCTAAGTCATTGCCTAACTTCTGTGGTGCAATTGATCTGGGGGTTATTTTCTGCAATATTTGGAGGGTTAGAGGGGAATGTTTGAGAAATTTAAATATTTTAAGCCAATGATTCATATTGCTTGAAAGGTGTTCTTTATTACTTAACCAGATTGTCATTTCATAGGGTTTGCCTCTCGCTCTGCCTCTCCCAGTCCCATCAAAAGGAAAACATACAGCTTTGTGTTCTCTTCATGACTAAGCCACTGATAGTGCTAATGGTAGACTACGTTATCATTTACTTTATTTCATAAACTATGTTATCATTTACTTTATTTAATAAACTAATCCTAATTTAACTAACTAATTTTCAAAAGAGGCCTTTAAAATTTTGCAGCTTAATGGTAGCTCAAAATCGAAGCACTCAGAACTTGCCCTTTAACTTGTCATTGTTCAACCTTCTGTTACAACAAACTACCTTTCTTATAACAATTACCAACCACCCAAAGAAGTGCTTTGAGGCTTGGTTGGCTTTTGCCTGCTTTGCAAAACCTTGCTTTGATGGCAAACAACATAGGATTGCAAAGGTTTCTTTATTTGTGTTCCTGTGACAGTGCAATGTGCAAGCAATAGTTTTGCTGTCTGGGAATATCAACTTGTTCAGTTTATAGTCTCTAAAAATGAAGGCCAACAGGAAGGGCATCAGTAGATGTACCCTCTAAGATTATGACTTCAGCAACAAAACCAGCATCACTAAATTCTAAATAAGTAAAAGTTAAACCAGGGAACAACACAATATTCAGCTTTCCAATTTCTCCCTTGGCTGTTAGGAGTGTGATATACAGCTGAAGGTCTGTTTCACAGGAGGAGAGACAAAACAAAGTGCTTATCTAACTCATATTTACTCCAAATGGTACATTTGTGCTCACACACAAATGCACACACATAAATATATAAATGGATCTCACCTATAGAATTAAGAAAGTATTGGTTTGGCTCAAGGTCAGTGGTCTTGCTTGCAAATACGTAAACTGTCTCTCTGCATAAAGAGTGCGGAGGAGATGCTTCAGGAGTTTTCCAACTTTCCTTTCTAGTTTTACATAGAATAGATAAAAGGGGGTTGTTCTTTATGAGAGGATACCGTCCTTATCAGGGAGAAGAATGAGCCCCAGTGGAATCTCTGAGACCTTCAGGCTTCCAGTTAAACAGAAATGTCATGGCTATGGACTGAAAAGAGATCAAGCAAAGTGGTTTTAGCCTAAGTGGCTGGATGGGCCACCCCTGGCCCTCAGGTTCTAGAGTACTAATGGCAGGATGTGATATTTAGATCAAGGTCTTTAATCGATCTTAGAATCACCCTTCTGAGGTATGTCAGCAAAAATCCATTATAAAATCCAGTGTAATGGCACAGATTTATAGAAATTGGGAGCAAGCCCAAACCTTCCTTGTGGTACAGGGACTTGTTTTTTAAATTTATTACTATGGTGTTTGTATTTACTGGGATCATCTTGTTATGCCAGCTCCAAACATTGTATTCCATTGCATCAGGGTTTTGTTTCCCTTTGATTTCTGTTTTCCCTTTGATTGTGAGGATACACTTACATAGCATAAATAGTGCGGTGCAAATCTCTCCAGCTAATTCTAGGTGAGTTAATCTGGGTACCAGAAGGGCATAGCTGCATGAGCACTGTCCTGCACCCCTGCTAATAGCTTACTGCTCTGCAGAGCTAATTAGCTCCATGAGAGAGCACAGGAGCCTGGCACTGGGACAAGCCAGCTTGTTCCCAGCGAGCTCAGGTAGCTCTGCACAGCATTTGATTTTCCTGTCCAGTTTTGAGGTTAGTAACACTTGCTGGATTAGCCTTAGTGCCAAAGCAATGTAAATAACAGCCCCACTCTAGGAGTACACTCAGTGCTATTGAGTGACATTTTCCTGCAGGATTTCTTCTATGAGCTGGTGAAGCAAAGCAAATGTTAAGATATTCATATTAGTAAGTATATTGTGCCCTCAAAAAAGTCAGTTACTCCTCCTCCTATGAAGGCTGGCACTAACTGACCCGAGTCATAGCTTAAAAAATAACAGTCAGAAGAACTGTGTAACAAAGAACAAGTGACCAATAATCCTAAGATTCCTTTTGAGCCAGTTTCTATGAAATTTTTTTGCCTTTTATCCTGCTGTTTCAAAGTTCTCGGTTACCCTTTGCACCTTCATGTCTGACATTTTGTTAGGTGCTTCCGAGTAAAGTGCTCCTGCTCCAGCTCCAACATTACTTCAATTTGTATCAATAACGAACAGCTTTCATTCTTTCCTGGTCAGTGTTGCAATATGCAAAGCAAATCAAAAGCTATGGTCAACATAATAAACGGGAACATCTATCTCTTCCAGCCAGCCATTGCCTCACTATTTTTTTCTCCACTTTAGATAAACAATCTACAATGTGTTTACTGAGGCTTGTACTGATATCCCTCAACGGTATAGGCAAGTCTACTTTTATTCCAGCAGACACAGAGAATAAGCCCACGGTGCACAGTGCATGCAAACCCCTTTGAAACCCAAGATTATTTGTTCTCTGACTGTTCTAAGGTAATTAAGGAGCATTGCATGTTTCTCAATTAATGATTCCTCATTCAGCTGGGGATCTTTGATGCTAATTTGTTTTAATCAGGACAGAGACTGCTAAAAAACGAAACAATTCAGTGAAGAGGAACTAGGAATTTTTAATCAAGTGGAAAAGATCTAAATGCTATGAGGGACGCATCCATCATAAGTTTTCACTTCTTGTTCATTTAACTTTGTTCTTTCAGGTCTCATAAAATGTTGCGTTAATCAATGCAAGATGGTTTGTTAATATGAAGAATGCATGGTATTTTTTTCTTCATCTGACATGGACATTTGTGCAAAAATGAGGAGATGAAACAAGAGCCATGATGTTAAAATACATTCACCATGGTTTTTTGGTTATGCACTGAAGTTATAGTTTTCTGTTTTGTCAGACATTATACAGGAAGTTGTCAATCACTGTGGTCTTAATATGCTGGGGAGTCCCTGGAGAAAAATACTGGTTTTGTGGGGGATTGGATGCTCTCCATTTAAATGTTAATTTTTAAATTATTTTGGTATCACACAACGTGCATACATTGGGTAAAGTAACCTACTGTAAATTTCTGCTCATGCAATTAGTATTTCAAATGCTGCAGCCCATGCAACATGGAATCACATGGTTTCTGAATAGACCATGTAAATGCTTGATAAAATAATGTTTTATTCCTAAGTACATTTATTTATAGCTGTGAGACAAAAGCACTTCACAGTTCTGTCTCCTCTAGCTGCTTTACCATGACAGGCTTTGTGTCTTCCATCATGGAAATACCGATGTGTATGTTCGACTGCCACGGCTTCAACAGAGTGGAGGTGCTCCCAAACCTTGACTTCCAGGGATCTTTAGCCATGTGACAGAGTTAAAGCCACGAAGGACACTTAAATCCGAAAAGTTTATCTTCCTGAACAAGCACTATTTTAGCAACTGTTCAATTAAAAGTAAATTGTAGGTGCTAAGGAATTTCCAGATCAGGAGAGGCATTTAATGGCTTTCAGGTTTTCAGTGTTAGGAAACATTTTCGTATGACTAATTCTTCATCATCTTCCCTATTACTGCTTTTAATGCATGGAAACCTGTTTTGGACTGGCACCTACCTTCTTGGTCTGTGTACTAAGCTCTAAAGAGTGCCAAAATAAGCAAAGAAACAAGAATCTAACTGGCTTCCTTGCCCTCCTTTCTTTATGGCTGTGAACAGTGTGTTTATTTTGTAGTTCCAAAGTCCAAATGAACAGAAAAGTCCTGCTAATAAATTCCTAATGACCTATCTGAATGATGAACTTCAAGCAGTTTAATAGCAGCAGGGATTTGTTGGTTGGTTGGTTTGTTTGTTTGCTTGTTTGGGGTTTTTTTGCAAGCAAGCTTAAATATATAACACTTAAAAGTAGAATTCTGTATGTTAAATGATTGCCATGCAAATGGAAGCACAGCCATCGAAGAGTTGCCTTACAGATGATGGCTTTTTTCACCAAAAGCTGTCTGTACACTGTGAAACACAGTTCAGATGTTTGAACTTATGCTAATTGAAAGATCAACATTTTTCTTTCCTCAGTGAATACCCTGCTCTTTTCGTCTTCGAGATGGCTCTCCCATGTGCAAAAAATGAGCTGTAATTATGCCCAGCTCAAGGCAATCTCAGGATCTAAAATATCCTGCCAACCAGTGTGTTCTCAATCTGCCTTGTTAGTTCACAAAATTGTGCATGTGCCTTTGCTGCAGTCTCAAACCTGATAATGTCACATCATTGGGACAGGAAATGTTCTCTGATCTTATCTGAAGTGACACTTGCAATTTCAAGTTCTAGCTTGATGAGATCACGTTGTCAGGGCTCCACATAAGTGTGATCTTTCCTGATTTGCAATTGTATCTGTTTTGAACGGTCTTTACACTGCTCAAGCAAAAGCATATGATAATGCATTTTGTCAGATGCAAGGATAATGAAAGAGTGATTTTATGTTTCCCCTTTTAGAAAATCCAACTCATGTGACTAAACTCAGTCAGTTTTCTTAACAGTTCCACCCCATCTGTCTAATTCTGTTTGCACCTGGAAACCCTAGTACCTGCAAAATGTGAGCATGTCAGCGTAGTTCACCCCCTTCATAAAATAGGTGAGACTCATTACCTTTAAACCTCTATTACTTCCATGAAGCTCTGGGCTATAAAATGGTTCACTCATGCTGGAGTTGCTAAAACATATATTATGCCTTAAGCAAAAATATTTAACATAGTAAAAGCTTGTAAAGTTGAAGAATACTTAAATACCTACATCGTGTTACTGGCAATAAGAAAGTCTGCAATATTTAAGAGCAGGAGACTCTGAAGTCATATTTCAAATGTTTTTATTCATGATATTAATTTTCTTTAGATGTACATTATATGGGAAGGAAAGAACAAAAAGTTACAAATGCTGTATGTCCCCTTTTATCATATAGATTACAGGCTGAATCCTGTAACACCAAGTGAAAATAGGAGAGGGAAGAAATATTGCATATATTTAACCTGTTAAGACATGAGGAGTCTGTGAACAGAACTCTCATGTTAAGGTACAAAGGCTTAGATCTTCAGTCCCCATTTAAAATGCATTATGACAGGTCCTACATGAATGCAGATGACAAAGACAAAGTGCAAGTTGTGACCTCTCTTGTAACAGTACCATGGTAGCAGATTGATTTGTCTGGTTCGTGGCATGTGGACCACAGTAACAAGCAAGACAGACCACAGGTATCTTGACTAAATTGCTGCAAAGCCAAAAAGGGAAATTATATTTATTTGCCCATTTAAAGTGATGAAAATGGAAGGCAATAAGAATCCAGGGTATTTGACTTTCTTGGATGATAAGACTTGGCCTGAAAGGCTGGAGGAGTGGAAATAGAGGAGTTTTTGGCAAGCAGTTCTGAAATCCATACAAAACCTTTGGCAATTATTTTTTTCAACTGATTATTCTTCCTAAATAGTTGTGTCCAAGCCAGAGAAAACACAATTTCTGAGAGTTATTCTGATATCGCAAAAATTGCATCCCTCCTACTAGAAGATTAGATAAATATACAGTTTTGTTGTATATCACATAGTGATATATGACCCAGATATATCACTAAAAATTAAACCTAAAGTGTTGCATTTGGACTGACTAATCCTAGACAAATACTATTTCTTTAATAATGAACGCAAGCCCCAAATGCATTGTATTGTAAGGGAAGTGACAGTTCTGCCAAAACCCTGCATAACTTGCAAGATGCAGGCTCATGTGAGATTACTGTGTGCTGTGCTGACTAAGAAAAAGAAAGGACAGAATTAGGTTATTGTGATGCTACCATATATGTTAGGCCACTCCTGAGATGAGGGATGCATACATGGTGCTGCCTCTGTGCATCCCTTCCAGAGTCAAAGCACTCTCCAAGTTTTCCTTGTGTTTTGGGGTCAAAGTAGGCAGATGCCTCTCTCTACTCAGTAAATAGGATTTTAAAAGTTTTTTAACTGAATATTACCACGTGACATTTATCACAGAGTTACTCGGATTAATACATTTGAAGGAGAAAGCTGTTTTGCATTATTTCTAAGGGACTGGATTTCTTCTAGCTGCACAATGTGGTTTTGTCTTTATTCCCATGATGATATTCAAACTTTATGACTGGATAGTCTAAAATGTTATTAGTTAGCAACAATAGCTTGCAATCTATTGCCTGGTCAGCTGGATTTTTATTGTTTAAAACAGCTTAACCTTTCCCTACCATTTTATAGAGTACATAGAGCTCATTCCAAAGCATTTTATGCTTTGGCTGAAAGATGAATTTAGTAGATGGGTTTCAAAAGTACTGTGGTTAAAAATCTGCATCCTATTGCAGTAATCTGTTCTTGGCCTAATGCTAGTTATCCTTTAGCATTAATCTGGAAGAAAATACAAAATCTCTGCTAGTAAATATTGCAGGCGACATAAAAATTAGTGGAGTGGTAAATAATGACAGGAGAGATCATTTCTGTGTTCTGGATTTGCATCATTTTGTAAGGTGAGCTCATCTGAACAATATGCATTTTAATACAGACAAATACAAAGCCATATGCCTGGGAACAAAGGATTCCAGTCACATGTACAGAATAGCAGAAAAGTACCCTTGAAATACTGTGATAGTGATGAAGATTTAGAGTTTGTGATAGGTAGTGTCTGAATGTGAGCTCCCTGTTCAATATAATGGCTGAGAGAAAAACATTAGCTTTGAATGGGTAAGCAGTGAATGTCAAGCAGGAGGGAGATGAGTTCATGCCATGACTGAGATAATTGCTAGCATTCTCTGTCCATATATTGTTTGCACACATGAAGAAAAAATCTGAAGAAAAAAAAAAGATAAAAGGTTCAGAGAAGAACAAAGGAATTATTCTAAGCCTGTGGAAAAGAAAGTCCAATAACCTGTGATTTAAGAAAACTAATCTATCCAATTTATCTAAGAGTGGGTTAATAGGTGAATTGATACCAGTCTTCAATATCTACATAAAATACCTGTTTTACAATTCTGAATATGTCTGAATACATCACTAAAAGGATTAACAGTACCTAGTGGATGGAAGCTGGAGCTAAACAAATACAGATTTAAAAAAACCACAGTGTTTTAAAGTCAAGGTAATTGATTACCAGAACAATTTATCTAGTATCAGAATGTATTTTCCCCCTCTGAATATCTCTTTGAAAAATGTAGTATTGTTTAAACAGAAGTTAATTTAAAATAGATTATTGTAATGATCCCTTTGGTTTTACAATCCATTAAAGAGACATTACAAATCTCCAAATATGACTCAGAATGCAGATTTTTGTTTGAAGAAGAAAATGTTTACAAAATTAAAGACCTATAGGAATATGTGCTTCATTCAATTTTAAATCTCCAAGAGAAGTGTTTAAAAGAACCAAGAAACCTCTAGTGAGAGCTGCAACACAAATATTAAGTATCAGAATTTAAAAGGGAAAACAGAGGAGCAGTGACATGAGTTTCTGCTAACTGTCTAAGCTGTCCCAAAATGCTGAAGGAAACAAACTGGGAAGGCATGGCACTAAAAACTGAATGCAGTAATAGCATAATTATTGGTGTATTGCTTATAATAAGTCTTGTTTATCATCCTTTTTAACTTGCCACTGACTTTCTCTTTTCACTGAAATGTAGCCAAGATTGTGAAATAAAACCATAGCCATTAAATGAAAGGGTTTTGCTGAGATTTTTTTGAAATATTGTTATAACTGGCCTATATTTCTGTGGCCTGTCATGGGAAAGAAATGAAGAAAAATATTAGTGGGCCATTAGAAAATGTTTGACTCTCTAGGAGTGCTCTGTACTAAGTCATGCGAAAGAATGGCTCTCGTTGCTGAAGACACACAAGGTAAAAGATATTAGTATGGTAATGACACCAGGAAGGGTCAAAGGATGAAGGAGTAATGAGAAGAGATGTCAGAAGGATGAATAGGTGTGGTCATTAATTTCAGTTGAAGAGCAAAATGTAGATTCTGGCAAGATTTAGAGGACAAGCAGAGGCTGAATATGATGCAATAGCTGTAGGACAGACAAGAGCAGGACACATTTGGATAAGGCCAGAGAGAAGAGAAACGCTCTTCCTGCATATAGCATTTATTCTTTTTTACAGGGTAACACCTCATCCTGCTGCAGGGTGAGCTCAGGGACAGGAAAGGGAAGAGAGCTGCCAAAAGGCAGACTGCTTTTGTCTGCCAGGTATAGCTTTTCAAAAACTGCTCACCTCAGTTGATTCAGGGTAGCATCTGTTTCAGAGCAAACGATGCTAAATGCGATGACTGAACTGCTTGTGAAAGAAAGTACTTAAGTACAGAAACTCGTGAGAGATAAATTTCCCAGACTCAACAGCAGAAGCAGCAATGAGAGGGTGTTCATCATTTCATACCTCTCCTTTGCTTTAGAACCACTATTAACACTGCTCACTGACGAGAATGTACATAAATCAGGGGTGAGGATCTCAGCAGGGTGCCATCACAGCAGCCCTGAAATCCTGGTGAATGCATGCATTGGGTTTATGGCATTCTTATGTGTGATACTCACTCAATCACTTTTCTGGCTGAATACCTACAGGAATGGAGTAATCCTGGAAATGCAGTGAATGAGAGAGGATATGTATTTTAATGGCAAGGTCATGAGCACTGATGTAATAGCAATAACTATCCAAACATCTTTGACATTCTGATCAAAGACACCCAAAAACAAAGTGTTCAGTTACTTAGTTTAAGCTCCCACGTTTCAATTAACGTTCAAAGAAATCTTTCCTTCTAGGCTGAACTGAAATGAGTTATTGATGTAATTATACCACTCAGGAGAAAAAAACTTTAAATACTAGTTTTACCAACTGATACTAGGAAACTTTTCAACATCTCATTAAATGCTTTTTCTTGTTCTGTTTGCCAGGGCCTCGGTTCAGCAAAAACATTAAAGTGTTTGAGGTAAGTTAGTCCATTCAATGAAACACACAGTTACATACTTACCCATATGTCCCATTGACATCAAGCACACACTTAAAGTTAAGCACACAATTAAAGGCTTAGCTGAGCTGGAGACTAAGCTCTTTATAAAAGAAGTTAGCTGCAAAGAGAAAATGAGCCAGGGCTCATTTCTACTTAGTTGCGCTTTACAGCTAGATCTGTGTTTAAAGAGAATGGTGTCTAGAAAGAAAAATTTAATCCTAATTCCTCTCTCAGGAGTCTCTAGACAGAGCCAGCTGCAAAGGAAGACTGATTGGAAAATCAGGATTTTAGGACTAGCACATCAAGGACCGTCTATTCCAGTCACCCAGTTACTGCAGACAGCAACGTTGCCTAACCTTTGTTAACTCTTCTTGGGGTACAGTGGCCACACAGATACAGAGCTGAGGAACCACTGCCTGGCTACTTGGGCCAAAAATAAGTTCTTGGGGGCATTATATAGAAGCTTGTATTTCTGGGAAAAATGTCACAGTATTGTGAAATTAGGAAGATGAAACTATGTAATATGCATCCCTTTAGATTGTGAAACCTTTAGCTAACTTTCATCTTGTATGGCTCTCTCACTTCTCAGGGTTCTTACTCAGATTTAGATGTGCTACAGACCCATCACTATGCTATGACAGCAAAGTTCATAATTTAGAGCATTATACTCTGGTTGCTGTTCTTGAAAAATGTTTGGAAGAGATGATAATTTTCCTTTTTTCAACTGTCAGGCACTTTTCTCCTAAATTCCCCAAATCACAGATTGATATCTAAGTGTATGCCTGTGTTATCTTTAGACTTCACACCATTCTCATAAACATTTATGATTACTGTTATTAATTTTTGTCACATATCACAGTTTCAGTTTCATATCACATACAAGTCCTTTTTTTGCAATAAATGGCATTACTTACGTATGCTTATCCCATTCAATAAACAAAAGATTCCAAGAGAATCTTTATGCTACAGTTGGATTCAGATAAATAGTCTTTTCAGCACTGCTGTGAGTACAAGTGACATTTTTGAACCAAAACTTAATAGAGAGTGACTGGAATAGCTGACTCCTGATTTTTTGTGGTGATAAAATGCAACTTCAGTCTTCAGACAGTCCTATCATTGATTTTAGTCTTTTATCTCCCATGAAAACATCCCCCTCAAAAATCATTTAGCTGTGGATTTAGCAAAAACAGAAAGCAGATTTTGTCTGTTTTCAAGCTACCCCAGTAATACAGTTATCTGACTTTATTAGGGCATACAGATGCTGGTTGGAGAATAAACCCACTTCTAAGCTAACTTAACCCATTTCTTACCCTGACAGGAAGAAATATATTTAGAATGTGTCCTTGGCAAGTCACATAGAAAGAACTCAGTGCTGGGAACAAAACAGATGACAAAAAAAATCACAAATGGAATAATAAGTGGGATGAGGTATCTGCCAGCCCATAGTTCAATATTCTGGATTCTCAGCAGCTTCCTGTATGTCGTTGTATCCTTGCTGCTGACCACAGAGCACGTTCTTCCCTTCCTTCTTCCACCCATCCTCCTCAACCACCACGTTTGCTCAAGAACATCTGGTTTTGCTGCATTGAAGCATTTGATCCCCTGTTTTCCACAGGCTCATCAGCCAGGACTCATCAGCTCCTGGAAGAGGCCAGTGTGAATGCTCTATGAATGATCCCACACCTGATGCATGGGACCACCTACAAGTTTGTGCTTTGACTGTGCACCCCTTATTAATCAGCCTTGTGTGATGCCAGACACGAAATCCTTGGAGAGTGGAACACACAGATTTCCCATGCAGTTATCTCAGCCAGTTCATCTTCTCTACCAGGGATGTAGAGGCCAGAGCACTTCCCAGAAAAACTTAGGAGTAGTGTTGAAAAAGAATGCAGGAAGTCCGAGATCTGAGCAGCACAAGTGGGAGCACTACAGCAGATGTGGACAATGCCAGGTGGCCTCTGCTTGCTGCTTGAGCTGGTAGATCTGCTCCTGAATGGCTCCACCTGCAGCAGTGGAGCTTCAACATGCAGACTTTGCAGGTGCCTAGTTTCAGGAATGTAAGGAGAATCGAGCCATGGAATGAATTTATGGATGCTTGCCATGATAATGGGAACAGGATAAAAATTCCCTCCTGTTCAAGATGAACACGGAAGAGAAGGAGGGAGGAAACCAAATGTGCTTATGAATGCATAGTGAAGCCTGAAGTAAGTGTACTGCACGAGGAAGGGAATCTATTTGCATTGTTTAGCCGTGTGTGGTTATGTTTGTTTAGTAATTGGGCAAATAAACCCTTTGGGATGTCTTTCCCTAAGAGCAAGTTAAATGAAAGGCAGCAGCTACAGACAGAATGAGTGCAGAGACTTGAAGAGGAGGACAAAGAGGGTAGAGGTTGGGTTTGCCAGTGTTCTGTGGAGCGAGGTGGGAAGCTGCTGCTCTTTGTTTAAATGTCTGATCCCACTGTAGAAATTCTCACTGCTATTAAAAATGCAGTAGGGACTGGATTTAATTTCCTAGTTACTGAAGAGGAGAAAACACGACTCTATTGGAAACAATGGTAATACGGTGATAGCTGAGGATATTGCTTTTCTATGGTAAGGTCCTGATCCTCAAAGCTGCTGAGTGCTACGGCAATTTATACAGTAGGATCCATATGGAGACAGATTGGAAGAGGTCAAGTATTCCATGGTGACCTTTGCTGTCACCACAAATTAGGTGGTGCCTTTGAGTATCACCCATTATGTCCCAGTGTGTACAACTCACTGTTTTCCCCGAGCTGCACTAGTGCCAGCTGATAGACTTGGCATATTTGCCTGTTTGTTGAAGATAAAACGTTGGAGAAGCCAAATTTTGCTTTCCTTTTGATAGAAGTTTGATTGTACACCCTGTGCTAATTGTAGCACCATTCTTTTGCTGTTTGCCTCTACGCACGCATCTCTTGCAAACCTCTGCTCGCTGCAGCTCTCGTCACAGGGCCCAGCAGCTGGTGCTGGGAACAAAGAGGCTCATTGAGCACTGCTTGGTGCTCAGCACTGCTCTGGGAGCTGGAGCTGAGAGAACCACAAGATAATTCAGTGTTTGTTGATGCCCCACACGCATGTGCTCGATGCTCTGTCCTGAGCATGAACCCCAGCTTTCAGAGCTGCAGCCCAGCTACCCCATGTAAAGCACCAGGACAGCTGCTGGTTGTAGTTTTGAACTGCTACAGCACCATGGGCTCAGGGCAGTTGCCGAAAATAACCCCTGGATGATTCTCATGTCCCCATGACATATATCCATGTTTCTTATCTATCCCCTGCACCTGCAGAGTGTGAGGACAGGGACAAGGAGAGCTCAGAGCACAGGCTGCTTCTGGCTTCCCTGTGCCATTTTGTTTCATTTTGGTTTGTTTTCCCCTCCTCTAACCCCTTACAAAAGAAGTTACTGAAGAGCTCTTAATCCTAGGGGCAAGGCATCCTGCTCAGTGTTTGTTTGCCTGGTGGAGAGAAGCCTGCGTGCAGCCTGAGCTGTGTCTGGTACATGACAGATCTCGGAGCTGCACAGTGCTGGGATCATCCTGGAGATACCAAAGTAACAGGCAGGCAGTGAGGATCTCTGACAGCCCATACATAACACCAAAAGTGGTAGAGGGAGACTGTAAGTGAAAGAAAATCATATGTAAAATTTAATGTCGGGTGCTGTTTGTTTTCGGTTTTTTTAAAGATAGATATGCAGTTTCCATGGACACCCATTTTTATCTTAATGTATGTTTCCTTTTATTAAATCCTAGCCGTGCTCGGGATGTGAAGTCTGGTGTTTGAGTTTCTTTACATTTTCTCTAGGGAATTACTAATAGGCAAGCAGATTTCTGCAGACATTTAGGACAGTTTTACCTTCCTGCTATCAGATGTTTCAAGCCTTAGGAAGCCAGCCAGATACAGGAAAAAGACAAAGAATACAGAGAAGTTGAATGCTGTATGCAGTGTGAACGGCTCATCTTGCCTTAACATGGCCCATTTTTCTACTGGATCGATCTTTTCTTTCAACAGGCTTTCCCACCATTTAGCCCTCCCTTTGTTTTGCCTTTTTTCTTAGCCTTGGTACCAGCAAATAGTTACTGCTGATAAAATCTGATTGGCCTGGAAGGTGCTGGCCTGGTGACTTGAGAACTTAAGGCTGCATGGGGAACAGGTATGTGAAGAAGAAAAACCCCAGCATTTAAGTGGGGAGGAACTGGGAACTTGTTTTGGTTGTTTCATTTTGGATGTATCTTGCTTTAGAAGAAGAACCTCTCAAAAAAGATCTGCTTTTCAGGATATCCTGGGAGGCATGGTAGAATCTTGCTGAAGTGTCATACTTGAGTTACACTGAACTTAACCAAAGAGAAAAGGTAGGTGTGTACAGGGGGGTGGGGTGGAGCCTACTTTTGAGTGTTCTTAAACTTTAAGGCAGAACTCTTTCTTTTTGGCTTGCTGATGGAATGAGAACGAGAAGGAATTATAGATGGCCCTTTACTGAAGTTTCCCTTCTGATTCCCAGTTTGGACACAAGCTCAGAGTTCATGGGTATGTTACCTTTTTTTAAGAAGCAAAACCAAAAGCAAACAAGAAAAAAAAACAGCAGAAAACTTTTTTACATCAGTTTCTTCTTTGATTTTCAGGAGCAAGAACTGGTACCAAATTCAGCGAGTGTATTAAAAGCTGCTGGTGCCACATAGTTCTGTGTCCAGGTCTCCCTGGTCATCTGGTTCAGATTCATACCACTTTTTACATTATTGCAGCCTTCTGGAATCAGGGAACACACACTTCTCTGTCAGGTTTAATGGTGAGAACATTGTCACTGTCTCACTGATGTGCCATTTAGAAGAGAGGTGAAAAATTCAGAATTATTCTATCAACATCACTTTTTCCATTAAAAAGGAAGAGTATAGGGCATGTTCCCCACAAATTTCATCACTTATATCTGCTTATAGTGCAGTCTTCTACCTGAAAGCTCTCATGGTGTTTTTATCCATTAGCTCCTTCTTTATCAGGGCCTTTTTATATTATCTTGGACACTGTATTGAGCAGCAAACTGTGAAAGCTAAGAGGCAGAGCAAAGGACAGGTGGCACAGAGGCTGCTGCAGGAGGTGACTCATTTGGCATTTCATTCTGATCAGATTACTACATTTAATTTGGGCATTGGAATCTGACGTCTTGTGACACTTCTCATGGCAGACAAGAGGAGAGGTGGAGGGGGGAGAAACTTTTGTACAAAGCTCTGAAATGCAGCAGGGCAAGAAAGACTTGTTGCCATTCTTTTGTGTTGTCATACACTGGCAAATATGAATTAATTGCTTTCTAACACAGGCATAGAGTTTCTTGGCTGTGAGTAGGAGGCAGGTTACACCGAGCTTGGTGCATGTTCTTTCTGGCAGCAGAGATCAGGCCTGAAAACACACCTACAGATTGCACAACTGTCTTCATGAGAGGCATGGACAGTGGCTGAGTTATATGAGACCCTGGTGAACCTCAGTTCCTTCTCTCTCATACAGCAAGTACAGGAGCCTGGTGAAACTCTGGCATGGCCTGGTGTGCAGCCATGTGCCCTAAAGTCCTGTTATTAATCAGTTTCTTCACAGCCTGAATGTGTCAGGTTCTTCTACAACAAGGCAGAAATGGATTCTGTGCGGTGAAACCTTGGATGCCTTATCCCAGTGCTACTGATGAGAGTGTGAAAGGAAGTTGGGTATGTTTTATGCCTTTATCTATGTCTAGGGAAATACACACACCTGTTGCTCACCTGCCTCAGGGAGCTCACTTTATGCATCCTCCTCTTACCTTCACTCTCCTGCTGTCTTGTAGGAGGCAGGGAATCACAATCAGCAATTAACATTGTTGCACTGAAGTGCCTTCAGAAGGGCTTTTTTAGCTGAAGCCTCTCCAGTGATGATGATTTCCAGCAGGGCTGACTCCCAGCAGGGCTGGTGATAACCTGCTGCCGAAGGATTAAGCGCTGCTTCCATCAGTGCAGCTCACTGAAGTACCTTCAGTTTGCACTTGCTGTGGACACAGTTTGGAATTACTTTTCACACCAATCTCCTTTGGCATGGCAGAGTGGGCGTGAGCTGCATTGGTCAAGGCTTACAGACGGGGTGTTCCCATGACGGACAGGGATCCGTAGCAAAGCCCCTACTCTAAGAAGAGGGTCTGTGCTCTACAGCTGCCAGTGCTGCATGTGATTAGTCAGCCCTAATGCTGAGCTCTGCAGATTAATGTGTTCCTCTTCTCCCATTATACCCCTTCTCCATGAGGCAGTCTATCTCTTGCATCAGTAATGACCAGCTGCAGAGCCTCAGGGTTTCTCCAGCTACTTTAAACTGATCTAGCACTTCTTATTTTTTCCATGGTCTGCCCTTTCCTTGATTAGTAAATTCCCCAATGTCTTTAATCAAGCTGTGTTGAGCCTAGCAGCTCTGGCAAGTTTTCTTTTGTTTTAATAAAAGGTGAGTTTGTTCCCCAGGCAGGTTCTGCCAGCTCAATTTCAACTACTGCACATTGCTCTTAAAAAAAAGGGGCCTCCCATTTCAAAACTACAGGCAATACAATATCCTGGGTGAACTCCTGCAACCTGCCCATTCCCCTTCGGAGGAAAAGGGGACTTTTCCCTCCCATTTCACTGAGGTCAGTGTTTTGCATTCTTCATTCACAGCTTCAGGCTAATGGACTCAAAGGGTTTGGTTGTGTGGCTGCTGTTCAGCCCAGCCTCACGTCTCAGATGACCTCTCGGGCCCTCCAGAAATGTCCTTACTTAATATTACTTAAACCTCAAAGCCAAAGCCAGGCATTCCTGAGATCTCCCTGCCTGTCTCAGTTCTCAGCCTTTCCCTTTTTAAAGGCATTTGATCAAAGCTGGGAGAAATGTTT
Organism: Oriolus oriolus; assembly: GCA_013400235.1. NCBI lineage: Eukaryota > Metazoa > Chordata > Aves > Passeriformes > Corvidae > Oriolus > Oriolus oriolus. The sequence goes on along the minus strand of VXBT01006918.1, from coordinate 373,577 downwards.
CAAGTAAACAGACTTTGGAATAATTCACTGAAAAGGGAGAAAACAAAACTTGTTATGAGTTTTGTCAGCACAGGTGAGTGGATTTGGTTAGCAGATTTTTTCTGTTAGTAGTATTTCAACCTCTTCTTGAGATGTTACCTTTGCAGCAGCTGCTTAGGGAACTGGAGAACAGGTGAGAGGAGTCCCAGATAACTCATGGAGACACAAGCCATAACCCTGCAGCTTGTCCTGGCATTCCCTCTAGAATATGATGCTCCTTCTGACAAGCTTGTTTTAAAAACCTTTTTCAGATTTTGTGTGGTTTGGTTTTTTTAAGTTTCCAGCTAACAGTAAGACCAGAAAATTCAAAGGTAAGGGTAATTATCGGGAATACTTCCAAAATTTGGACACTGTAAGTGTGAAAATTGCTATTAAAAGCATCTCTCTAATTCATCTAGGCCTGTATAAATTGAAGTAATAAGTCAAGATGAGTGCAATGTAGGGCTATTTCAGGCAGAAGAAATCAAAATTGAAATATTGAAAGAAACAATGTGAGAAATCATCAAAATTTACAAAATGCAGTAATTTATTTAGTTCCATGCTTTCTGCATAGAGGAAGAGGACCTCAGTAAAAATTGAGTGGTTTTGCATGAAACTGTTAGGTCAAAGGTAACAAAACCATCTACCAGCTCTTCTTAGAGTCCGGGCTCAATTTTTTTTTTTTTTCCTCAGATGGAACTATCAGGAAATTTGACCTGAATTCAGGAATAGCTTCTGGACAAGAGAAAATGCATTTCTTGGTGAGTTTATTATTGACTGAAAAAAATATGTTTACCCTGTACCACAGCGATATAAATAGCTTTTATCTCCATTACAAACAGACTTATTTTATCTATCAGTGATGTACTTTAAATCTCATATTTCCATTACAAACAGGTTTGTTTTACCAGTGACTTACTTTAAATCTTGTAGTAGAGTTCTGCCAACCTTAATTTTCTTTATGGGCAGATGCAGAACAAAGAAAAATAGGTGCTATATACTCCACATCCACAGTCAGTGAAATAGTGGGCTCAGCAAGCTTTCCTCCCTGTCAGACTTTGTACAGAACAGAACGAGAGGGAGATGTTGGGGTGATTCCTGAGGCTTTCTAGCCATGGAGGAGGTGGAACTGGAGTCAACATGCTAAGCTGGGAAGCCCTGCAAACAGTGAGTGAGGCAGAGAGGAGCTCGTGCCTCAGCCACCGCGCGAGGCTCCAGCAGCTCTAACGCTCCCTCTGCATGGGCCCCCAATTACACAAATGTCATTAGCTTTAGGACTCGGTACGTCTGCACAAATAAACCTCCCAGGCCCAGATCAGGAAATTATTGCACTTGCCTTCTGAGCAGAACAAAGCTTGGTGCAGTGATGAAGCTACACACTTAGCGCTGAAGACATGAATGTCTGAAGTCAATTATGAAAGGGAAGCTCTGTGGTGCGCAAATAATTGGTGCAGCTACGGTGGGGAATATATCCTTGGTGTATTGCTGCAGCCTTCCAACACAACCAAAGCAAAGTAACTGACTGCAGAGAATAAACACACCTTAAAAAGTAAGTTGGGAATGGACAAAGATGGGAAGTTTGGGGGTTAGCAGTGGGACAGATATTAATTAATATTTTGAAAGCCCCAGCTATCAGTTTCCATGCTTTGAGATATCTGAGGTCCTTTTAAGTAGAGCCAGAACTCAGAATCCTCTGAGTCATTAATGGCTGTGGTGATCATTAGAGCTGGGCACCCAGTGAGTGTTAGAAACAAATAAAGACAGTTTATGTTCAGAACTATTTACAATATGAATTGAAATAGAGCAAAGTGAGTGGAAATGATGACCAAATAAAATACAAGAGAGAAGCAGTTAAGTCAGGGTTTTAGAGGTGCTCCAGTGCTTCAGTGAGGCTACTGTAAGTGTGCAGGTTGCTGTGGTATTGCTGCATCACCTCTCCAGTGGCTGGAAAGTGGCCCCAGCAGAAAAGGACTTGGGGGTGCTGGTCAACAGCAGCTGAACAAGAGCTGGTGTGGGTTTAGTTCAACACCTCTCCTTCCTTCATTTAGTGATGGAAGGGGGGAGTTCTGTCCTATTTAGGCTGGAAGGAGCTTAAATGGCAGAACTGACATTTCCCAAGTAATTCTTGGCCATCTCCTCCTCAGTGGAGGATGGTGACCATGGAGGAGGTCCCATGTTATTTCCTATCACAGCTTATTGCTCCTCTTTGGGAGCAGAACCTGGGCAGGCTGTGGAGCTCTGGCAAGGTTTCCTGGCTCACAGGTAGCACAGCAGGATTTGGCCCACTTTTTATGTTCCTCTGGTGTTCCTACAGTGTAAGAAACATTATTCTCTGAGCTGCCCTGAATCTGTGGAGTTAGGAAGAGGTTACAAACAAAAGTCTTAATTCCCTGTACAGCATGGAAGTAACCCTCAACATCCAGTTGCCAGGGAACAAAGTTCTTCCTAAGGAATAATGGACAATGGAGAAGCCAAAAATACGATTAAAAACTACTTGGCAATATACCATATTTTTACTTTGTCTCAAGCCTTCATCTTATGATTGCCTTGATAGAGGTGTAGAGCACAGAATGAAATGATGGAATGGGAAAGGAGCATAGATCATTTTTTTCCAGTTCTATGTCACTGCTTTGCAGAGAGGATGTTCCTGCCAGGGGACATGTTCATCATTTTTCAAGTTTTGTGTCAGTTTTCTAAAGAAGATATCTGTTGATCATGCTCAAATTTATCTAGGGAGTATATCTATCTCAGCAGAGAGAAAAATAATTCATTCTTTAGATCTGCCAGTCAGAGCAAACATCTGTCCTTACAGTGAGGAAAAATGATAGAATCCATATCCATATCCTCTTTGACAAGTTATCCCCAAGGAAGGCATGAGTCTCACTGTTAGCGTGTTCTGCAGGAGAAATAGTGGTATGCAGCTGAAACAAGAATCAACCTTCCTAAACCAAAGAATATTTATCCCTAATATTTCTAATTTACACTCTGCCTTAATGCTGGGAGAATTTTACACCACTGGCAGAAAACCCTCAACCCTTTTTTGTGCTCATTACTGTTCAGGTTTAAAGGAATCGTTTCTCGATGAAAGATGCCTCACAAGCTGCATGAAAAGGCAGACTGCAAGGAGATGCTTTCTGTCTTTGAGTCCCAGCCACAGACTTTGGGCTTCCCAGTCTTATCAAGATGTTCAGGACAACAGAGTGTCTTTTAAAAAGTAAGTCAGGCCTTGAAGTAGGAGAACAAAGTCTATCATGTCAAGTGGCAAAACACAGGAGCAAAGGAACAGTGGCTTAGGGGAAGCAGAAAAATAAAATGAACTATCATCAGGTTGTCAGGTTTACAGTTTTATGATCTGTACAAGCTTAATAGAGTTTAATAGGGTGGAAATCCATACCTTTGAAGCTGCTGTTGGAATGCATATTGCCTGATGGGGTTAATTGAGGAAGGCCTGAATTCTGTGAAGTCTTAATAGTGCCATTTAAGTGGGTAAAATATGTATTCATTGTTATGTTGACAAAATAAAACAATTAAAGCAGTAGCTCATGGCTGTACTCACACACTATCTGCTGCATATTATCTTACGTAATTTTAGTGTGTTTTCTTTACCCTCCCTGTGTGCTGGTGCTGTTAAACCACCCCTCTACACTTTCCTGGTCCCTTCTGTAACTGGAGACACTGTTTTCCTCTCCTCCCCTCTCTCTCCCTTCAGCACTGTGCTCTGTTCCTCCCTGTCTCTCACCATAGACTGTGGAATGTGTTGTGTTTTGGAGCCCTGGTTGTGGGAGACAACACCTGCTTGTAAAGCTCTGGAAAGCCCTTTGCCAAAGCCATTGGGATGTCATATCTATCACTGGTGGCTTTGAAAATTTACACCGACTTGAGATAAAGGTTTTGCATCAATAGCTCTATTACAGGAGGAAATTTTAAACTTGAGAAACATGGGAACAAGTATGGCTATAATATTTTAGGGAAGAAGGAGGAGGCTTTTATTGTTTTTCTCAGCTGACAGTTTCAGATTTGACTTGTTTTGTCCTTATTGGGCCCGTTCTGCTAATGCTTCCCTAGGATATACTATAAAATTATAATTCTTAAAGCTCCCTAGCTATGCAGTCATATTTAGACTTTTGAAAACAAGCAACACATCCTTAAGGGCTCTTAAGTACACGAGTGATAATGTTAACTGAAGCAGTGAGAGATCTTTCCTTTCTTGGCTAAAATATTTCTGCAGGACAGTGCCACAGCCTTGGCTATATTCCATCAGTCTCATCTTCCCTGGCTCACTGTCATGCCTTGCTAGTCTGGAACAAAGCTCTCAGATATGCTGCAAGAAATAAAAAAATCTTACAGAGAAAGAGAGTTAATGACCACAGTCAGAACTATTAATACCAAGCAAAGCCGGGTTAAAGGAACATGTGGCAGACCTTCACACTGGGCTCCCTTTGTGACTCTTTGATCCTGCGCAGCTGTAGAACAATTCAGAGTAGTAACACCTGCTGTAAAACAGCTCAGCGACTGTGCTAATTGCTTAACTGAGGAGCAACAGCGTTAAATAACATGAGAGTGACCACACTGTTTCTGCCTTCTATCACTCAACAAGAGATCAAACTCCAAGCTCTGCTGCTGAAACGCAGTGAGAAGGAACAGGCACTCGTGCTGTACTCAGAGCTTGAGACTTGTCTAATACCCTCAGGGGAAGAGTTTGGACATAACTTAAAGGCATTTTGGGTATTTGGAGACCATCTTTCCTGTGTTTCTATCAGTGCATATTCTGATGGATGTACTTGGGGTCTGGAAGGAAGCAGGTGTCTGCAAAACCCTAAATGCACATCAGCCAGCCCCAGGTTTCTGAGGAAGGAGAGTCAGTGAGGAGCTGTGAAATCAGCTTTTTACAGACGGGACAAAACTTCTGGCCAGAAGGAGTTTTCTGGGTAACAGTTTCCACCCTGCTGTAAGAAGCCTTTAGGCAAAGAGACCTGTAAAAAATTTTTGTCTGAGAAACAGAATGGTAGGTGCTGAACGGAGCTACGTTGAAAGGTGTAATGGACACCTATCATGGATGTGGACACTTATTGTCCAAAACACAGGACATTTAAAATTATGAAATTAAGGTAGGTTTGAACTAATGGAGTGGGATGTTACTATTTGCTATTTGCAGATCTGAAACAGGCAGTCTTTTGTCACCCTCAGACACTGCAGGTGTTTTCACTGTAAATATCTGGGGGATGCAAGAAGATGGAGACTAATTTGCAGGTCTTACCTAAAATAGCCATGTATTTTAAGCATTCCTTCCAGTGTGAGACAGTGATAAATTAGAAATCCCTGCCCTGGTAAGGCTTGTTAGTAAATCTGATATGCAGTTAGCTGACAACTCTGATTCATGGCGTTTCAAACCTGCTCTTTGGAAACCCTGCCTTCTGCCCACCTCCCACCTCACTGTGAGGAAGTATATCCATCACATTTTACATGGGATGGCTCATATTGCTATCTGGATGATAGGAGCAACATTTTCTGCATTAGCAACTCTCAACAGATAATGTCTTGAGGATTGAGAGAGTGAGATTAAGTCTGAATAAATATCCTGTGTTATTCATATTTAATCATTTTACTTAGACACTGTCTAATCAGTCAAAGCAACAACTGTTACTGACATATAGGTTTCATAAAAACATATACTAAACAGAAGCATTAAGCCTTGTCCCTTTATATTCACACTGAGCCTGTAAACAGATCTCAGAAAAACAAACTGACTTAGAAACAGAAACTGATGGCTGTAATGTAACAGCCACGTTACCAAGGAATAACAAACAGGAAATTTGGACAGATCTACATTGCTGGGGGAAGGGGGATGGAGAAATTGTCCTGTGAGTAGCATGGTCTCGTAAATAGTATATCTTTGTAACCCTATTAGCTTCTGAGTTGGGACAGATTAAAGGTGTGAGACCTATTTGCCCAAATATATATGTTTTAATATCACCACCTTAGATTCTTTTCCTGCTCTTCATAAAAACCAATAGGATGGGGGGAAAGGGGAAAGCAGCAGGGGCAGAGGGGATGGTTTTGGAGAGATTAAATGCTTCTGTTCCTCTGGGTACAGAACTACAATACTTGGCAAAAGGCTGGGTAGCAGCTTTTGGAGGAGGGAGGAAGGAAACAGTGAAGATGAGCTGAGAGGGGGACAGAGATGGTGATTTGAAAATTTCTAGAAGAGTCAGAGCAGATGTATTGCTGTTGTGCTGTAAGTAAAGTGCACCATAACCAGTTCGGCTGAGGTGAGCTGGCATGTGCTTTCACAATGAAATTTGGCTCCTCCATCACATGAAATATTCTCTGGTTGCTGCCCATCATTTAACTGCATGGCATTCTACTTAGGACACAGCAAGCTGTTCTCTACCTTTAGAGACAGCGAGTATGTGTAGCAATGTCTTGCATGTTTTCATTGTAGCAGAGTAGAAAGCCTCTACACTGCAAGCATTAGCACTGCAATTTCATAACTATCTGTTCAGACAGTGCACAAGAGCTTGAAAAACAACTTGAGACACTTTGTTCCCCCTGGGAAATGCCATCTGAGAATATGTTAATCTGACGAATATACGAAAGGCTGTCCCCTATTGGTGAACCATGAAGAAAACCACCTCATTTTTTTCTGGGTTTGTGCGATGTGCTCCTCCCTGCCCAGAGTGGAGCAATCCTTACCCTCTCATCAAACCAGACAGCTGAAAAGTATGGAGACATTGTGCTGCCTCCTCTGACTTGCAATGCGAATTTGATATTATCTGTACCACCTTTGACAACGCACTTGAAATTAATCAGAGGAGAAATGTCTTATTTGATTATATTTGACCATGAACATTGATCAGTTGCATGCAATTTTGACTTCAGATCTGCATGTCCAAAGTCCTTTCTAAAAAGGGCAAAATATTACCCAGAGATACATGGGAGCTTGTATTATCTGAGTCTCTGAAAAGATACTCTCGGGGGAAATGAGTGTACGTCTGGGAAATTAAAAATCTTTTGCTATGAAACTCTCAGTGAGAGATGGACAGTATCAGAAGAGAGATGCCCAAGACATCAATCCTTTGCCCATTCTCTTTTCATTGCTGCTATGTTAGCTCATCCTGCTTTCAGATGCTTGCATTCATTTCTGGCAGACTAGAAATTCCCTCAGTTCTCTGAGGAGGCCATGGCAAAACTCACTGTTCCTCATTATCTCAAGGGGCACAGGAGGCATCTGATTTCCCTATCTGTAACCTGCAAAACCCCATGGAGACTATATAGTCCTCTAGTCCTTTTCAGGCTTCGTTTCTGCCACAGGAGAGTTGCTGTGGCCTTGGGCACAATGATAATTTGGCATCCTTAGGGCAGATCAGTCAGAGGATTTATCAGGCAGAGTCACGTGAGCCAAGAGCTCTACACAGTACTCTGCTTGAAGGCTTTGCTTTGGATGTTTTCTGTGTCTCCTAGGTTGGAACTCCCACCAAGAATGTTGTTAAAAGCTCTCCAAAGGCCTGGTTGTTGGTGCAGACTGTGACATCCTCACGTGGCCACGTCTGGTCTGTGGCTGGACCAGAGCCTCAGGTTTAGCTGCCTCCAAAAGCTCTGGAGCTTCCATGCACCAAAACTTCTCCACAGACTGAAGCAGCACAGAACTGCCCTGCTTTACTGAACAAAGCAGTTCTGTTCATGAATGCTTTGTAGGATGCTATTGGAAAACTTTCTACTGCTATTGCTTGTATCTTAAATGGGTAGAGATCATCACTTGCCAGTTCTGGCCCTTCCCTGCTCTGTTTCTTGGGCTAGATCTCCCAAACTTGGTCTATCCCACGATGCTCAGATAGTCCAGCACTTTTCACTGATGACAATAATTTAAATTAGGGTGAAAAAAAAAAAAAAAGAAGAGGAGCAGAGAAGAGATGCTTATTATTGCATGTAGCAGGATAGTGCTCTGATGTCTGCTCTAGTCTAGAGCTCGTGATAACTCACACTGCTCAGCTGCATGGAATCTGTGAACTCAAACAGCACACAGGCTCAGGCAACTCCTCTTCTCCTAAAAGATAGTCAGGATTGCCACAGTCCCCACACCTCTCAGAGACTTCAGTGTACTGAGGCAGATTTGCATGTCCTGACAGGTTTTTCTTGACGGTCTCTCAGATTCATCATTTCTTTATAAAGGGCAATAGCTTTTCCTACCTCTCACCCTGTAAACTTCCTGCTCTCCAGACACCCAAAGGGTCTTGGGTGGTGTTTCCTGGAGGGAGTAAAGTGTCTCAAGCTGTTTTTCAATAGGTTGTTTTTTGTTTTTGGCTTGTTTGGTTTCTTTTTTTTTGGAAGGAATTAATATTTCACAAAAGTGACTGGGTGGGTGGAGGGGGGAGCCTGAATACAAAATCCACTTGTTGACTGGGATTCTGGGGTGGGAGTAAGGGAAGAAAGCATTGCAGGGAGTGTTTTCAAGCTCTTAAGAACATGTTTTTCCAAGTGCTGTTCTTAAGCATAAGACTTTTAATAATAAGAACACAGTAGGGTAATATAAATGACACAAAAGGCACTCTCACTGCAAAGCTGAACAGTTTGTGGTTTAGTAGATTTTTATGATAAAAGAGACAAAAGGAATGAAAGGTTTTTCCTTCTCAAAAGCTACCATGCCTAGTAACATCTCTTACTAATAAAAAGAATTCAGCCTCCCCCACCTCCTGAAATATGTTCTCACCCAATTAAAGTCCTCCTGCAGATCTGTAGACCTATTGACAACTTGTTCCATGTCACTAAACTTGGTTTGCTGCCCTGTTACAGAAATTACAATGCAGTGCTTCTTAAATGGTCTTAGTGTTTATAAGTGGCAGAGGAGAGGGAGTTTTGCAGACTCTCAGCCTCTTACCTGGGATCATCATTCTATCTGTCCTTCATCTTTCTCTTTGTTTTCCCTTCCATCTTGTCTGTCAGCAGCAGGGCTTAGCTACTAACAGGGAGAGATTCGCTTTTCTTTTGTATTGTAGCAAAACAACTGCTGTTGTTGTTTGCCTTTTATTCTTTTTGCCAATTTGCCCTAGGCAGGCTGGAGGTGAGGAGCTCTGAAGTGTGCAAATTTGCCACAAAGGTACAGAGGAAGAGGCTGGTGTCTGTGAGCTCACGGAGAGGGGAATGGAACCGTGGGAAGCAGTAACCAGCATCCCTTAACACAAAATCGGTCCGTGAAATCTTGATGGGAAGAAGGAAATCCTTTTCTGTGCAGAACACTAGGAGCCTGATTCTAGCTCAAATAATGAAATCCTCTCAGAGTGGACCTGTAGCTAAGCTGTGCAAGCAGTGTTAATGCCAACTATCATTTCAGCTGCAGCCCACCAGCTGGTGCAGGCTGCTTGTAAACACGAGTGTGCCGCGGAAAGAGAGGCACAGTCCCCCATCAGCAGTTCAGTCACCTTCTCACACGAGAGTATGGAGTCCAGATTAAACTGGCTTCATGCCTTTTTCGACAGAAACAGTGGGAGCAGAGGCTGTCACAAATTCAAAAAGCTGACTGGTTAATGTTGTGTCCTCCTCAAGCATGGCAAAATCTAAGGATGAAACCACATGGCTTTAAGGACCTTAATCCCACTAGAGGGCTTTGTAGTCATTTCCCCTCTCTCACAGACCATGTGAAAGGCTTGGGTGGGTATCTGGTACAGTTTCTGCGAGCCGCTCAGGTATGGAACTCCCACTGAAACTAGGGGAGAGGCCTCAAATAACCTTTAAGGAGCTCTGCCGTGATGTATTTTTGATATATAAAAGAGAAATGTTAAAATTTCCACATTTTTTTCCCTGTTTAGATCTATATGTTCCTTGCTGAATGAGCTTTTTCCACGACAAGGAGATCCCATCTTTTGGCACCACAGCACTTTTAGGCACAGCTCTGCTCTCTGGACAGAAAGGCCAAAGCAGTTTGTAGCCCTTGAGTCTCCCAGGATCTACCTCAGCACTGGCAGCAGAACACTTCATCTCTCTGCCCAGCTGTTGAATCCATCCCTGATCACTCCCCTGGTACAATAACCCTGGGTGGATCACCGTGGCTCTGTGAAAAGGCATGCAGGAAGGGAAGAGCTGTACCTTGCTCTGTGGCTCCAGGCCAACCCACTCTGCAGCAAGAGACAAAATTCCTTATACAGTATTACTTTGGTCTTTGTTTCATTTCTCTGATTGAAAGCAAACCTTTGTCTCTGATTAAAAGCAAACCTTTGGATGCATTTGTTACCGCCAGTTCATTGGCTAGTGCATATACAGCTGGTTTTAGCCTCCATTTAAAATGCAGGGAGTTTAAGTGCTACGTGTAGAATACAGCAGGATAAATAAAGACATACTTGAGCAAACATACATTTAGTAATTTATTTTTTCTACCAGCACTTTTAGAGAGCTATGGGGTTTGTGATTTTTTTTTTTTTCAGTTTTAAATCTAATCCATTCAGTCAGCGGTCTCAAGAGTAAAAGCTTCTGCCTCAGCTTGGGGTTGATGCTTGGTCGAGCCTTAAAGCTTCATGGTTTTTTGACATTGCACTAAGTCTGAAGCTTTGATGTCTGAGGCTGCTGCCTGCACAGTGTAAATCATATTTTAAAGTTTATTGGTACAAAGAGTGCCTTTCCTCAGACATACACATGTGCATCCACACACAGCATTTTTCCACTTTTCTTAGCTACCTACAAGTTTCAGTAGGACTAGAGGATTCTTTCAGTTACTATTCCCACATGGATGTTGCCATCTTCAATTGAAAGCCCGCAGTATTTGTGGGCTAAGGTAATACATACTTGTGCTTGGCAGTGCTGATTGAGGGTCAAAAGAGAAATGAAAATGTTTTTCTCACTCCATTACTGTAGCTGCCGTTCCTGGTCCACTTTGGCTGTGTGTAAAAGCTGTTGCTGAAACCAATGGGACTAAAGTGAAGGCCAGACCTGATGCACAGAGACCAACAGTGACTTCTGGTGCGTGGATACAAACCAGATCATATTCCATGGGCCTCCAAGGAGCTTTTTTTATGGTTGGCACAACGGCTGTGCAGCTCCTTTGGCCAGGTCTGAGGAGATGTGTGAGCCACCTTCCTGAAGCAGAGAGTGCCACTAGTGGGGAAGTTCAAGTCTGTGTTTCACAGGCTAATGGAGCACACCGGGGCATGGGATTAGCAGGATTAGCAGGATCAGTGTCTGAGTTGTAGCTGCTCACAGCTTTCTCCAGTGTTCAGATGACTGCTGGCAGGAAGGAGACGTGGCTCCCTCTGGGAAGGGCAAGACACTGACTAAGCACTCATTCTTCTGTTACAGTAATTCTCTGTTCCCAAATATGCTTTATACGAGGAGCAGAGAGTACAATTTGCACGTGTGCCTTTGTGCCAGATGTAAACTTTCTAACGAGCTATCCAAGCCAGCGGCACTGGTGATTGCCTTTGTGTATCTCCTGGTTTCCGTCCACACAAGTGGGAGCGCACAAAGAGATTGTGCAGGCTAAAACTCGTGCTGAATTTATTTACACAAAGTTGTAATTCAAAAAGCAGCACCCAGCAAAATTCAGCACACCAAGTACTGAGGGAGAAATATGTTGTTGTTCAGTTCAATGTCTTTGGAGGAGGCACTGGAGGGATGGTATCATCAGGGAAAGAAAATACAGAAGAATGCTGGAAGTGTGAGTTTCTTGTGACAGAACAGTTCAAGTCACAGCAACTTGTTTCAGAGCCCAAGAGCCCTCAGAACCATGAGGCCAGGACTCTGAAGAGATGACTGAGCAGAACTTCATTCCCAGCAGAACTAAAAAGACTCTTAGTGTAATAAAAAATTAAATCTAATCCAACATCTCCTGCAGTTATGAGGGATAACACAGAAAATCTGCTGTTACAGGTGTTGATTGTGGTGTGGCATTTCAGGCAAAGCTAAGGGATGTAATACCTGTCAGTGGGACTTAAGCTCTTAAATCCCATCAGCACTTTAAAAAAAAAATCCTCACTGGCCCCCTCAACCATTGCAGTTACCACTGCCACTGTCACCTGGAATCTTCTGCACCTACAGGGAACGCCTGGAAGTTCTCAGGGCAAGAAATAAAGCAGAGGGTCTTTCTTCTCCTGTTATTTTTAATAAAACTCTCTATCAGTCATTCTTTAAAGAGCTGAGGTACTCTCTCACACCTACTGTCTGCAGTTGTCACCTAGAGTAAAAAGCCAAGTATTCAGGCTTTTTCTCTCTTTCTTCAGAGTAGCTGCAGAGAGCTCAGGGAGAAGTATATTGAAATACATTAGTAACACAGAAAACCTCATCCACCTACTCTATCATCTCTGTATTTTTCCTCCAGCTTCTATTTATCATCTATGTATAGATTCCCTGAATGAACAAAATTCTTCAAGAATTCATGATTCAGGCTGTAGGGCCAGGAGGTAACTAGGGGGAAGGAAAGAAATGGCAGGTAAAACATAATTAATTGTCCGTGCACTGCTTTCCCTCAGCCATCCATACAGCTCTTTCCTTTGGAAGTGGAAATGCCTTGGTATAAAGGTCAAGGTATTAGTGCGCTGGGCAGGATTCAGACAACCTTTTTTCAATTCCTGCTATTGACTCCCTGTATGACCCGAGGTAGGCCCCTCATTTCTCTCTGTCTTAGATCTCTATCTGTAAAATAAGTGTATTTCTTTCCCTTCTTCTAGTCTATTTGTCAGCTCTTGAAGCCTTGGCGTTAGGTGTGGACGCAAACACACCCACACCCATGGCTCTCAAAGTACAATGACAGGAATGCAAACATGTAAGACTGTGTCTGAGCTTCAGTACCAGCACAGTCTATCTGCTCTCTGTTACTGATGGTTTTTCTTATTTGTATCCTTCTTTATCCATTAAAAACTGTGATTTTAAAACAGCAAACTGGCTATGAGCCCATTAGTATAGAGAAGGATTTTTGTGATAACCTTAAGCCACTTTCAGACCACTGAAGATGGGAAGAAACCTCCCAGCAGCAGGTTCACTTGCAACTGCAGCTTTGGGTAAGGACTTTCTTTAGGGAAGTCTTGCTGGCCAGTGTTTACAACAAGGCACCGGACTGCAGGGATCACAGGCTGATCTGGCATTGCATTCCCTGTCATCCTCAAAGGTACTGTGAGAAAATGTAGCAGAAAAGGGTATGCTATTGAAATTCACAGCAGTAACAGCAGTAAAATGTTTAAATGTCCCCACGAACCAGCTTCTTAATATCCTGTCAATGCTACTTCTCTCACACCCCTGCTGTAACCGAGAGGAGCAATCAGAGAGACGCGGATTTCCGCAGCAAATCTGGCCAAAGACGTGTTCTCCCCCGGCCAAATCCCACCTCCTTCTTGCAGTTCATCACCCCTCAGCTGTGTTGATACAACAGTTTATTATTAACATTATTTTCAGACGGTTCATTTCAGGAATCCAGGCTAGGGCTCAGCCCCACAGCCCTGGTGGCACAAGTGAGGCGTGTCGGACGCGGGGTCGAGAGGGGAGCAGGGGCTTGTGAGGCCGGGCTTGCTGCTGTGCCAGGGTGCAGTGCAATGACCCAGGTCTCACTGCGTGCAGCCTGATGTCCTGTTTGCTGCATGAGAATGAGTGTCTGTGCCTTCCTAAGAAGCTGGGTGCATAGTGAGTTCCTGAGGTTTTCATGGCACAGCATTCCTTGGGAGAATGTGCTAATTCAAATGTTCGCCTCACAGTATGTAGGAGTTGGAGTCAATGCTGGGAAATATAAAACTTGTGACACACTGTGATAATGGGGGCATTTAACACAGACCATTGAGAAATCATAGTCAGGGGAATCAAACAAGAAAAACTACATGAGATGACTTTTCATGAGTTTTTGTTTTCCTTTTGTTCTTCTTTAGAGAGTGAGTGAATGGGCATGGTGGCTCAGTTTCTGGCCTGGAAGATATCATTTTAACAGTGATCTTACTAAAACATTGCTGAACCTCATTACGCCCGAGTTACCAAAATTGACTCCAATTTGCATGCTTGTGCAGAAGCTTATGCTAGGTAGAAGCAGAGCATTTATGGTCTCCAGATGGCAGCTGTTTTGATATATGAAGGTCACATCTTTTTAGATCCATTTGTTTTGTAGCCATAGACAAACTGGTTGAGATCTGGGGCTGCTTGGAATCCGAATGAATGGATAATGAATAACGGAACCTCCATTTCCACGCAGGAAAAGTAGTCTGTGAGCTACTAAGGATGCACCTATTGATCAACAGATTGGCCAATGCCAGCCAGCACTTTTTTAATCAGGAAAATAAAGCCAGACCTAGGGATACATGCTATGAAAATTACCATCAGAGGGAGGAAGGAATTAACTTCACAAGGAGAATACTGAGAAATTTATTCTTCCCAACAAAAATTGCGGGGATAAGCCCACTAATAACCTTCTGTTTCTGCATCTCTTAGTATTAATTTTCTCTTTCTTAGCTGAAAATTTAGGAGAGTATTTAATCTCTTACAAATTATATAGAATTTTATGCCTATTTGTCTACTTACTTCCATTAGCAAGGTTATAAAGAACTTTTTGTCAGTTATGTCATTAAATCCTGGGCTTCTAGGCTTGATTTGACTTTTGTGAATAGAGTAACTTCCAGAATCTATTTGAAAATGTGCGTATCCATGCTTTCTTTGAACAGAAAAATTGCTCAGCTTTCTGAAAATGGTGGGCATAACACCCAGCTTCAATCTCACAGGTGGAACATGGGGACTTAAAGTGACAGAATCAAAGCCCAGGAGAAAAGAGCAGAACAAAGCTGGATTCTCAGAACTGACTAATGATAAGAGGGGCCTAGAAGATCTGGCTTCCAGCTTGCTTTGAATGTCTAACCTCTGAAGATTTAGAAGCATTTAAGATGTCTCAAACCTGAGCCAAAATTATCTTCAGTCTGAAGTTTGCTCATTGACTGTTCTCCTCTCTTTGGGCTGATGACTTCATTTGTCCCACAGGTCCTTTAACAGTGCATTTCCATATCGTGCCTGTGGTCTTTTCATCTCGCCTCATTTCCTGACAGTGCCGAACTACTTGGAATTCCTTTCTTTTTCCAATCTGAGAGTTCAAAGTATGGATTTGTTGCAAATTATTCCTGATGAGTGGTTTCATTAAAAGAACAGAAGGGAAATTGTTCTAATTGTGTTGAAGAGGAGAGGGGCAATTAAATAAAGTACAGCCTCACACAACATTGAGAACTTCCCAGAACTGTAATGCATTGTTTTCTGTAGAAACAAGTGGATGGTTTGGACATGCTGCTACATCTCTTTGTTGCTGAAGTTAAGATCAGCTCTGCTACTAAACACAGTGCCCTTCCCTGTCCACAGTGGGGATTTTCCTGTGTGGTAACAACGGTTCACTACAAATGGGACAATTTCTCCACAAAGATCATAGGCATGGAGGCAGAACCGTAGTGCATCTCAAGCCTAAGAGATTCATTAAGAGATTATTTGTACAAGAAAATGCAGTATTTTCATTCATTTTAGTTGTTGAGCACCCAGTACAGTTTCTTCCAAGGTCACTGGGGAATTGTAGCTCTACACCAATCAATAAACACAGTGGGACTTCCCAAGCCTGTGATGCCATCAGCCATTGTCTTGATGAAAGAAATGTAGTCTTGTGAAGATATTCAAATTATTATTTAGATAGGGTTAGATTAAGGCTACTGTATCTAGAAGGTAAGACTGAACTGGGAGAGCCTGGGGTATATAAAGCTTAGAAGAAAGGAGAGAACCCTACCTGTCACTGAGTCAGACTCTCAGAGAAGTCAAGAAAAGGGCTCTCAATAATGGATTTTCATGAGTTAACCTTTTATCTTGTCCTTTTCAAAATGCTGTCATATAACATGAGTTATGTGGTACCAGATAGTTTTCCTGAAGTGGTTGCAGTTCACCAGGTTGCACCTGTTGTGCTCTTTGTCTGGACTATCATTTTAGAATACACTTTAACTACATCTTCTGTAGGATATGGCCACTCTGGGAATCTTTTAGAGACACAATTCACGGCAGACAAACCATCTCTTATGTGTAGTCATGCAAAGCGAAATAAAACAAGGTAAGAAGGAAGGTGTCAGCTGACTTTAAATGCATCCGAATTCTTTCTCCCAGGAGAAGGCAAAAGGCAGTGGTTCTAATCTTGCCGGAGCTTGTACAACACCTACAGCACTGATTAACGCTTGTTCACGTTCTGCCTGATTTCAGTGGAAATTCTGTGGGGCTTCTGGAGATTCTGAAACCCTCAGAAGAGGAATTTATGGAGGGTGACCTGCTACAAGGAAAAGACAACAAGCTCAGGCAGCATTGCTTCAGCACAGATACACAGCATGGCCCAGCCATACACAACGCGGCTTTGGCTACAGCCCTGTGGTTTTTACTCCTCTGAAGGGTACAGTATGAATTCAAACCTTTTTGGGCCAAGCAGGGCCTGATCTCTGGGTTTCCCACATTTTGCAGATGTCTTCAAGAAATGGAAATTAGTCAATGGAGGCAGCATGAGCTCAGCACCCCAGGCCAGCACTGTTTTCCACCAAGAACCTGGGCAGAGTTGAGGTGTTTTCCCATCTAACCCTGAAGTGTGAAACACTTTAGGTTGGAGACAGGCGCCTTTCTACTCCATCCAGGGAGATTTCCAGCATGCAAAAGTGCTTAATGAGCTCTGGAGCCCAGGATGAAGGTGCTCACTGAATTAAATCATCTTTGGGACTATGCAGTATAGAGAGTAAATACTGTACATCACCATCTGAGAGGCTGGCTCCTAACTTCAATTTAATCCCTATTTAGACTGCTTGAATCTTTATGTTCTCATCCATAAAATGGATTTAACAGCATTTTCCTACCTTTCAAGGCAGCTGGGTAAGCACACAAAGATATGTGCCTTAGCACTAATGAGCTCTTATGAGTACTGTAAATGAGAATCATCTAGATTAAAATGATACAGGGGCTTTTCTTTATTTTGCTGAAAACAACTGAATCTCTAAGGTCACTTATGAGGATTTTTTTCAGTGGAAACCTATATATTTTGTGTTGGAAAGAGTGGGGCCAGAATCCATCAAATGTAAAGGTGCATGTATAAATATGCAGAGAGCAGTCCAACATTTTCACCCTGAGGAACTACTGTATAAAATATTTTATTATATTTTATTTTTTTTTACTTTATATTTTATTTTTTTCACAGCAAGAAGTGTCTAGTAGAGTCAGCTGCACTAGGGAGAGACCTGATGCCTCAGATTGCTGCCTTTGGGCTTTGGATCCCAAAAGGAATGGAATAATTCCACAGAAAGAGAAGGTTGAATGAGAGAAGAAAAAAAGTACATTTTTTTGTGCACAAACTATTTAATCCAAATTCACTAATTATTACAGTATGATATGTGCTTGTAGACTTTGACTGGTATGAAACATGGCCACATCTACTTTTTGGACAGAATATATTTGTTGTACAGAAGAAGGGGCAAGCATGAGTTTGAACTGGATATGTAAGAGCAGAGGTACAGAGAGGCCATTCCTCTCACTCCTGCTTTGTCTTTTGCCCTTTACTCATGTGTGTATCCCTTGCTGTACTTGTGCCTGGTTAAAGGAATAAATCCTTCATTTGTATCAAGATCAGAAAGCCCTAACTCCAAGAAAGAGAGAAATATCATGGTGTAAAATGACTTGAATTTTAATTGTTACTTAGGCTTGAATCCAATGGACTTTATTGCTAGCAATTAGAAATTGAACACAGTACTCTCTTCTTGGGTTGGTTTTTGGTTTGGGTTTTTTTTGTTTTGTTTTGGGTTTTGTTGTTGTTGTTTTTGGGTTTTGTTTGTTTTTTCCTCAGGTGTTTGAAATATGATCCTTTGGAGCATCCTCTGCTGTTTATCACAAAACCAGCTGCAGAGCTGAAGCATATGAGACGTACAAGGCAAAATGAGTGGAGATTGTCATCCTTTCTGGTTTGTCTCTCCCGATAGGATTTCTGGTGTCGCTTGCAGCGACACCAGCCGTGTGTGATTACAGTGAGTATGATTGTGTCTGGATGCTTAGTACCCATTTCCAGGCTGAAGACTGTGATTTTATTGTGTATTATTTATAAAGTTCCTGCTAGGGCTAATGCTTGCTTCATGAGAGATCACTGTTGACTGTTTGAGCTGAACCTGTCTCATTCCACTTAACAACCCACTTTATCAGCACACCGTACACAGGAATGCTGAACACACTTCCCAGCAGGGTATATTTTAACTGTTCCATTACTTTATCAGAAGACTGGCCCTCCTTGTTGGTGAATACCTTCTTATACCTTGGACTGAGCGCACCACCTGACAAGAGGGTCTGGGTTTCCTGCAAGCAGTTTGATGTTATTTCACTGCCAGCATTTCACTCTGGAAACTTTGGCCTATTCTCAGTTTTCCAAGTCAGCAACTGGATCATATTTATTTAGAGCTGGCTGTGCAAATGTATTGATTTGTAGCCTGTTATTGTTTTGTGCCTTGTATTTATGTGGCTCTAATGGACTGAAAGTGTTTCAAAACTGAAGGGGATTAAAATATAGAGCTTTTTCTCTGAGCAAGTGTAGGGAATATTATAACTTGAAATCTGTTCTAAAATGTGAATTTACAGCATTTGTATACTGTTATTTTAAAGCTAAAGATACTGTGCCATCCACTAATCGAGTACAAAGCCATGAAAATAGTAGAAAGAAATGAAGGTACAGAGAGGAAACAATGAAGCTGGCAACACAAACCCTTGTCAAATGTGAGGAATGAGCTTTGAAACAAGCTCTGACTTTGCCTCAGCACCACTTGCTTGGTCGAATAATCTCACCCCCCAGCCAGATGTCACCATATGGCCGGTGACAACTTTCAATTAAAGGCCTGTGGTGTTTATCACCTCCTTTTACATATGGATAGAAAGCAGCCCTGTGACCTGCCCATTGCACCCAAGAGGTTTGTGCTCCTTCTTTAAAAGATGAGTGTGCCAAGACTCACCCCCATCCTTGGTGCTATGAGCCTCCAAGCCCAGTTTTAGTGTTTTGAACCTTTGTTCAGCCGCTGCCAGCTCTGAAAACCGGATTGAGCCTGCATTGCCAGCAGTCCCGAGGTACTGAGGGCGGGTGCTGGAGAAGCTTAGGGCTCAACTCTCAGCAGTGCTGAAAACGTCACTGTGCAGTGGATTCAAGCCTCACAGCTGCTTTGGCTGCCCACTTCTGCAAGGGGCATTTTCAGAGCATGGCTACATGAACGTGAATGTTGTGTCATGCATCTCAGCTATGGAGCAAGGAACCCACTGCACCGGGGCAGCACCAGTCACACTTACCAAGGAGCCCTGGCACCCTTAAGGAATGAGGGACAGAAGTTAATGACCCAATCAGCTGCTCATCCTTGAGATTGTGTAATGATTATACAACAAATTTGATTATAGGAGTTACTATGTGTTTTAAGTTAACTTTTCTGCATGGCTGGGCTTTCCCAGTAATCCTATACAGTGCCTGTATCCAAGGCACCATTCAGTGGCTTCTTGCAAATCCCTGCAAAGCAATTACTGTCTTTTCTACATATTCAGGAATTGTCAGTTTCAGGTGCAATTAAAGTAAAATTGCTTTCAGTTGGTACTTGGCTATGATGACTTTTGCTGGTCATAATTCTCTCTACACTATGTTGTTTCTTCAGATAAAAATTATATTTCTCTTGTGCCCTGGAATCTCAAGCTCATTTTTGACCCAAAGTATCCTCAGAGAGTTGTAAAACTAAGATGTTATAACTGCACATTACCTAGTAATGAACATTGTGAGAGTCAGGCCAGGAAGATGAAGACAAGAGGTATGAATTAATGTTTTAATAATCTCCCTCAGATCAGTACAAGTCATGCAGGCAAGGATCCCAGTAACTGCTGGTGAGCAATGCTGCTCCTCCAGTATGGTCTGATATTGCTGTCTAACTCTCCGAGGAGATGGTACCCAGGGTCTGCAGAGACAGATGGTCACTCAGCTACCAATAAAGTTTTGACCTTGTCCCAGCACGACAGTGCAACTGTGTACTTTGGACAGAACTGCTGTTTACAGTGCCACAGCTTTTGCTGAAAGGGTAGGAAGCTCGTTAGTTTATTTTTACTTCTATTTAATCCTAGGCTATGCAAGGCATTCTTTCGTACTGATCCACAGCATCCCTCATTTTTATAACAGAAAGCAAAGACCTGTTCCATTTCAGACTAAGATTTGAATTGAAACACAGCTGTGAATCATGCCACTTGGTTCTACGGGGCCAGGACAGGAGACTTGTGGAAGCAGCATCTCTGACTGCACCACGCTGGTGTTACCCTTCAGGAGCCAACCAACACGAGACATTTCGCAGACCTGCACAATGCCAGTCTTCCCACACATCCATGTGTGCTGCCAGTCAAGATCTGCTTGAAATAACTAGAAACAGTGTCTTGTTCTTGCATTTTAGAATACAAAGAATCTCCAATTACAGTGCAAAGATTCTATTTTAACATCTCAAAGCAGAAAACCCAAACAGTACAGAACTATATACTAGAGAAATAGGTTTAATAGATTAAGAGGCTGTCTTCTGGCACTGTGCAAGGTGCTGGACTTGCCTGAATCATTCCTTGAACACAGATTTTCCCTGGGAAAAACACCTTGTCTGGTTTTAAAGACTTTGTTCAATGGTGGAGAACATAGTACAAATCTTGTTTACTTGTTCCTATGTTTACTTACATTCTCTGTTAAAAACACGACACTTTTCTATGCTGAACTGGTCTAGATTTAACAGCCAGCCAGCCTTGTTAAAGCTTTGTCTATGGATGGAAAACTTTCTATTTATTTTCTAATTTCTCTTCCTTGTTAGGTTCCCACAGTCAGTGTTCATGACAATACACAGTGGGTTTGTGATGAGATTGCACTGTTAGGGATGTACTATTAGCCATGCTTTTCACAGACACTTAGCATCACCCTTT
Organism: Oriolus oriolus; assembly: GCA_013400235.1. NCBI lineage: Eukaryota > Metazoa > Chordata > Aves > Passeriformes > Corvidae > Oriolus > Oriolus oriolus. Next base: position 352,661 of record VXBT01006918.1, on the reverse strand, counting down.
TGGCTCTTCTTGGAACTATATCAAATTTTTTCAGCGCCAGTTTGATAAGATTTACTGAAAAAGGACAGTACAGCCCCAGATGGCTTCCCAGCCAGTGCATTCAAAAGTGGCAACAACTTCCATGTGTGTTACTATAAATACAGCAACAAGCACTTAAAAGGATTTAATCTTATATTTTTGAGTACCTGACTGCTGTGAGATGGGTGCAATGCCGCAGTAGTGCTCAGAAAAGCCAGTGGGCCTGAGTTGACCCTATTCCTGCATTTGGCATGTCCAGAAAATACAGTTCAGTACAAAAGGGAGTACCTTTGCAGTGACTTTACCACACACAGCTTTCTCAGATATCAGTAAACCAGAAAACTGGGAACAGGGGGAAGTGAGTAGAGAAACTGTTATCACTGCAACCTCCTTTGTTTTCTGTAATATACCCTCTTGACATGTTCTGTGTTCAGAGCTACCTTCCAGTTCGTCAGTCACCATCAGTCCAGCTCCTGGTTGTTGGGTGTTTAAAAAAGTCAGTTAGCCGATAAAAACCTGAGCCAAGCTCTGAACGAGCATCTGGCTGTGGTTGTTTGGATGTGTCTGTGAGTAATGCCAAGCCACAGGAAAGCCAAGCCAGTATTCAGACATCAGTTTTTGAAAATGGGATTTGTTGTGTTATTTATCTTCTGTATTAACGGAGAGGGCCTGGCTTTTGTTTTTTAACCTTGTTGTTTCAATGCCAGAACAGTAGAAATATAACCCAAGTTAAAACAATAGCTCTTTAAAGATGTGATTTTTTTTTCATCGCCTGTTTAGCAAGCAGCCTTGGTAGTGTCATTTCATATAAAGAACTGCAAAGTCACAAGGTCCAGAAATACAATAATTCCAGGGATGACACAAAAAATGACCTGCTTTGTCTTTTTATTGGCTATAACTGTGGTGAAAAAGGCCATTCTGCATCCTCAGCCATAACTAGTTAATTACTTTCTGTTGTTTTTTGTAGATGTTTCTAACCAACATTAAGTAAAATGTACATTGTGGAACAAACCATCCATACAGTATATGCCATTATTACTGTTTAGCAATTTCACACTAGCAAAAAATTTATTAAAACTTCACGACTCATTAATAGTAAGTGATCATAATCGCTTAATAGAAAAGGAAACTGTGCTAATGATAGAAGGGCTGATTAATGCTTCTGACCTTAAGACAGGAAGTCAAGTGAAATTAATGTCATTGGGTTTTGAAAGTTAAGTTATTGTCAAGTGTAGGTAGCCTGTAATCAAAAGAGAAACCCCACAACTACACTAATTTTGTGTTCTTCATGAGGAAACTATTGCTTTTCTATACTCCAGGGCATTTTTAAAAATCTCACTGCCACATTTCAAGTAACAAGATTGACCCATTTATTACAAAAGTCAGTCTAAAAAAGGAAGTTACATAGACAGATAGATAGATATAGTCACTTCAGGAGGAGATATCACAGAAATACTTAATATGCTGGCAACGAAGCAGCATTATATGCAGCTATTTATCTCCCTTTTTTGGTGAACAGTATTCCTTTTATGAGCCCAGGTTAAATATTTTTCAAGATAATAACAGTCCAGCTGACCAGTCAGTCGCCTCATCACACATCAGATGCTTGGGCACCACTGGAGCTGACAGGACGACTGTCTTTGCAGCCAGCTGTGTGCCTGGAAAGCACCAGCCTCAGCTTTGCATCTGGCTGCTTCTGATACCCACTGGGGCTGTCACAGGCGGTGGCATTTGAGGTGCAGCAGGCACTGGACTGCACCAGGAGGTCTTGTGGCCAAGCTCAGGCCAGATCAATGTGGCAGTGTAACGTCTGTGCAAAGGTCCCAATCCCTGAGGTAACTCAGGCACTGGGTTGTAAGTGGAAATGACTCCTACTTCAGCTGTAAATATTTTTTAGGTGTGCTCTTTTTTCATTCTTTTGAAATGAGACATTACTTGAAAGCAGGATCACCAGGACACACCCATTCCTAATTCTGCCACAGCCCTGTGTGTAACGTTTCAAGATGAAGGGTATGGAGCCTCTCACACATTGGCCTAATCCTGTCCCAGTAAAAAGGTTCAGTGGAGATGCCTCAGCCCTTCACCCAATGAGGCAAACTTCTTTCTAGACACTAACTCAGCTTGTGAGCACTCCAAAACTCAGATTGAATAACCTTCTCTAGATTATTCAACAACTCCTATGATGGGCAGAGAGAGAGGGACAGTTTCTTCCAAGGATGAGTAGAAACCCGGCTACGTGTTAGTGAGCTTGATGTTCATTTGACATCACTCAAAGTCACAGAGGGAAGGACAATCCCTTTCTAATAATGTCACTCAATATTTAGCCTACCTACATCTGTATTAATAATAAAGCCCTCAGGCAGTGAGTTATGTGCAGCCATTGATCTGCTCAAAACAGCACTGAAGTATTGACAAATACTGTTTTGGAGACAAATAAAAGCTAAACTGTATTTGTAGCCACCAGATTCTGACCTCTGACAAACAAGCAAATGTGATTTCACAGCCAGGTTAATGCTACCTTTGAGCCTCTCCAAACCAGAATGAAGCCAGCAGTGGATCGGTGACTGCAGATTTATATTTAGATTTTTGTTTTTATACTTTTATATCTCTGTGTCTGTACTTTGTGGGAGACCTTCCAACTGCTTCTCTTGAAGATTTTTGTGTTAACATCTCTTTTGAAAGCAAGAGGGATGCAGCACACTTGCAAACCTAGAGATAAATACCATCTGTTTAGTTAACCTCGCTAAGAATATTGGTGGAATGTTGTTCTTTTTTAAAAACATATATACAAGAGCAATTCAGAGACTTGAACTGCAGGTCCTTCCAAAGCAATTGACTACAAGACTTTATTTTATAATGCAACAAAGCATAAATGTATTTTTTATTAAAGACTCTGTGAATGAGGCTTTCTACCTCAGAGCAAAAGATTTTCTAGCATCGTCTTTGGTGGGAAAAAAAGCCGACAACAACCAATCCAAAAAACCTTCTGCACAATTACTATGGAGCAACATTTCCCAGTCCCTATTTTGGCTTTTTCCTCACTGTTGATCTGCAGTTTTCGGTAATTAATGCAGATAAAAAATTTTGGCAATGCAGAATTAGGGGGTGTAATTTGTATTCAGAGCCAAAAAACATGCATCTCACCAAAAACAATTGAGTTTATTGTTACCAAAAAATTGTTTCAGGAAATGATACTTCTGTCTCTGAACCCAAACCAGAACTCAGCATGAAGCAGACAGTAACAGAGACAGGGTTTTCTGCCAACACGCAGGAGCAGTGCAAGTGTCAGGGCAGGCTGATTGCTTGGGCAGTGTTTTGGAGAGCTCCAGGAGCATGCTTGGAAAATGGTTAGGATCACCTTTCAAAATCCCTTTCCTGTACAGCTCAGAACTCTGCTGACTTAATGGCACACTGGAAACGCATCTCCAAGAAAACTCCAAGTGCGAAGGTATCAAATTTGCCCCCTCTAACCTGTCCCCTCTAATCTTTGTCCATGCCTTTGAAGACACCAAACCTTTCATCTGCTTACCAGGATGTCATTTAAAATGTCTCTGCACAACTCTACCCTTTGAAGACACCAAACCTTTCATCTGCTTACCAGGATGTCATTTAAAATGTCTCTGCACAACTCTACCCAAATAACTGAAATTATCCTATAAATGCCATTTAAAGCAGATAACCCCACTTCTCTGGGCAACACTAGACCTTACCAACACTCCTAAAGGAAGTCAGCCAAGCTGCCTGGTGTGATGAGCACTCTTCAACACACGGCAGCCAGGACAGTGAAGAGAGAGCTGTTTCTTCATGAGGACGCTGGTGCCCTCTGTCATGACAAGAGATGGATGCTATGAGGCATCATTCTTTATTAACAGCATAACCTACACATGTGGAAGATGGGCAGTGTGATAAAACGGCTCACGTTTGTGCACCTTCTAGGCAGCCTCTTGGTACCAACTCACCCAGCCTTTGTCCAGGAAAAGCAGCCCTACTGCTGTAATCTCTCAGCCCAGACGGAAATTGCCAAAGGCAGCCTGCGCATGAACAGTAACAATTAAAAGCAAGAACCCGCCAAGCCTGAATCAACAAAGCAAAACCTAAAAATCAAATCCACAGATGAGGCACGCTGAAGAATCCATCTGGTCACGCATAGCTGGCTGCTTAGTGATGTCAAACACAGCTTGGTTTCATCTGTCCCAGGAGAGGCTGCTCAGCAAGTCTGTCATGGAGCTGTGCCTCTTGAGTGGAGCCTTCACTGCTGTTCCTCTGCCCCCATCTTCCTCTTTCACAGCACTGGAGCTGTGGCAGCACAGAGAAGGAGGGAAAGGTAGAAGGAAAGTTCCAGTGCTAACTCATAGTGGCAAACATTTTGATTCCTTTTGTGCACCACATTCTCCAAACACGTCTTTGAAATGGTTAAACGTTTGGAAGATGGCACTGCAGGAGCTGAAGAACCTGCAGCTCTTTATGCAGAGGACTTAATAGCAGCAGAATGACTCCTAAATCCAAGCAACCTCAATATCTGGCCCAGGAATCCCAGCTGAGCTGTTGGATGCTGCCAAACAGAATGTGCTGCCTTCCCCTCCCACCTCCTGAAACAGAGATCATCTGGGTAGCAAACGATGCCAGGACAGCTAAACATCTCCTACTTGCATCACCCCTGCAACTCTAGACCCTCCTGGAGCTGCCAAAGCTCGATGATGATTTAGCTGGAAAAGTGTTTTCAGCCCTAATTGAGCAGACCTTTCACCTTGGATTTTGTGCATCTCTATCACTCCCATCTCTCCTTCTTGCACCCTGCCCCCAAACCTTGCTTCCCTCTCTGAGCAATAGCAATTGAAACTGTCTGGCCTTAAAATGGTGGGAGGCTCTGGCCCTTTGCTGAGCAGCAGCTTTTTCACGGGTGAGTGTGACTGCTCTTTGCTCATAATATATTCATTTGTTAAATCTCAGTTTGAACATGAGTAAATGCTGAAATCATTTTCCTGGTTTCCAGTCACCAACATGAGGAAAGGCATCCTGAAAGCTTGTTTATCCACCTTTCCTTTCCTCTCCCAGCACATTCTGCATTTCCTAAAATATCCTCCTGCAAACGCTTTTGTCTTCAAAGCCTTTGCAGCTCTTCTGCTGCCATTGTGTGAAAATAGGAGCGAGCCCTTTCTTTCTGGCCTGGCAGGATGAAGGGGTGGGATGGGTGTGGAGGCGTCTGTGCGTGCCAGAGAGTGAACAAGCATGAATAGGGCCAGCTGGCCACTCTCATGCCCGTCTTTCCATCATTTCCATCTGATACTGCCTGCTCATTGTAATTTTGCAGGCCACATTCACTAACACAAAAAGACTAGGGAGCAAGCAAATGAACAGATATTTAAAGGGAAAAGCTTTATTTCTTATTTTCTTAGATCATGATAGACTGCAAAACAACAGGGAAAGATGAGATCAACCTTGTTTTCCGTTTTTTTTTTTCTTTTTGCCAGTCAAGCTTCCTTTTCTTTTTTTTTTTTTTTTTAATAAATCAAAACAGAAGAAAAACAACCAGTAAATCGTTCTCACAAAAACATGCTTTTTAATAAAAAAAGAGAATAATGTTTATTGAGAGGGATTGTTTTCTGGATATGTACAATACTAATGCAGGAGGATTATGCTAACAGAAAACGCCAAACATCATGGATTGACTTCCAAAGTGTGGACAGTCCAAAGAGCAACGTCCTCAGAGCAATGTCTAAGTAAGTCAACAGGAACAAGTGAACACTGGTTTTGGTTTGGTTTTTTTTACAACAAATTACCAGCCATTATGACTGAAGACCTGACACGTAAAAACCTGCAGTGAGATGTACAGAAATCCATAAGACAACATAGAATTTACACAAGAAGGTTAACTGTTTGTGTAAGAATTTCCTCCAGAAAATGGAAGCATGTTCTAGACAGTTTTGGAAAAAGACAAAGAGAAAAAAAAGGTGAAAAAAAGTGCAGGAAAATACTAACATTGGATATCCTCAGATCACAGTGAATGCCAGTCTTCCTGGGTCCAAATGCTACCTGTTACCTTTATCTTCACCGTTTCTGCTCACCCTCAATTAATCGCTTTATCATCACGATGTAAGAAAAATTACTTTTATGTGAGCCTTCTCCTGCTATTTCCTTTTTGCTGCAGCTCTTGTCAACTTGCAGTTTACACAAAAAGTGCAAAATTCAACATACCCTCAGGTGAAAGACACATACACCTTCCCAGCCTGAGCAGTACTAATCACAGCTAATCACTTCAGTACTAGGTAATGCTACACAAAACATCACACAAACCCTGCCAGAGCAAACTCTATAGCAATAATTTTGGGGGAGGGGAGAACATGGAGATTAATAACTGCCACCAGTTAAGCTTCCCACATGTTGGAGTGCTTTGAAGCAATCTCTCCCACTGCCTGCACTCGGGATTTATTTTTTGTTCTTATCCAGAAACAATGTAGGGTACTGGGAAGAGGTAAGAGGTTGATTTTATATATCACTTCTCAGAGAAGCAGCAATATAAAAATCAAGACCGTATTTCTCTTTCAATTTTTACCTCCACTTAGTTTCCTTTTTAAGCAATGTGAGATTCAGCTCAGTCCAGGTTGTGCACTCCTGCCAGATACAACACCCTGTGAGGCTTTGTTCCACCTCTAATAACCCTTACAGACATTCCTTCTGTCTCAGCTTTCACTTAAAGGTTAAAGCCTTTGTCTCACCCCAAAGCATGCAGAGGATGTCACTGCTAACAACCAGGTCTGGGGATGTCAGAGGGAGACCCTGTGCTCCCAGCATTTAGGTCAGCAGACTCCCAAAAGAATTGCTTCACTTCTCAAAAGAGGAAGTACTTTTCATGGGCTAATCCACAAAGCCAAAGAAAAACCTCATGATTTCTCTGTTTTATCCTCAGTGGGACACACGTTTCTCTCTCTCAGCAGGGTGCTTTCTGCAGTATCTCCTGCTAAAATAAATGGTGGTTCCCTAAACAGCAATTTTTGCATCTTCAGGCTTTCTCCCGTTTCTCCAGCTTCCTTCTGTCATATATATCCTATTCCATAAACATTACCATGAGAGGACCATGATGTCTTAATCTTATTGTGAAAATTACTCCAGAGTTTCCATGGATTTGCTGGCTTCTGTGCTTGAAGGAGTTTACACCTCCCTGTGGTTCAATACATCTGTGGGGTTTAACTTTTGTAGCATTTAAGCTTTGACCTAAGGACAAGTGCAGTGGCCAAAATCAACTCCTTACTCAGCTGAAGAGCTGCAGCCAGCGAGCCTGGCATGACTTATTCGTCAGCATGGAGCCCTGACAGGTTTGTCAGCGCAGGGATAAGCTTCACCCCAGCGGGACAGGCCTGAGTGATGGAGCAGACATAAAGGCTTTGGAGGACAGAAGTTCGTAAGAAGTCAAATATTTTGGTATTTTGGAAAGAGAAATTTGAAGAAAATTGGCCTTAAATCTGTGACTCATTTTCTACTGGATTCTAGGAAATTCTGCTTCTGACAGATAAAAAAGCAGTACAAAAGAATTATAATGTTGGAATCGCTACAAGCAGGTGAAAAGGGGCTAAGGTTTGGGTGTTTTAATCTCGGCAACAGTTAGCTCTAATTCTATGCATGGCATCAGCTATTGGCACTTGAATAAGATAAAACAGCAGAAACTGCTTTAAATCTGGTTAAATGTGCTCAGAGGACTCTTGTGAGTAGTCTTGACAGTACCAGTTTAGAATCACAGTCTAATACTGGTAAGAAATGCTACTGAGAAATTTGTTTACTCTGTGCTCCTTTAAAATTCAGGTAATTTTTAGGCCACATCTTGAATTTGTTGCTCACGCTTTTATGAATGATAAAAAGAGATGGAACATCTTGTAGGAGTTGCAGGAGTTGGCTTCTTACTATTGAGGTGTCCACACCTAATATGCATCTATTAAGTATAAACATTGCCTGGAGGCAAACATAAGAGGAGAACACGAAGCAAGGATGTATAAAAGTCAAGATAATATTGTGTTAAAAATGGGAATTCATCATCCTCCCAGATTTTACCTTAAGAACGGAGCCATCAAAATTATCCGAAGAGAATTCTTACTCTTGTGAGAATTTGCTACTTTGTGAGACTTTATCTATTTGACTGAAATTCCAAGTGGAAAGCACATTAGAAGCGTTTAAATATTTCTAATGGCTTGTAAAGAGCTTGAAAGTTTTCAATTCTATTCAGTACCAAACTAAATTTTAAATTCCATCTGGGGAATAACAACATAATGTTTTAGCTTATTCAAGTCAAACTGGTGCTAAAGAGATAAAATGGGAACTTTCAATTTCCTCCCCGTTAAAGGTGTTCTTAGTTCAGTGGAGACATACTCCTGATCACATCTTTTTTTCCTCAAAAGTGAAGGCTGTAATTAAAAAAGAAAACCAGAAAACCAGCACTGAAGCAAATCTATAAAGTTGAATACTGTGGAGTTGGACAAAATGACCTTCCAAAGTTAAGAGAAGCTGAAAGAGCCAATAATTGAAATGTCACTGGAGGAACTGGCTGCTAAGAAAAAGCAAATATTTAAAGATGAGAAATATTTAACAAGTCGCTGGATTAATTTCTCTGCCAAGTTCATCAGAACCAAATATATTTCTATTTGATGTCAGGGACATCAGGTACAATCTGACTAACCTTATGGGCATAAAACAACCCCCAAGGCCTCTTTAGCCCAGAACAGTTTTAATGCAGAACATGCAGAATGCAGAACAGTTTAATGCAGAAAGAAAGAATGCCAGTGAACATATATTTTTCAGTGAGGTAGATCCACCTTGGTATTGAAGACAAAGAATTGCATTTTTTGAACGAAAGTTATAATTGTTGTATGAATAACTGCTTGTGCTTTCATCTTTTACTACTTGCTCTGAAGGAGCTGCTGTTGCAGCAGAATCCAGCTCTTTTATTAGAAGCCAAGTATGAGATACTCCTGTCATGTGACGTACCTAAGATTTATGTCCCTTCAGGGAGCTGTTCTGCGCTTTGCTCTTCTCCTTCACTGGTTTCTCACCATCTTTACTCCATGGAAATATCATAGTGATTAGCCAACAATCCCAAATTTTTAATTAAATTGAGATTTCAAGGTGATTCCTGCTCTGTTTCTTCATCTCCAGCCTAATTGCACAGGCCTAGCAAAAGTAGATACTTTTGTGTTTTCAGACTATTGATTCGAACTGCAAGAAATTGTGAACACTCATATTAAAAATGCTGGGTCTTAGAGGGGCATAATTTCCTTGGGGGGAAAAAAAAAAGAAAAAAGCCTCGGAATAGGTCTCCAGATAGAGTCTGTCACGCTTTCAAATGATTAAGAATTCCAGTTCCTCCTAATTCTTCCCACTGACAGAGTGGGAATGAAGCTGCTCAATGGGAAGTGGCCAGTGCCCTGGTGGAGACAGATGGACAGCTCCTGCTCGGGGCTCAGCTGCTGTTATTTTTGCCAGTATCTGAAAGGTTCACCTTCAGTGCCTCTTTCACTGGAACAGCTTGTGGAATTAAGAGTTACACTGACGACTGCAAAACCTCAGCCATAGATTTCAGTTCACTCCGAATTTTACCTTTGTGTGCACTACTTTTAGAAAGAAGCATAAACATGCTATTAATAATACTAATGACAATGGCTGTTTCAGTACAAGATGATTTGGATATGTTTATGGTAGCCCATGATTTAATTTACACACAGCTGAACTGGTGAGATTTACAACTGGAACAGTAGATCATCTCTATGTACATCTTTATTCGGACAGTCCCTATATTATGATTATATGGATAAAACAAACCTTTTAAAGGACTATATAAAGCCCAGCCTAAGCTTGTTCATTAAGCACTCAACACAGGATATTTTAGTGACTGAAAGGGGAAAAAAAATAAACAATTTGCATAATTCAATACTGTAGCAAATGACTGCATTGACAAGGTCACCATGCTAAACTGACATCATCCACACCACATCCAGCTTCGAAAAGTCCTCCAGTGTTTGCATGGTGATGCCTGTGAAGTGTCAGACTCCTAAGGGTATTTTTTCTCCTTTCTGCCTGTTTAATAATCAATTTAATTTTTTACATTAGGACTTCAGTATACTTTTAATTTACAGGACAAAAAGCTTAAGTGCTCTGTTGAGCATCTTTAGCTGCCTGTAAAAATCACAATTTTTTCCTCTACTACATCTGAATTTTATTCCAAAGGTAACTCTCATTGACCATCAGATAGCCAGCAGTTTCTTTTGTAATCAAAGCTCATTAGGTTGTTATTTACAGTATAAGTGATCAATAGTTTTTATTGTGGATCAGACAGTGTCAAAGCTCTAATAACTGGTATTAAATGTAAGAGAGATACTGTAACCAAACCAAACATTAAAAAATCTTCAAAAAGTATATACTGTACTGGGAGATTATTAAAATTCCTGATAGTGCCTAAAATGTTTAATGTGCTGAATACAAATGATATTTTTAAGAAAGCTTTGTGGATCAAAGATGGATTTAATAATCATAATGTTTAGGAATTTGTTTTGAAAATATTTTTAATTGGATAATGTCAGACTTCTGAATTATAATGCTATGTTCATTAGCATTTCAATAGGTTATACTATCAACTCCTTTTGACATAAAAGAATTTGATTCATTTTTAAAATCATGAATCTCATAATCTTTTTTCTGCTGCCACTGGTTTTCAATAATTTGATTATCTTCTACAAGAAGAGCAACAGGAACCACATGGGCTTTGCTGGTAATGATGGTCTATATATCTCTTCTCCAAAAGCAGCTCTGCTGCCTTTGAAAGTAATTTGCAGTTTCTTATCAACACAGAATTAAAAAGTAATATTGTCTAATTTGTTATGTTCAGTGGCACAGAGTATTGCAGAATTCTATCACATACAAATCGCTTTGAAACCTGTATTATGTGACCATAATCAAGAGTACATAAATGAATTTCAAAATTTATTAAAGTGTTTATTATTAGCCAAGAAAAATCTCAAAAGATGAACTTGTCAGTGGGTTTAATAATCTCTTAGCAAGATGTGTATTTTGCACACTCAAACCTCAGTGCAGTTTATAAAACAGTAATTTGCACCTTACAGTTGTATTGCAAATAACTGATCTGGACATTTCAGAGCAGGACGGGGCATAACTGTGTAAGTCTCAGAGTAAATCCATACATCCAACATGATGAACTCCTTGCTTGCAGAAGTTATCTTCTACTTCCAGTAGGAACAAAAACTGATTACTGTTGATCACTTAGACATAACTGCTTGTAACAGTCAACAAGCCATCACAGTAAGGTATAGAGACAGCCCTTAGGAGAAATGCTGCCTATCTGATGACATTTAAAGCTCTAAAGGATTCCTTCTAGATACAGCAGGAAATCATAATGAGCCAGCACAGGCTGCCAATGCCACCGAGTGAGAACCAAGTGATTAAATCATGTATACTGGTACTATTGCCATCCAAACCATTAAATTAATTTATGGAGCTGGTCTTGCAAACAGTTCATCATGTCAGCAATGCCAAGGTCTGCGGCAGGAACTACCAGGGTGAGATAAGCCTGTCACATGGGTACAGGTGCATGATGCTGCCTTGTAACTGGATCAACCATCCTTGTGTGTTGATTTTAGCAGTTCTAAGAAATAAAACACAGCTTAAATGATATCCTGCTACCTCTAGTCCCTCTACAATGTTTTGATAAGTGAAGTAAGGCATGAAGTTCCTGTAGCTTTTTGATCTGACATTATCAGGTATGTATAAACAGGTGATGATGTTTTAGTAGAGCAAATAAATTTTATGTCATTTTTTTATTAAACAAAGAGTATAATAACTGGACTATATTATCACAATGGAAGCATAGAAGACCATAGACTGTACAGCTGAAACCCTGTAGCAAAATTTGTTCCTCATATTTAAAGAAATGTATCTTTATCAAGCTTTCACAATGGCTGCTTCTTGCTAATTTAAAGAATCTTCACTCTTGTTAAGGCTAGATGATTATAATTAAAAGATAAATGTACTGTTAGAAGGTTCTACGCCACACTCTATTTTTATGAGAATTTAACTGAAAGACATACATTATACCTGTATGTGAATTATAATGGCTTCTCAGCAGGGAACGCAGAATCACTTACAGTACGTAAACATTTAAAGAGGAAAATGCTAACACACTGAAAGAGTTTAACATCAGTAGCGATTTATCAAATGAAGAAGTTTCATAAAGTCCACTCTCTGGGAGAACATTCACCATTAGACAAAAGCCTGGCATCCTTGATAGTCTGAAGTTCAATCAATTTGAAAACCAAAACCATTTAATGAGATAAACAAGATCTTAAGAAAACCATCATCTTCTTTCCCAGGTAAAAGCCAGAATTAAAATAATAATTATTAAAATAATCCAACCAGGTCGCTTCACAGGCAAATTTACACACTGTCTCTTTAAAACACTGCATGCCCAAAAGCCTTTTGGGTTTGGAATGTAGCACTGCACCAAGTATTTCACAAAGCCTCTAAATATCACAAGAAGCTTTTTTTAGAGAGAAAAAAAATAAAATTCCAGCTGAGACTGTTCTAGCAGGAGTGCCTCAGCTTAGCTCCCAGACCTGGAATTCCAGATAAACAACAGAGGACAGCAAACAGATTTTTTTTTTTTTTTTTTTGATTTTTTTTTTTTTTTTAAACACGTCCTTTTTGTAATGCGGCTACAAGACGACTGATGAGCTTAGGGACAAAGAGAGTGAGAGTGCAAGTGTCATCAGGGTGAGCTGTGTGCTTAGATAGAAGCTGGTAGGAAGAGCCAGGGAATTCTCCGCAGATATGTGACTGGTGGAGACTCCCGCTGTGTTGTCCTTCCCGAGAGCGTTCTGCAAGACACAACACCTGCCTTGGTCACCATCACAACATTTTCACTGCAAAGTCTTTAAGTCTACATCATGAAATTCATCTTTCGTTTGTTCGTGTCCCACCCTCCACTGATACCTACAGATCAATCTCATAAAAGGAGAGATAAAAAAGGCATCACAATAGATGTCAAAATGACCATATTTTGAAATTAGTTAACATCAGTACTGCACACTTCAAAAAAGAGGAAAAAGTATTAAAAAACGCTTACTTTACCAATGCTTCCCCATGTAAAAGTATGGGAGTTTTTTAGGGATCCATGTTTATCATGCCGATTTATTTTATAACAGCAAAAGCAGGACCCCCAGAGAAACTGCACCTTCTGGACAGTCAACAGAGTAACTTTGTTTGACAAGCTATTTCTGGATAACAATAAATAAAATCCAATCCATGGGTCCAGATTATTAAATAAGTATCCTTGCTAGGAGCAATGGTGATTACTAGGGGATCTCCCTAAACATGTGTTGTACAGCTACTGAAATATAAAAGCAGCAGAGGACACTTTGAGCCCAGCTCTGAAATTCTAAGTAAGATCATTCTTCAATGCATTACGATATCCAAACATAACAAAACAGACAAGACAAGTGTGAGGTAGCCCATGATAATCTTGACAGACTTGGGACATCTTTTCTTACGGGGAGGCACCTGTGCTGTGTAATACCCGAGATCCACACTCACCTCGTTAAGACAGAGCTCTGTATCTACAGATTCATTGGATTTTCGCTTCTTCTGTGCCTATGAACAAATGGAAAACTTATTCCCCGTACAATTTATACATCCATCAGCACAAAGCACTTAGATAAATTTGCATCGGTTGTCATAATCCTATAATTTTGACAGTGATTTGCACATGATTAGCAAATAAACTCCAAATGTAACTGCATGTTTTCCAATAACATTCACATTCTCATTTGAATTTACAGCAAAATTTCAAGCAGTCAGCTAAGGGTACTTAGTAATTACAATGATGAGTGCCATCAGCTGCAGAGAACATGTTATCTTCTACGGCCCCTTAAAAAGGGTGCTGGATGTTCATGAGAAGAAATATGACAGTTAATAATTACCATAATACTACTGCATACTAACAAATAATCTATGATATGCCTCAGTTTTAGGAAAATATACAACACTGGAGTATTTTATCCTTAATGATTCTTGCCATTTTCCCAACTATTATGATAAAAATACAAATACTATTTTAATATATTTCATGGCTGCCAGAGAATCTCTTCCACAAAGCTGCAAAAAGAACACTGACTCAAGCAAGAAGCATTTCAGGTGACATCATCCAAAGTGGAAGCAGCAGCCTGCACTCTGTCCAGCAGCAGGAGGTGTTTAATATTTCCATTCCTCAAGTGAACAAGGCTGGGCTGGGCATTTTCTGCTTTTCTACAAGAGCAGTACTAATCCCCATGTTGTGGAAGGTGCTCTCAGTAAACAGTGCTATGGTTAACTGGAGCACTTCAGTGATTCTCAGTATCAGTTTGCTCTTTGTATATTCCACAAAAAACCCAGCACCCTTTTATGGGAGGTAACTGTGCTAAAGTGAATCAATTCTTCTGACAGGAGACTTGGGTTTATAGAACTCCTGACTGGGCACATCTGATGCTTCCACCTGGAAGTTTTGTTGGACCTGCAACTTATTTCCTGCAAAAAACGAAGATCTGAATCTCACAGTGCTGCATTCTTTTTACACTGCAGAATCTCACTTGTTTAGCAGTGATGGCCTGGACTAAAGCTGATGTGAGAAGTGCTGAGCAGTCTGATTTTATGCCCTCAGAAGATTCAGTTCCACATACAGCTATTCTATTTCATATCTGAGAGCCACTGGTTCTGCCAACGGATACAAAACAGTCTTTGACCCAATTACTGATTTTAGAAATCAAATGAAGGAACTGAACTTCTTGTTAGGAAACACATTCTCTGCTTTTGATGATATATGAACATATTACAGGCAACTGAAAAAGTGAAACAGCTGCGATTTAAGAGAAAGACAGCTTAGCTATAGTAAGAATACATGCTGAATACATGTTGATAGTTTTCATATATATGACAAAATAATAGCTCAATTTATTAATAAACACTCTCTGTAAAATTTCCTTCTTACATACCCTTTCTACTAATTAGTACCATTAGCGTGGTTATGGTAAGCATAAATTTAGCTGTCTAAATGGAAAAATAAATGCCTGGAAGTAAATTTGCAACAAAAAGAAGTATCAGAGTGAAGTGTTCCTGCCATGTTTTTAGTGGATAGGAAACTTCTTTTAAAGGCAACTGGGTAGCTTTCAAGTCCTACAAGCCTGGCTCCAAGGAAACAGGAAAAGGAGAAACTAGATTTAAATCCTGATTTTCTTATGTCCACAACACCCCTACTACCTTGAATTGGAATGTGAGGCTTCAGATAAAGCCTCTGGATCAGAGGTTCAGTTCCAGACAGTGTAAACTTTAAGGATCATACAAGCCTCGTATTTCTTAGTTTGTCACTCATTGCTAACTTTCCTATTCCCACAAGTGTCTGTTTATTGGAAACATTGTGCTTTGCTGCTTGCACCTGCTGTGGATTCATAGCACTGTGCTAACTACAGGTCTGCACCTGCTAGTTGATCTCAGCACCGAAGTTAGAATTTATATTCCTTTTCGTACTGTGTTTATCAAATGAGAAAAGAGAAAATATCATTATTTTGCCTCTATGCAGTAAAGTCTTCCTTTACCTAGTTCAGCCGGAAAAACAATAGAGTGCAGCAGCTAAAACATATTTACCTTTGAGAGCACTATTTTAAGGGTAAAATCAACAGCTGGAAAAAAAATCACCATAAAAAACCCCTTTTCAATCATTTTGATAAAAATTCCTTGGTTTTCATTTGGAAGGTGATACTTCTCTGCATCCATATACTTATTGTAGATATTGTAACATCAACAGAACTTATTCATGTGCATCCTCTGTTATAATGTCCTCCTCTCTTAGCACTGAAAAGCAATTTTAATAATCAGGCAGGCTTTTCCCTTATCGAAACAGAAAGGACAGTATCTTCTATTTAAAAATACAACAAAAATGCAACCTCTTATTGGGAGGATGGCAAAGGGAAAGAAGAAACTGTCCTTTTGAGGATGAGATGAGACATTATACGCCAAGTTTCAAATTGGAAGAGTACATTTTTAGTGTTGAGTTATAAACCTGTGAGAATGGGTTATAATGGAAATACTGGCATAGGCTGCACTACTGGAATACAACAGTGCATCACTAAATCACAAGTAATGGGATAAAAACCCCAAACCTGCATGTTCAAGAGAGTGCTATAGAAAGTGTATGTCCTTTCCTTACAGCCGAAGGGGAAAATTCTTCCTGCCCTGCTCTTGGGCAGAAACAGCTCTACACGTGGCAGAACTCTGTCTGTGCCACAGTGAGTGAACACCTTATCAGAGGCTAAAAAATCAGGGTCCAGAGGTTATGCTGATAGCTCTGGTGGAAATACACTCAGACTGGGAGACATGGAATTGAATTAAAGAGGATATCCTCTGTTCTCTGATACTTTACTTTCTAACATCTTCCATTATCCTAAAAATTTAAACAAGAGAAATGAGTGTCCATCATGAACAGCTGCAGACGATTCTGGAATCACTGCATCATCAGTTAATTTGGGAATTGAGAATTGTTCATTATGCAAGATGCCAAAGATTCACTGCCAATCCCATCTCAGGTATCCAGCTTGCCTACCAAGCAGGCAAGAAGGTGCTTTCAAATGTTCTAGAAGCACTTAACTCCACAGGAGTAAAAGAGCACACACAAATGGCTAAGCTGTCTGTATTCAAATTTGTATTCTTTTAAAATTTTAATATAAAGCTGTTATCTGGTGACAAAAAGATCGATGGGGATTCCATCATTAAATAAAAAGACAAGTAGGGCTGGGCTGATGTAAAAATAATAACTTAAAAAAAAGTGAAAGAAAACCAGCGTAAAATCAGTGGCTGAGAAAGATGTATGAGTTCTTTTCTACTGAAGAAAAATACCATTTGCCAATGACTTACTTAATGACACACTGAGCTGTGACATATCTCAGACTGTAAAACAAAGTTACATAAGATGGGTTGACACTTACTCCAGCTTTGCTGGGAACTGTAATTCATTAATGAGAGCGACTCTGATGAAACTGTGTCCATACAGCCAACAGGCTTGAACTCACTTAAGCTTTCATATTTTCTAAAAATGAACACCTGCTTTCCCAGAGAATCTTCTCACTGCAGCAGCACAAGCAACAGATGATATTTAGAGACAATCATAATTAAGCACCTCCTGATGAGCTTCAGCATCATGTCTGCTAGTCACATACAAGCTTTGTTTTGGTCTGAAAACCCTTAGCTTTCAATATCAGAACTTAAATATTGGACTTGGTCAGGGGCTGGTAGAGAAACCAACAGCATGCCCAGAAAAAAAAGTTCTCATTAAGAGAAGCAAAATTTTCCTTTTTTCTTTCCTAGAAAGCAAGTTAAATCAGGACCAGCAGAAGAGCTAGTGGTGTTCTGAAACGAGAAAGAAATATTGCTCATAGAGATGTTTCTCCTTCAGAAGACTCTGTGGACCTCCATGTTGCCTTCTGATCCCAATGCATCCTAGATGAGTTCAATCACATGTCCCCAGTTAGTCTTCTCTTGCCCTGCACCTAATAATTATCATAAGATCTTCCTAAACCAACTCCCTGCTTTCCCCCCTGCCAAATCCCTCTAGACCCATCCTTTGCAGACACCATAGCCCCGAATTTCTGCCCAGAAATGCTATCTTGCAATTATGCATCCAGCTTTTGCAAATGACAGCACTGCATGGTTAACAAGTGCATTAAACACTGCAGCAGTGTCTCACAAGGAGTCAGTACACACATTTAGGGCTTGTCACCCAGCAGTATTTTTGTATGTTCACTACAGCCTGAATTCCTGTTACTCACAGCAAGGAAAAGTTCTGACTGGGGATGTCTCCAAATGGAGGTGAGCTTTAATTTGGAGGGAGGGAAAGGAAGAAGGATGTAAAGGGAGCTGAATGCATTGGCTCTGAAAGCAAACAGGCAGAGTGAGCACCCGAATTCAGAACCCAGCCCCTTTCTTTAGCTTTGGATTTATGAGCTTTATGGAGGGCATTGCTTGGACAGGGAGAGGCAACAGAAGCATCATTAGGACAGATATCTGCTATGTAGGCTGCTCATACATACATAGCTGATTTTAATGAGCGAGCCCTTGTCCTCTCCTGAGATCCTGGTTAGTTATGCCCATATTAACAAGCCTTTCTGAAGGAGAGGGACACATCTCCCAGAATGCATCCTTCAAATGACCAGGCTTCTAACAAATAAGGGTGTTTGTTCTTTCTGTTCTTCTCCTGTGTTGATTAGAGAGATTCACTATGCAGCTAACCTGTTTTTCCCAACAGCAGGACACAAACAATAAGCAGAGAAATACACAGACTGAAAAAATGCAATCAGTTTAACTCTTCTGTGCTCACTAAGGGGATGGTTCATCTATCACAACTGTCAATAGTATTTTCTTATTAGCACAAGAGTACTATGCCACGCTGGAGTATAATTACTTTCAGCAGGGAAGATAAGAGAAGTGTGGGTCAGAGACAAAGGCCACTGAAATAAGGATCCAATTCAGCACGGGGTAATTCTGAAACCCATACCATCCAGCCAGAGTGTAGAGCTATTTAAGCTATAAAAACAATCAGCTCTGCACAGTCCTATAACAAAGCAGCCAGATCTTTTTTCTGCTTTTTTTTTTGTATTCCTCTCTGCTGAATCAGCCCTCAAGATACAAGCTCGGGGCATGAAATTATGAGTCGTCACTCTGCATGAAAGCACTACAGTTCTGTCATGGCACTTTGTACAGGGAAGAAAGCATCTTCTAGAAACAAGCATCATGAACACATTGCTGGCACTATGCTCCAGAGCTACACAGATAACACCCAGCAGAGAAAGAAGCAAATCACAAGTTTTTCAGCTGAGAGACATTAAATAAAGTAAATCAAACATCCCCTTGTGCCGAAATATGCACTGGGAAAACACACACTAAGGGTTTTTTTACAGCATTCCCCTTACCCCTCAACATTAATATATTCTTTCTGGATTTGAGGACTTAAACATGAGAAACAAGAAAAAGAGAGCAACCCTAAAGCAGGGAAGTTTGTTTTCTGGACAGGAAAGAGAAAAAGAGATAGTGGGCTTCCTGAGATTATTTTCCCGGCTTCCTCCAGGAGGAAAGTTGTTGAAAAGAAGCCTTCACCCCAGAGCAGTCTAGAGGAATCCTCTGGGAGAGGGGCTGGAACAAAGGTAGGTCCTTGTTCTGCTAAAGCCAGCTTTCCAGCTCTTCAGCTGCCAACGAGGGAGCACTGCCCAGTCCTTCTGCACGGGGCCAGGTGGGCTGGGAACAGCATCTCCTTCCCAGACCACAGAGTAACAATGAATCAAATCAGCCCTGGTCCCAAAGACACTTGGGGCTCCTGATAGATGCAGATGGAAACACACATAGCAGCAGACACCACTTCAGAAATCTAAAACTGGGCTGAAGAGTTGATAAAGGCTGGTAGGGATAGAGGAAAAACTCCCTTCAACTTCTTCCCTTTTCAAATTGGTAGAAAATTTGATTGAAGGGATAAGAACTGGAAGTAATCCTCCCAAAAGGAGCTGAAAACAGTGTGGAAGGAAGGAAAGATGACCTATATGATATTAATTATTGCTGGACCATTCCCAGATCCTTATGTTAATAAACATGAGACCTCATTAAGCTCCATCTCTCACTGCACTTATATGGCTGGGATAACATGGCACAAAAATTGCCTAACAGCAATGTTAAAGGTTTTATAAAAAACAGATCCTATCAGAAACACCAAACTGATCAAACAGCTTACAAGGACCAGACATGGAGATCTTCAAATATTTATTTCAAGCCATTAGTCTCCCAGTGAGCACAGCACAAAATATGACACCAAGCCAAGACAACTGAGCTGACTTACCTTTCATGGCAGTACAGTAACTTGCTAACAATTTTGTTTTCGTGCTCAGTCATTCATTTAGCTGAGTAAAATGGATTTCTATAGTCCCAGATTCTTGGATCCTATTTTTAGGGGATATTATGCAATTCTCTTAATATGGTCTTTTTATGGATTTGCCGCAAGCAAATATTTTTGCATTAAGAAGGGCAGAGGAGGAAACAGAATACTAAAAAGCAGAGACTGAATAAGTTTTATTAGGTTAATATCTCAACATCTCAGGCTGCCTAGGTTGTTGGGTTTTTTCTCTAGTTATAAAACTAAACAGCCATGTAATCCAAAGTTGTTTTGGATTTTATTATTAAAATGCATTTCCTTAGTGATTCACCAGAGAGGTCAACCCAGTGCCATGGACAGCAGGTACAGCCAGCATGTGGCTGCTGCACACGGAGCAGCACCTGAAGAAAAGCAGCAGGAACACAAAGCCATTGCAATCCCAGGAAGGGATTAAAGCAAACAGGGCCAGGCACTGCCTCCTCTCTGGCAGCAGGGCCAGGGGTGCTGCTCTGTGCTTCTGCAGCTGGAAGGGAAGATCAGGCAAGCTGGCCTGAACACCAGCCTGCACGGGGCCCTCCCTGAGTGCTCAGCACGACAGGGAGCCTCCCTTCGTGCTATGCCAACCCTGAGCAGCTGCTACCACTGCTGGTATCACTGCTGGTATCACTGCTGGTATCACTGCTGGTACCACTGCTGGTACCGCTGCTGGTATCACTGCTGGTATCACTGCTGGTATCACTGCTGGTACCACTGCTGGTACCACTGCTGGTACCACTGCTGGTATCACTGCTGGTACCACTGCTGGTACCACTGCTGGTATCACTGCTGGTATCACTGCTGGTACCGCTGCTGGTACCACTGCTGGTACCACTGCTGGTACCACTGCTGGTATCACTGCTGGTACCACTGCTGGTATCACTGCTGGTACCCCTGCTGGTACCACTGCTGGTATCACTGCTGGTACCGCTGCTGGTACCACTGCTGGTATCACTGCTGGTATCACTGCTGGTACCGCTGCTGGTATCACTGCTGGTATCACTGCTGGTATCACTGCTGGTACCACTGCTGGTATCACTGCTGGTATCACTGCTGGTACCACTGCTGGTATCACTGCTGGTACCACTGCTGGTACCACTGCTGGTATCACTGCTGGTAGCACTGCTGGTATCACTGCTGGTATCACTGCTGGTTTTCTGAGCACCGTGCTCACTCATAAATTTTAAAAGGGAAGGCACGGGAATGACCATGAACATCTGCTTTTTGTTAAGTGCCTAAAAACGTTCAGGACATTCTATTAACGATACGTGCATGCACGCGTGCATTGGGAGTACCAGCCTGGTTACACAGAGAAAAACAACACAGAGAGCCTTAAAAGGGTGAAAACGCTTCAGGTGAAAAGTGACTTTTGCTGAAGTTACAGAGAGGCAAAAGCAAAGGCTCCAATAAAGCAACAGTGAAGTAACCTTGGACAGAAAGGTGCAAGAAGCCAGTTAGCTGAGCAGCCATCCCACAGCCATGCCCTCCCCGCCTCTGTTTAGTTCGCACATTTCAAGCCCAAGGTATTTCTTTCCACAGCTGCGTGGTGGTGCACCCAAGTCTCACTAAATCACACCATGATTCAGAGGCTAGTTCTTTTCTTTTAAAGTAATTCACTCTTGAGCAGCTGTGATTTGGATTGATTCGTGAATTTTGCATTTTTGGCACAATCTGCTCTCCAGAAGTGCCACTGAAATAAAAAATTAAAGCATTCTCTCCCTTCTCTAAT
This sequence comes from Oriolus oriolus, assembly GCA_013400235.1. NCBI lineage: Eukaryota > Metazoa > Chordata > Aves > Passeriformes > Corvidae > Oriolus > Oriolus oriolus. The sequence continues at coordinate 330,948 of VXBT01006918.1, read as the reverse complement.
CCTGTAGCTGAATTTTGCAGGTGCACAGATGTATCCTCAGAACTGGCAGGGCTGCAGTTGTAGTGAACATGCTGCAGTACTTGTCTCAGTTCCTTTCTAGCACTAACAATACCATTTAGAATAAAAATATAGAAAATTCTTTTTTAAATAGTGGAATCAAATCTAGCAAGGTGAGTAAAAAAACCTCCCAGGCTATGGTATATTGTGGCTTTGATAGGCAGCTATTCCGCAAGAATTCAGCTAGAACCACACACATAACATGAAAATTTTCACCCAAATAATTAATGTTTTGGATTTTTTTAATATGAAATGTAAGACTTCAACTTTAAGCATAGCTGCTAGCAATGTCCATGATAGCATATTTTTATTTTCATTCGAATAAAAGCCTTTAAAAGTCTGTAGAAGAGTATTCAAATTCACTGCTAGCATTCCTGTTTAATAAATTCTGATAGCATTTTAATTTCTAAAAGTGAATTAGTATCATACAATTTGGATTACTGCCATTTTATTTTCTAAGACAAGCATATTTTTCAACATATTTAAGTCATGACTGAAAAAAACAATATCCAACTGGTCTCGTCCACAGATCTCCATTAGATAAGCTAGACCTTGGTTTGTCCTGTCAGCTTCCTAAATGTTATTAAAAAGCCCTTGCAAAATGGATCTTAAAACTCAATACTTGCAAGAGACTTTGATGTAGCATCCAACATTCATTCTCCCCTTGCTGAAGTGAGTGAAGGAGAGAAAAATCACCCCTTTGCAGAAATACTATCAGTGAAACCTTGACAGTAATTCTCTTTAATGGGCTATCCTACACTGGACCGTACTTTAATGGATGGTATTAGAGTGGCCTTCCTCATATCCCTGATTTACACGTGAATGATGCTCTCACAAACAGCCACACTGTAATTAATGAAGCTACTCAAAAAAACAGAGAAACACTTTCAAGAGATCTCTGCAGAATCATGACATTATTAGAAAGGTGCCTTATAGTTTACTGCCCTGATACCACCACACCAACAGGAATTCCTCCACTTGCCAGGCAGTACCAACTGAAAATCAAAAGTAACTTCCTAATATCATCTGCATATACGGCCTCAAATTTGAGAAGTAAAAAGTATGAAAGATTTTTTTTCCACCACTGAAACAATTTCCTAGACACAAAAGGTACTGTGACTGTTAGATGTTTAACAATTATAACCCTACTAAAACAAAACTGTGCCTATAATGACCAGATTATGCAAATAATTATCAGATTATTTAAAACTGTATTCACAGGATATAATCCTTCTTTGTTTCATCCCACAAGTTCTTCACAGAAGGACAGAAGGCTTAATTTTATGTTTACATTTAATAAGCTGGAAAATAAAAACAGATGAATGCTAATAATGTCAGTAATGCAGATCAACAACATCACTGGGTATATTTTGAAATGTTTCTATACTAAACCGGAAGAAGCTTTAGAAGCTTAATTGTGACTAGTTTGCCTACTTTTTGAAGAATTATGTTGTGGTAGACTGGATAGTTCAGGGGATTATTAATGGGACATACAGACTTAAATTCCAAGGTAGTTAGTTCAATCTAGCTCAGGTCAATACTGACAACTATTCTGTTGTATTTTTGAAATGAGGAGGTGGTTCTGAAGCACTTCTTCTCTTAAGAGGACAGGTTCAATGCACAAAAGTGGCACTAATTTGCACCTCAGGCAGTGCACTTCATCAAAGAGACTGAAGAATTAATGGGGTATAGGTTTATAATGTCGCAAAGAACACAGGATGTTGTCCTATGCCCTTCACTTCCCTTTCTGTGAGACGAGCCCCTGTGTTAAAAAGGGACAGTTCTACTCTATCCTCAGATTTTTCTAAATCTACTGCAAACTCTACAAGAAGAATCTTGAAGGTGCCACGTGCTACCAAATTTTAATATCCTTCAGTGGAATTCAAGAGAGAGATTAGAAGGTTTCACCTAGAAAAACATCTTAGGAGTGCTGTCTTAAGAGAATCTTGATTGATGATGATTGGCAGCAAATACTTCCCTGAGTGCATAATGGTTTTATTAATAGTTCTGGACTGAGCTGAAGCAAGTAGAAAACAGACCAAGTGAAGGGGCTTTTTTTGTGATCTACCTCCTCAGATGCATCTAATCCTCACTAGCATCAGCTTTCTCTTCCTAACAAGTTTCGGTGTCAATACATTGTCATCAAGTATCCAGAGAGGAAGCATTAATAAAACTCCACAACTCTGTGTGTGCCAACCATAGCAGCACTATGGCTTCTTGTGGTACTCCTATCTACAGAGCAGAGGGTGGGAAGTCACAAGGATGACAGCATTGCTAGAAGCAAGGGCTGGGTGCGATGCAGACCGTGCCTACTCTATATTAACATACGCTATAGTATATGGCAGCTGATACTGCACTCTGGAGCTGTCCCAGCCAGAAGTGACTTTAATGGGATTAAGACATGCCTTGTTCAGTGGCCAACACAGGCTAAGCCTCTCTAGTGTTTGAGAACAGCATCCTTAAAAGGGATTTGGGATATGACTGTGCTGCTGCCATTCAGGGACTGCTCGAACAGCACGAGACATCCCATTGCTGGGATGCTGCACACAGATGGATGTAACTGCACTCCAGCAGGCTCTGCACAGAACAAAGGGCAGCAGATGATGAATGAAGACTTGCAGAGCACATATGAGCAGATGTGTCTTGCTGGCGTGGAGATTATGTGGAGCTGAAGCATCGCCAGTTGCTCTCTCTAGACGTCCATGAAGCACCAGAGACCAGTCCCCTGTTACAGGGACAGAAGCCAGCACAACTCGCATTTCAGGGGCTGTCCCTGTGACATGGCCTCAGTTCAGCTCCCAGAGAGCAGAGCTCTCTCGTTTACTGAGGGCACTCACCAAAGAGCTACACTGATACTAAATAAAACATGAGCCACCTGCCTGAAGGTGAAAAGCCTCTGCCTAATTAATTAGTCCTAAGCATCCTCATTAAGCTGTTCTGTGGGCATACACAGAGTGTGTTTTTTATCTAAACCTGTTTAGTTGTGCCTATGACAATCTGAATTTCTTCTCTGCAAATAACAATGACTGACTCCTTAGGAATAATCTTAATCAAGATTAACAGGGGTTGGGTGAACTCTTGCTGAGAGCAGGATTCTGCAAACAGCTGCAAGAATTTCTCAAAGTTCAAAACCACTATGAAAAAAAGAATAATTATTTTCTACTGAGTTTGCATTTGGGTTCTGAAACTGTGTCCAAGTGGCTAGGTCCCTGCAGGAGTAGATCCCCAAACTGGCCCCAAGAACCAGACTAGTGCCGTGCATATGTGACTGAGGTGTGCAGAACAGCACTCCAGCACAGGAATCATTATAGACCAGTCAAGATACATGCAGCTGGTAACTGACTGCTTTTCCTGCAGAAGGTAAGCCATTGTAAAAGCCACACTGAACACTGTTCATCAGAAAAGTTCTGATCAAACCACCTGTTTCTACATTTGTGCAGGCACAAATTTAGGAACGGGTTTTCACAGATTCTTGTACCTGCTTTGCTCTCGTCTGTGCACACCTGATTTATATGCCCATTTATCCAACTCTCTGCACAAACTAGGTACTTAGGACTGCAGGTAGCTATTTGGAGCCTACCTGGTACATGTCTTACCTGCCACGCACATAACAAATTCAAATGCACACATTTCAAATGTGGGCATGAATTCAGAACATCCAAATGTTTAGGGTCATGTGGTAATGTGTCACTTGCCTTGAATCAGAAGCTACTTGAAGCTTCTGAAAATGTCAATCTGGAAAACTATAGCACCATGTAATGCAGCATTTAATAAATTACTGCCTGAATACCTAATTCTGTTTTAAGAAAGACATGAGGGAGGATAATCCTTTAATTCTTTAGGAAGCATGCTGAGTGAACCTATGAAAAATATTCTACATTATGCACATCAGTCTGTTTACCTGTGACTCATAAAAAGAGCTAAGCACGCAGGAGGGCTTAACCTGAGGTGGGATTATTAGGCCAAGCTCACTGACTGGGAATAGGATTTGGTGTGAAATAGTTAGGCTCTCCTCCAAACTACAGACTAAAATAAACATTTTGAACTCCTATTGATTTTGACAGCAAGGAACTGAAATGGGTGACAGTGTCTCATGTCCTGGAACGTGACAGCAAATTGAAGAATGCTGTAGAGTAGATGGTTTGAGGCAACATAAAGATCTATTATGCAGGTAAGACAGCTGATTAGGAGTCATAGGGATAGAGTAAGTAGGAGATATAGGGTGTGATTTATTCCGAGTATTTCATTACTAATGTACAGCAAAGACTGTAAGTAAAATGAGCAGACAGGGTAAAAGCAGAACAAAAATTTATGTTCAGCTGTTTTGTTATCATTAATGGGTTTTTTATTAAGAGTTAATGTTTTTTTTATTAAGATTAGCCAATTTGGTTAAAAGATTGTGTTTCATTTTCTGTCCTATAAACTTGGTTTGATTACTTGAAAAATTAATGACTGCTATGGAAAAGGTTCCAAATTTTAGCCCTTCAACAAAGTACTATTTGTGCAGCTCTGCTGCCTCGTCAGCAATGTATGGGTTAGAATGATTACTTATTATTGCACTCTAATTTCCACTGGGCTTTTCTATATTTCATTTGCTGCTGGTAACACAGAATAAACTATCCCTAAAAAGTCCTCTTTATTATTCCTGAAATTATTTTGATCGTATCTGCCACATGGCAACTGAGAGTCTGGGTAGTTTATTTTTTAAGAATGTTAGTTTCTGGGTTACACAGAAATATCAAAGAATGATGTGCATGTGTGTAAGGGTAATGGATAATTACAATGTACACTTAAGGATAATTGCAATACACACAACTGTGGAGCTGTTCCCTTTTTACAAGTGTATAAACAAAAGCAGAATTTGATTAGGCCGTGTGATTGCTTCCTTAAAATCAAATGACTCTATATGCACAAACGTACTTCAGGTACTTGGGTTTGCTGTTGGCAGAGGAAGGCAATGTATCCTCCTTATATATGACGGCATGGAGACTACTCCAGCACCACACAGGCTCAACATCCTTCCAGCTCAGTCTGGGTGCACGGTTGGTTTTGGGTTTTTTTCCTTAATCTGCATTTAGCCATTAAATCATTAGAGGGAGCACACAAAAATAATAGAAATAAATTTCATAGCAGATTAAGTCTATGAGGCAGTTAGGTGTCCAAACGTTACAGAACACATCTGCAAGAAGAAAGGACAAAACAATCCAAACGAAAAGAAAACAAACAAACAAATGAAAACCACACAAAAAGGAAAAACAACAAAAAGAAACAAACCGACCAAACAAAAACAGACAGGAAAAGGATCTAATAAAGACTGATGACTAACTGAAAGTGAGGTTTCAGAGATGGAATAGATATGCCAGCGAGCATAAGACCATGAACTCCAATCGACACTTTTCTGTAAGATTAGACAAAATATGATCAACCACTTGTCCCAAAAAAGAGCGCAGGTTTGCTGTGCTCTAGGAAACAGACAGCCCATCTATGGAAAAAACCTGCTGATCATTAAGAAAGTGTCCAGTAGTGCCTGCAAGAACCAGACTTCAAGAGCCATCAAGGGTGACAGTAAATGAAAAAATTACAGCACAATGTGAATGTGGTTCCCATCTGTGAGCTCTTCTCTACCCACTCATATAGCCAAGGACTCACAGAAATACCAGGGAACAACACTTTTGGGAAAGGACTCTGGGGCAGGCAGCCCCACACCCCTGCCCCAGGATCTAGGACCATTTCTCCCACCTCTGAGGATTTCAGGGAACATAACCAGAGACGAGGCAAACCCCTTGACCCTGCACCAGGACTATGCACAACTCATGAGGGCTCCTCTCCGTTAGTGAGCCTGCTCCTCCAGGGAACGAGGAGATTGTACAACAAATTGCCACCCTGCTCCCCTAAATTCTCACCCCCTCTGCACCATCCCCTTCCAGGAGGGAGAAGGCAGGTAATTCATAAAATTCTATGCAAGCGTGACTAAAATGGTTCACTATCCAGAATTATTCAGCCTCCACGCTGCCATTTGTCCTAAGCCATCACACTACGAAACAAAACCATCATTACCACTTCAATAAAAGTGTTTAAAAGTACATTTCAATTATAGAGGTCTTGTGAAATCCTTCTGCTCGCCTAGGAAATAACAATTCTTTGCAAAAATGGCAGAACTGATAAAGATTTTATTTGTTAAATTTTGATCTATTTTGGCAACTGCTGAGCTATTTTCATACCTCAGAAAGAAACATCTCTCTATTGACAACTGTATTCATTATCTGATATAGCACCCGTCTTTTACTTTGGTTTTCTTCATGAATCTCTGTGGATTTTTTTTTTAGGATAACCTAGTGCATTAACACAGTTTATAATAGTAAAATATTTGTTGTTTCTAAAGCACTCAAATACACAATGTGGTTTTCAGAAAAAATAAAGGCTATTAGGTGATAGCTGCACTGAAGTTAACAGCAATTCACTGGGTTTTTAAGGCCAAGAGTATCTTTTCATTATGAGTTTCTGGAATAACCGGTATGATGGGATTTTGGTGTATAATAAGGACTCTTTGAAAACTATTCCTGTTTAAAAAAAAAAAAGTATTCAAGATTTCAAGGCTTCTACTCTTGATTTCAAGGCTTCTACTCTTGATTTCTTTTCCATTAGACACCTGGTGGCACAATCCCTTTTGCCTACTTGCTTTGCAACAGGGTCAGCCTGCTGGCATAACCAGAGCTACTTTCACTCCAGCAAGTATAGATGGGAGCAGAGACATGAGTAAAACCTAATGTTTGCTAATAGCAAACAATATGTCTTAAACAAAGCACTTTGTCAGGTCCCATAAAGGCACAATATATTCTGCACTCTACTTCCAAAGACAATATGATTAAACATGTACCATTGCAATGCAATGACCTAGGATTTTTATCGGCAGTAGTTATGCCTTAAAATTAATTTATAATACTGCACTCCTTTTTATGGCTGTTTTTTGCAGACTATAGTGAGCTATCTGTTTCAAAAGGGAAATACATGATGGACTAGGTATTTGATTGAGAACTAGAGTTGGCTGACATTAGGAATACCTTTAATATGATGAAGAACCACATAAAGTAATAACAAGGGCTATGAATAGTTTGATTTGGCTTATCTGATGTGATCCAATTTTCTGATTCTAGTTTATTCTAGCACTTTGTATTTCTGTGGTATTCTTATAAGAGGATACTCATGTGAAACATAGAAACAACTGTGGCTTAGGGGAACACTGCAAATGCAAATCTGCTTTTAGTAGCAACAATTTGCAAAATTCTTTCTGAGGATAAAAACTATAATCTGTCCATAGAAATTTCAATTTTCTGTAAAGGTGTGCAGTGCCTTTTCATAAAGCTGTATTTTTGTAAGTCATTAAATTGGTTTTTAGTAACCTCATACTCATTTTCAATTGAACAATTATTAAACTATAAAACAAAATTGCACAATTCCTAAAACTGTAGTCTGGAGTTTTACAGTCTGCTATAAAGTGCTGCATTATTATAATACACCAAAGATGCTCAGACTATTAAAACTTTTTTTTTTTAAATGAACTATAAAGTATTTTATCATTGATGAAATAACTCTGAAGTATTATGCTCTTCAGCAGTGTACAAGAACAATATTTTGGTCTCATGAAAAGCATGCTAATCAAAAAAACACAATTTAAACTGTAATTCTAATATGCAACATAAACCATGTCTTTCACTAACAGGAGTTTATTACACCCAACTTCAAACATTAAAAATCAGAGTATTGATCATTAAATATAAGGTCCAGTCTTACAGAGAGATCTCCATGCCGAAGAGACTGAGTGTTAAGCAGTGTGATAACTGGTGATAACAACAGAGATACGATGACTCTCCTGTTGTAAAGTTTTAGCCTGTATTTCACTCCACAAATCAGGACTGATCTTGTAAGGGGGCCTGATGTTCAACTTAGAAGTTCAACCAAGCCTGGTAAATGAGAACAATTTTCTCCTGACTGCTGATGGTTGATGTGTCATAGCAACACTGACAGTGATGTGATACATCTGTGCTATCGGGTTTGATCCTTGGCTACATCCTCACACTGTTCCTCTCTGCTCAAAAGAGAGGCAAAGGACTCCCTGTACTTAGAAATTAATCAGCTCTATGAATCACATCTTTAACTTCAGCAGGATTTCAACAAGCTTGGAAACAACCTATCTTGTGTGGTGGTCCTGGAATTCTTTGGCAAAGATGGTGAAAAGCTCAGTCCTGCTCCGAGTGGGAGCACCTGCACGACTGTACCGTGAATACACACGCGTGTGTGCCCACAGCCCCTGCACACCAGCCTGTGGCACCAGGACCCACTGTTTGCACAGCACGGCACGTGGGCTGGGGCTGCCTTCCTGCCTAACAACACCAGGGTTTCCACAGACTGAAAACCCCAGCATGTCTCTCATTGTGGTCCCCTCACCTCCTCTGGATCTCGCACACGTGCAAGAGTCATGCAGTAAATGACTGCAGCCTCAGGGAATTGTACACCCACACTTTTTGACGAACCTTGCTGAAACCAGTGTCAATGAAATCAATGGACAAAGCAGAATCTGTCGTGGCAAAACACGATTTCCTTTAGTGCTCCCCAAATCAGAAGTATAAGATTAAAGATGAAACTTTAAGTTATTCCTGGCCATCAGATTTTAATCTGTACACACAAAGTGCTCAAGACTTCTTTAGGTACAAGGGAATTGCCACTAAAGCAAATTAAAGACATTGCTTTTTTGGCAGAAAAGCTGCCAATAGGTGTTCTCTAAATCACTTGTACCAGCAGGCTGACCCCATTATGTCAGCTAATCCTGGAAATACAGGAGGTAGATTTAAACCTTTTCATAGAAAACATTAAGTCTGTTTGGTTTTTTTGTTTTTTTTTTTTTTCCTTTTCTTTTGGTTCTGGCACAGCATTGATGGTTTTATATTGCTGTCCATCTTTTGCCTCAGACTGTATCTTTCTGTGTAGTTGCAATGCCCAGAGGAAGAGGTCCAAGCATGACTTTTCCAAGGGACAGAGCAGGCAGGGCATTTGAAAGAGCAGCGCTTCTTCATCACAAACAGTAAAAGTTCACGGGCTGTGTGAAGGGATGGGGGAAAGAGGGTGCCAGGTGTATGGGTGAGTTAATATTGGTGCTCAGGGGATAAAACAGGTTCCCTTTGTCTGTACCCCAGTGCTCCTTCTCAGCAGTTGTGCCATTCACTCACCTACACACTGCCTGTGCTTCCTGCTTATGTTCACCCACCACCCAATTACCAGTCCATGCAGATCCACACCTGCTGTGTCCTGATCCTCAGAACTCTACACTGGAGCTTTTAAACCCCTCCAAACATCTACATAATGCTTTAGAATAATGATACTTAGCACATGGGAAGCAACATTAAGCAATTATAGAGGGTACTTAAACCACCAGATTAGCAGCTCCCCGCACAGTGCTGAAGGTCTGCACAGACAGATCTACATGGGAAAAGCAAAGTCATTTTCAGTCTTAGTCATGTTTAAGTCCTGCTCTCCTCAGAGTACTGTGAGCCCTCTCTCCTGGTTTTGTCCTAAGAGTCACCATTATAAATATTTTTTTAGATCACAAGTATTACGTGTATTTGTGGAAGAACAGCTTGCAATATGACCCACATCTGCTACAAACACTCACTAATCTTACACATAAATAGAAAGAATTGGCATATTTAAGTATCTAGATTTCTCTGTTCCTGTGTTGACCACAAAATGTTTCATATTTTCAATTTCTGTCTCTTAGTTTTTAAATTTTGCTGCTGAGAGGACAACAATATTTACCTACTGGACTTGTCTTCAGTCCAAAGGGCCATGTAGCTCAATTACATGTGTCCACTGCTACATTCTTCAAAAGCACAAAAACCTTCAATTCTCTTTGAATGCTGAACATTCAAAGCAAGAGCAAGACATAATAAATAGGGGAAAACAAAGTATAGAGCTAGCTAGCAAGATTTTGATGCATATATTGACTTAAATGTCCTTAACCATATTGACTTCTACGATTTTTGTCTTTTGCAAAACATCCATAAAATATTATAGAAAATCCAGTGTGAAACTCAGTTTTTTATTTATCTCTGCAATGACCCAGGAACAACTGGTCTAATCTAGCCTAATCCATCACTTGAAGTTCATTTCATTATCATCCTTCAGGTCTATCCATCTCTCCTAAATGCAAAAGCAGCCTTTTTTTGAAGAATACATGGTGTGAGTACACATCCAAACTCATTCTTTCGTCCCTTTCAAATAATCCAGCATGATGGTTCAGGCAGTGGGGATAGAACATGAGACTGAAAGACCAGAACCATTTTTTGACTGGCGTACTGAATGCAAGTTATGACTGAAAAAGAAAGATTAACATATATGTCAGTTAAATAGGAAACACTGCAGTGAAGCTACCAGGAAAAAAGGTAGGGTTGGCAATTACTTAATAAAATCTGCCTGTATAAGGAACATGCTGTTGGCATTCATCTTCCCTTTTGTCCACAATATTTTATGTTAGTTTTAAGTGGTGCTGAGGATCCTTTGCAAGAGGTCAAGCACCTCAAAAGTACTTCAATTTAACATTATCTATACAACTAGCTACTATTTACTCTCTGTGTTTAGCAAACTTTGTTAGAAGTCAGGTTTGTAAAAAGAGTTTAGAGGATTATTGACAAAATTAAGCATCTTCCTGGCAAAGATGGAATGCTGATTTAATTGAGGGACAGGAAAAAGAGTATATTACACAATCTGTGCATATGTAAACATAAAGGAAGCAGATATCAGAAACAAACATTTTGCTGTATCAATTTGAAATAAGAAAACACCCCATAATAGGAGAAATGCAAATTCCTGTAGCAATGGTAAATTCAAATGAAGAACAACTTCTAAACAGCATCACTAAAATTAAATTTATTTTAAAGTCCAAATCTTCAACAGGTTTTTGAAATAAATACCGAGTAAAGGTAGACAAAGAGTATCTCACATTTTCTTTAAGCATTCACCGCCTTTCTGATTCCCAGCTTTGCTTGTGCAGGAGAACATGGCACAGCAACAAAACCATCAGTGCACTCTCGCTCTTCATGTGACCATTTTGAACAAGTCAGGAGGAAATGTATCAAAAATTGCTCAGTCAGTGACGCTCTTGGCGCATTGGGTTAGCGCCCTGTATTTTACAGCCCCGGGAGGTTGGTGTTTGCTCATTTCTATGGCATATTGTACTAATCAATCACTTCCTGCTCTTTCTTCCCTTGCTGTATTTATTTCAATGGCAATTTATACTAATCAATCACTTCCTGCTCTTTCTTCCTTCACTGTATTTTTAAACCCACTAACTAGAAAATGCAGCCCTGTTGCATCTCAGTGACCATTTCCTTAGCCCCTCTCTGCCAGTGTCTCTTTGTGCTGAGACTGATGCTTGTAATTTGACTTTTCACAGCATTTAGGCTATATTGCCTTTCAGAAACCTTTCAGCTCAGCTGCTAAGCATATAAAGAAGCTTTTGGCTGCACTAGTTCATGTTTTGAAAATACTACAAAGGCATATTTTCATGGGAGGAGAGGCTTGGAATGAATACCCTTCTCCACGTGCAACATGAAAACCAGTTCTTTTATAAAATTTGCATTAGGGTTTAAGTCTCACATGCAAAGTGGCACCATACTGTCCACAAAACATAGGTTTCTTTTTTAAAAATTGTGGGCTTGTTTAGGCTCCATTCACGAGTTACGTTTTGAAAAATGCATTAAAATATTAGAGCTTTGTTCTTTGTGTTTCAGTTCTGAGAGAAGGAAGCAGTAAGCATAGAACATTGTACTTCACAGGAATAAAACTGCTTGATTTACATAACTTCAGTGACCTTTTAGTGCAGACTTTATCTACAGTTTCTACCAAACAGCTGAGATCATTTAAAGGAACTTATTTTCCCTACAGACCTTTACTTCTTGTGCCAAGTACATCAGGAGGGTACACCTGAAGCCAAAGAATAGCTTTAAACCAGAGCTGATAAACTCATGTGGGATGTGACTTCAAAATGCCAGGGTAACAGGAGGAAGGACGGGGAAGAATTTGAGTAATTTTCAAAACACAGGAATATCTATTCAAGCTTAGGGAACATTTGCAAATTGAAGTGAACCCAATGGGATTTGTGATCACTTGCCATTCCTTCAGTTCTTTATTTATTATGTATACTTTGGTAGCATCTGGAGGCCTTACTTGCAGGGGGCTGTACAAACAATGAAGGAAAATGTGATCTCTCCATAACACAAGCTTTTAATATAACATGAAGTGACTCAATAATATCCCATCAAGGTCTTGTTCTAAATGCAAGAGATTCCAAGTTTCGTGTTAAAAAGGCTGCATCCCTTTCAGCATATTCTGTTTGGTTAAATGACTATTGCAAATAGCAATGCATGCCTCCAACTGTCTCGCTTATCAATAACTTACAAAGCTTAAATAATAATGAATGCACAGATATGAAAAACAGAATTAAAACAGAAGGACCTAAACTCAGCACCATCTATCATTAAACTCCTGTATTTTGTGACTCTGTACAATGTCCCTAATGTTGATTCAGATACAATTTTCCACTGCAAAATGAATGCAGGAACTGGAAAGGGATGAAGGAGAGAGAGTGGTGCAGGAAAAACTAAGAAGCAAAACACACTTCTGAGAAGTAAAATATTTCTGGTTCAGTGCACATGGAAACTTTGATACCGTTTAATACTAAGAAAACAAAATGAACTTTTTTATAGGGAAGTGAAAAATCAATGCTTTAACAGTGGAAAAACAGCAATCCAGAAAAATTTATCTTAGTATCAGCTGAGACCTTGAAGCTTGGACACTTATATTTGTGTCACATAGCAATTTTCCTTCTGTAAAGACAAAAATAAACAGGACAAGCTGATCTATCCCTGCCTGACCTAATTTTGCATTTAAACCACCAGAAATGTTTATAGCCCGATTCTAATCTGGCCTAAAGATGTTTTCATTTTACATTTCCTGCTACCTCTTTCCTGCCTTGATTTTGCTGTTGTCTCCTGCCAAAGTCCTTCAATCTTTCAAAGAGCTTCAAAAACTGTCTTCAGCAAGTGATGAGCCTCTAAATCCAGAATCAATGATCCACTATCAATAGCCTAATTTAGGTGTCAAAGAAAATCGCTACAGCCATTGGCCAAAATCACATCATGACCTCGACCCCAGTTCAGGAAAGTGCCTGATTCAAAACAGTTTTATCTTTGCCCAGCTTCTTCACCATGTAGTTTGTAGCACCACATGTTCTTTGATATCCAGACCTACTCAGCCAAAAAACCTTCTTGAGTTTAATGCCAATAACATAAGAAAGAAGGCAGCAGGACATGCTAGCTCACATTAAGGGTTCCCTCTGAATTTGGATTACTCAGGGGATTAAATTAATCTGACATATCCTGGCAGGATGTGGAGAGTGCCACATTCATATTCAAACCTGTGATAAGAAATTAAATACCATCCCCTGTTTCTGAGTCAGCGAGGCAGTAAAGTCCACTTGGAGATATGCAAGATTCTGATCTAAAATAAGAGTGTCTGATATGTCACGATACATGCAGCTTTTATCTACACCACGGGAATTAACACACATTCCAATTTAGGCAGGCATCTACTTAGGCAATGGGAGACTACTCTACATGTATCTATGAAAAACTTTCATTTTTGCACAACAACAAGTACAAAACTCTCTTACCTGCAGGTTTGCACATGCTGGTGAATCATTGTGGGAGGGTATTTCATTGTTGGTGGTCTCTGACCCTGTGTTTTTAAGTCTGGAAGCTGTTGTAGTTGTGGCTGTAGTGGTCTGTACTGGTAAGATTGGCTGCCAGACATTCACATCAGTGCCATTGCCAAAGGCCTGAATTGCATTTTCTGTGAAAATAAATTACAGGCAATTTTCTATTTCTAAAAAAAACCAGGCAAAAAGCAGAACTGAGTTGTTTTTTATTACCATTACAATAATTATTACATTTAAAATGTGTATTTACAGAAACTCAATTTTATGCTGAAAAACGTGTTTTATTTTTGAATCGATTAGAAATGTGAACTGAAAATCTGGGGTCACATAATTATTTGGTGCAGCCTCTTCTTTGTAATGTTTCTGGTAATTCTTGACAGAAGCTTTAGGACTTACCATAATCATATTTGTTACCATCCAAAAGACCCAAAAATTTACTTTCAAGATTTAAAATACAGTTTGAATGTCATGTCCTAATTCAGGAAGGTGATGTTACATAGCAAACTAAAAACAGAGAACAGGATAAATATTTATTTCTACAGCTTGTTGCAGTAAAACTAATATGCCTATAACTACAAAATAGTTTAACTAAGCCAATCTTTTCCTTACCATTTTCAATCAAAATCTGCATAATTGGGTGAGGGAAACATGGTTAAACTAAAACTTCAGAATATAAAAGTTAAAAAGCTTATCACAGTTTCACAGGATTAAAGAGTATGTTTATAGCAAGAGTAAATTGGTTGGAGTTTTTTATAAACAAATAGAAAAACAGTTCTTAATCAGGTCTTTGGGGATTCAACAAGGATTTGGGGATTTCTTATTCCAAATTCTTTGTACAAGAAATCAAACAATTTCACTGGGGACTAATACGTGGAAGTTATTAACACTTCTTCTCAGTGGCATTCCTTGCCTTATAAAATAATTTACATGTAATTTTCTTCTGAAAAAGATGTATTTTATTCTGATATTAGTTCTTAGAACTCCAACATGCAAAGAGAAGAACTTGTAAAAAGCACCAGAATGAGCTGCATTAATGAAGACAAAGTGGGAAGACAGATATGATAAGTTTTCTTGTGTTTCCCTGAATAAGGCAATATAAAAAGCAATATTTCCTAAATTCACAGTAACTCTTTGTTTCCACTGTTGCAAGAAGGGTCACAGAAATACCTGCAATCCTTCCAGTTTTCAAAGTAACATTACTTTGAAATTAGTCTTCTTCAATTATTTCATACAATCATACTTGATGATCCTTATGAGTGTCTTCCAATTTGAGATATTCTATGACAGAATCACAGAATTGTTTGCGTTGAAGGGACCTTTTAAGGTCCTCTGGTCCAACCCCTGTGCAATGAGCAACTTCAACTAGATCATTATTGCAAATGCTCCAAATAACAGGTTTATTTTCCATTTTGTAGGGGAAATATACTTTAGTAAAACAGACTAGCAAGAAATTCCTAGTTTCTTCCCATCATAGAAAAAGAAATTATTGTGTTGTTTAAAAGAAGTGGGAAGGATTTTAATGACATTTTCTCCGGGCAGTGGAAGGCCCACTAATGAAAATAAAAATTTTTTAAAATCCCCTTCCATGTGAAAGACAAAACTTTGTATAAAATCCAGAAACACCTTTAATTTCTTCCTGAAGAAGACGTATCTTACAGCTTGGATGACGTAATTTGTCTCACAGTAACCTCCAATGTCTTTGATTTGTCTTCATTAATGCTTTTGTACTGATGGCAAAAGAAAGGACAAGGAATCGCTCTGTCTTTATGTTCTAAAAGGAACCTGTAACACTCTAGAAATTAATACATTCACAAATGAATAAAATCTGATGTATTGCAGTAGATATAAATGGCAACTTCCACTGCGCTTGAAGAAGGTCTGATGGAATATTGTCAAATTTTACCCCATCATAGTTTGAACTCTTTTCTCTTTTTCTTTTCTTAAATGATCTTGAATAATTGATTCGTTCTTCCAAAGCTTAATAAATGGTGTATCACAGAGCAACTCAGGTTTTTGTGCACACAACTTCACTGCAATGCTGCTTCTTGAGCAACTGCCAAAGGAGATTTTCAGACCCTCTACTAAAATACAGATCCCTGCATTAGCATCAGCTCAGGTCTGTAGGGCTGGATGGGCCAGTCTGGATCACTGAGTTAATCTACTGTTTTTGAGAAAAGCAGTGGTGTCTGCTTCTTTGCATAAGCTGATGAAATATGAATTTTAAAACCACTTTTACCCTCAAAACTCCTGCTGGAAGCCTATTTCTTAACTTTAGTCTGACGGTTAAAAATTTTCCAATTTTGAGCCTAAATATGTATGGCCAATATCTGCATTTCTGATCTTATGCCAATGCTGTCCTGCAGGTGAAGGAATCCCTTCCCCTCCCTGGGCTTGCCCCTCTAATGCAATTTCAGAGGACAGTCACGTATCCTTTCAACTTCTCTTCTGCTAGACTAGGGAAGCCAGTCTCTTTTGGTCTCCTCATTTATCTGAAATTAAAACTCTGATGGCACACTCCACACCATCCAATTATGCTGCTCCAGGCACACAGGAAATATGAAAAGAGAACCTGCCAAAATCGACTCCACTGAGCCATTCTGAAATTTATAATAGTCCCTAGTTTGGAAGTGAGTCTGATGGGAAAAAAAAAAATCAATAATTTAACAAAATCTTTACAATAGTTACTATCCAGACTTTTGTTAAGACCAGGCACCTGAGATCAAATATCCTAAAAAAAATGAAGTTGGCTGTAAATTGCAAGCACAATCCAATTTATACTTACTTACAGCAAATCCTTCTTATCCTAAACTACATGTCTTTTTTATATGAAGTTCCTAAATTATACATAAACCCCTCAGGTGTTGCAATTTCATGGTAAAGATGCTGCCTGACTGTTAGGGTCCAAATATGACCTGTGATGTAAACATATTTCAAGACCATACAACCTTGGCTTTTGATTTTTTTTCCAAGAGCTTCTCTTGTTTGCAGTCTTGGCCATAAACCACAGTACCAGGCATATTTGCTCGTTCTTTTAATTTTTACACTTACAACAGAACCACCCTCAACAAAGTGCAAAGTGATGGCCTTGATGTGTCGTAACACACTCGAGCAGTAAAGGAATTCTAGAAAACCTCCTAAAGCACATTAAAAGACATCTAATTTTGTACTCACTAAGGCATATGTTGTCCTGGAAGAAATTCAGAAATTTCAGGCATTCGTCTATGTCGTTGCCACTGTTGCTGCAGTCGCACCACGGGGCCACGCTGAGGCTGCTGGAGTCGATGTAGTTTGGTGTCATCACGGTGCCTGTCAACGGAGTGAAGCACAGCACTGTGAGCAATCTTTGCACTGGAACATTCCTTCCACCCTAAGATGGCACACAGCCCTCGGTAAGTCATGTATTCGGGGCTGGATTCACAACACAAGCCCACAGCAGGGCTCTGACCTCCAGATTTAACAGCTCCTGGCTCCTCTCACCCTCTGACACCCAGCCCTGTGCCGTATTTCACACCCTCTGTGGTTTGAATGCAATCACTTTAGGGACTGTAACATGAATCACACATTAGAGACACACTTCTTCCTTCCAAAAAGGATTCCCACAGAGAGCTGCATCAGCAGAACTGACAGGTGGAAAACCATGGCAGAAGGGAGGGATGGGTTGGGAGAGGGTGAGCACCTCTTCAAAGGGCTTTGCTGCCAAATCAAACACACGTGGACTGTGTCCTTAGGGCTGCACTTAAAAACCTGATTTTCCCTCCTCGCTTGTGTTCTTCCTGATTTTAACTCTAGCTGCAAATAAATGGCAGAAACCAGGTACCCAGACCTGTGCTTCCTCCTCGAGCCTGCAGCCAGACTGAAAGACTATTCCTGAAATGCATGAGCGAGGAGAATGCTGGCCATGCTGAGGGGAGCCCTACTGCGTCTTGGAGCAGTGTTAACCCCAGGGTGCTCATAAGGGACCTGCCAGCAGCGTGGGTTATGGTGATGAACAGAGCAAAAAACAGCAAGCATGAAAAGGTACAGCAGATTCTTTGCAGGTAATAAATTACTATTAATCCGGCTGTCTCACTACTTCTTCAGTACAGCAATTACTTCCTAAACGTTGTCAACACCTTTCCAACCACAGGGTGATTCTAACGCTGCTACAAATTCTTGGGTAAATATTCTCCCATTTTGATATTAACTCGAGGCAACCAAGAAAATGAAATGAAACCAAAGAAGGCATTTTGTGTCCTAAAAGATGTACAGCAACGGTGCATCACTCATCTGGGTCAGGAAACTGCTGTATGATGAGCACTTGCTCAAGCCAGCAGTCTCACTGAAGGCATCACTCCAGCAGGTCAGGTACTTCAAACTTTCCTAAAGATTGAGAAGTCTGAATCTTTATTTTATTTGTAAGACCAAAAGGGAAGAATTAAATAAAAAGGGGAAGGTATTCCAGACCTGAAGAGCTGCCAGCTGCTTCAGGGAACATGTTCCTCACTTGATAATCTGCAATTCTAGGACAGGTCATATATTGTGAGGAAATGTGATCACATCTCCTCAAAACTGACATCAAAGTAGTCATTAAGAAGATGGAATAGATGAAGGACAAATGTTAGAGACCCAAAGTATACACTAGAAGAGAAAATTTGGTGCATAGGTCCAGGGTCCAAGAGTCTGCAATAACAGACGGGAAAGGGCTATCAAACATCAAGCTAAAAAAAGGAACATTAGAAATAACACAAATCACAGAGTGATGTCTAATAGCCTTTCAGTCACCAGGCAGTGCTGGGAAATGAACAAATCAACATGCAAGCTGCTTCATGTGCGACAGGGGAGACAAAGGAGAACAGGCACTAGGGCCGGCCTGAGAAGGACAAAAATGGATGCGAAAATGAATGTGGTCCCATTGTGAAATTCACAAAAAGCACCTTTTCTCCTGTTTTGGGATGTTCTTAAATTTGACTATAATCTCATACCTTTGTCTACTTGAAGCATTTAACAGATAGTTGGACTAAAAATTGCTCAAATTCTACATGAGATTAGTAGATGAGTAAACAGCATGGTTCAAAATTCATTAAATGGAGGTAGAGAATTTAGTAAAATAGGCAAATATAATTTGTATTATTAATGAAAATTGGATAGTAGATAAATAAGAAGAGGAACGACATTAAATTAAAATAAAACACATCAAAATGTCTCTCCCTCATCCATCTGATGGTTCAGAACACTATTTCAGCCTTGCAACATGATCTGAAAAGAAGTGAGAGAAAGCGAGAATCAAGAGGATTTTGCAAATGGAAAGAAAATAGTAGGCTGAAGAAACTTCTAATTAGAAAATGCTTAGTGAAGGGTTAAAAAAACAAAAAGGTATTGAGGAAATTAAAAAGGTCACTGAGGTAAGACTTTCTTATCACAAAGAGGTAACAAGGTAATTAAAACGGGTTAAGACAGGGGTTAAAAGTGTAACAGATACCAAGGTACAATTAGGGTTGATGAACACAGGAAAGACAGGACAAGGAAAAGTGTGTGCACAGCACACAAACTGTGCATCCAGCAAAAACAGAGTGCCTGAAAGAGCAGCTAGTAGAAAATCAGTCTGTCATTTGAACCTGGGGGCAGATGTGAACCCAAGCGGATTATATGCTTGCTTTCCTGGGGTGGATGTTCTTTTTTCCCTGCAATGTGTGTGCCTTTCCCTTCCCCCCTCCCCACTGGCTGGCATCTTGGAAATTTCTGCTGATGGACACTAAGGGATCAGAGAAACCATGGGGGCTGGCAGGAAAATAGGACGTGCTTGGTTTTCTGAACTCTAGGTATCAAACAGCTCTGTGATGGTCTCAAAAGTCAGCAGTCAGATCTCCGCATTTTAGACAAAAGCAGAGTTGGCCTGAACACAGCCAAGAGGTTGTTCAAATTAGGGTGACTTAATAAGAAGATGGATGGTGAGTCTAAGAGGAGGGGCAAGTGTCTGAAACTTCTTTGGCCCAAAGCAACTCCAGCTTTTCCACACAAACTCTCATGGAATTCCTGGGAATTCCAGAGAACTTGGATGGATTTTGCTTGAGGTGAGGGAAAATATGTCAGAAAGTGAACACTAAAACAGATCTTGAAGTCAGCAGTTAGAGCAAAACTTAATTGATGTGGGAGTGCAGACAGTCCAGAAGGCTTAGCCAGGCTGTAACCGAACCAATGACTCAAACATGGCTATCCACAGCCTCCTTTCACATTTAATAATTTTTTAAATTTTTCTGTTAATTAAAAAAAAAAAATTAATTTATCCCTATACTACAAGGAGCCAAAGCAATGAACTGAGGTTTTTCAAAACTCCTGTAAAGTGAACATATCTTTAAAATTACATACGTAACACCCTGATGCAAACATTAAAGCAGCCTCTACAGACTGTTCTCCATTTAGTTGATAAAGCACCTCATCCAAAAACTGTGCCTGGCTCTATTTCCATTTAAAGTCATTAATTTTAGGTGGGATTCCACTAATTTCAGTGAAGTTAGTTCTCATTTACATCCCTGTATATGAGAGACTCACATCCACTGTACCTTCCATAGAGAAGCCTCAATTTCCCGAACGAACTCTGTGGAGGTGCAATTTTTGCTACATTTAATGAAATGGCTAAATGAAATAATATTTTATTTTAATGACCAATATTTTATCTTAATTAAAAGGAGATCCTGAAGCTCTGATGGACAAATGGATCTGTAGCAGCTTCTTACCCACAGTCTAACTCTTATGTTTTTTATCTGTTAAGCAGACATTTGAAAGATTATACCTATGATTTCTGCCTTACTCCATTTTCATATCAGAATGATATCAGAAGCAGGAATTTACTGCTTCAGCACAAGAAACATTTTGGTAATTTCTTGGTTTAAAAGAATTAATACAAAGAAGTAAAAACTCTTGTAACACCAGTCAGTTCCTCTTTTGCATGTCTCTAGGGGCTAGCAGGAAGGAAGAAAAATGTATACTTTCCCCTTTGAAAACTAGATCTCCTTTTGATGGGAGCTTCTTAGGCACCCATTCCGCATTTCTGATGTGTGACAGCAGCGTGGTCATCCCCCGTAACACAGAAACTCCTCACAAGAGGAACTGGGTCATCTTTGGGGTTAAACTGAAAAATGAAACCAACAAAACTGCCAGCTAAATTCACCAGGTCCAGCAAGGACTTGGCAGCTCTTACCCAGAAGTATCTGTTAGTAACAGTTACTCCTTGCCAGCAGCCAGACTTCTTAATCTCATTGACAAGATCAGATTTCAAGGCTATTCAATTCTCTGTTTCAGAGTCAAGTGACAGTCTGTCATAACTGTTCAGATGTTATACCCTTTGCATACTGTCTTAATCTCTTCAGTGGTGGAAGAATATCCTTTGAAGCCACCACATCTCATTTTACCCACTGCCACATGGACTTACCTCACTCGTTAGCTGCTAGAGTAATAAGAATGGCAACAATAAGCCACTGAGTATAGCTTTCAGTCATTTTTCAGCAAACCCAACCTATTTTAGAAATATTTTCATTTCGATATCATCTCCAGAGACATTTATTTAACAGCAGGATCAGCTTCAGGGCCTCAGCTGGCACCTTCATGCCCAACAGAAGGGGATATTGCTGCACTGCAGCAGGTGCAGGCTGTAAGCTTAAAAACATCTTATCTAGTGGCCTTTCAAAGTTGTTTGTTTCAGAGTTTTGACATTCACTCATTATTTATTGCCCAACTATGATATTTCTACAACACATTCAGCTTCTTGACATGATCTCTCCCTTTCAGGAATCAAATACTGAGTGTGGCATGTGGAATCTGGCTTCCATAAAGGCATCCTTGTGCCTGTTGACACTCAGGAAGGTGACAACAAACAAAAATAACTACATTGGGGAGGGAAGAGGATTTTGGATTCTGTCTCAGCTCATCTCATTGACGGGCATCTCTGAAAACATTTAGAGTGGACAGAGGGGTACCATGGAAAGAATAGCAGTTGTAATTGACAAAATGTTGGATTGATCTATTGTTTCATACCTCAAATTCAGGTATCTTTCTCTGAAAGTGTTTACCCGAACTTGTGATGACAGCTGCAATATCAAGCAAGCTGCACTTCCACTTGTTAACTTCCTACTCCTCAGTCCCATCTAAATTCAACCATCTTAATAAGCTTTACTTTTTAAACTTGAGTTTATTTCAGATTCAAGCACCTTTCTCTCCTTATCTTCCATCCTTAATTTTCTTGTAATGTACAAACTTACCCCAAGAATCTCTGTAAGGTGAAACAGGGCCAGTACGTGTAGGTGGAGAAACTGGCCTAGTACCATATTATACAATATTATGCTCGTTTTTATTTCACACAGGCCTTCAGAACGCAGTTTGGGGTTTTTTTTTTTCTCATGAGCAAGCCCCCACCCTTCCCTGCCCTCTTACCAATAAGCCCCGAGTAAGCGAGCAGGCAGTCAGCATAGTTCTCCTTCAGACAGCTACTAACAGAGCGTGACTCAGGCTGGCAGTTTGTGAAGAAATCTGCAAGGCGAGATCTGCAACAGGAAGAAAAATGTGTATCTTTAAAAACCAAGCCTGAAGGAATTCTTACCTTTTACACTCTCTATTTTTGGACAAGCCTTAATATTCTTTAACTTAAATGCATATTGGACACATTTCAGCCATTGAGAGTCTCTTTCTAAGATGCATCTCTTTCCAGAATCTATTTTTGAAGCCAGAACAAAAAAGTGTAAGAAAACAGTACAAAGGAACAAAACAACAGGGAAATGCCTGCCCTTTACTAAAAGAAATGTTCTGCGTTTTCATGCCAAGAAAAAAAGACAAAGAGTGATTTTTATCATATGAGGAGTCATTTTGCCTGGATCTGAACTCTAACTGGAGTCTTTCATCCTGAAGATTCAGAACATAGTTTGTGCTGTTTTACTGATTACACAAAACCGTACGTTTGTGCTCACGGAGCAAGCAACACTCACTGCGAGACTTGAAGCAGGACCTGCTTTGGTGCTGCCCTGAGTTTCCAGAGAGTGGGCTCAGCCCTGCTCTGGCCTGGCCTGCAGGAGCTGCTGGCTGAACTGGGGCAGCAGGCAGGACCAGCTGGCACGGTCTCCTTGGCCCCCCAGAGCCATGGCACTGAGAATCTGTTTGTTCTTGTAAAATGTGCATTCATCCAAAGTCTAGAGTATTGAGTCCAGGGCTGAGATGAAAGGGAAGCGTGCTCTGCATCGAGTTCTGCTGCTGAGTGGCCACATTATCTTCATTTACCTCAGTCTGCCCATGACCAAGGAGGGGAGAGCACTGATTACATACAGGAGGTGCTTTAAGACCAGGAGTGAAGCTGTATTGTGATCAACTGATTACTGCTATGTTGGAAAATAAAAGGACTAATAGACAGGGTCTCTTCTGGTTATTTGTGATTTAAAGGCTACGTAATGCTCCCATTCAGGTCTGTAAAATTTGTGAGGTGGGGCAAGGTCCAACATCCTACAGTCGCTCCCCTGCCCAGCTTAGCCTTGCAGTCTTTGAGTAGTGACTTTGTTTATTTACCAAGTGTTATTTAGACCTTTAGCTGCATGGAAAAAAACCAAAAATCACCTCCCTACTTCAATCTTCTCTTCTGTGAAATAGGTATAAAAACGTTCTTTTGCATCTGACAACCCACAGTAATGTTTCAGGATCAGATGCTTAATCTTTGCAAAGCCCTCTCACAATCAGAATAGTATAATCTATGAATTTTTCATCTCTGCTCCAGCATTATGCAGATTTGCAATATAAATGCGCTTTCTCAGTTTTGCAACAGCCCCACAAAAGTTAGCAGAAACAAGTGATTTGCAAGTGATTTACTTTATTTGTTTACATGCTCCAGAGACTAATTATCTTTGTTTGCTTTATTGTTTTACCTACCCCAGAATGGGACTGGATGAACATCATTAATTGGCCTGAAAGTAACGATGGGCAAACATCAAAAGGTTGAGAGGCTTAGTTTGAGAAAGCATCCTATAAATAAACTCCATGCAACCTATACCTGAATTTATGAGAGCTGTTCCCATGGCCTTATTTTAGTTCCATCTCTTGCTAACTGTACTAACACCAGCAAACCCATGGCTGCCTTCAAGCCACAGCCAACCCTAAGCTTTTCACTCTTTCTCTTGCCTTATTTAGCCATTTAACCTTGAGATGGAAATTTAATAACTTTAATAACTTTAAAAAGTCAACCTCTCTACCAACCCTTCAGGATGCCCTATATGTATGTATACATAAATTTCTAAATTTACATAAAACTCCTACTTAGCTGGTGAATGTATACTGTACCTACCAGCAGACAGGTTGAGAAGAAATGGGTCTCAAGGTATGGGAAGAAATAAATAGCAGCACCATGAAGAAAATCTGGGCAAGGAAACTCTCTGTCACTGCAGCGGTTCCCCTCTCAGTCAGTGATTAAGACAGTGGCTCCAATCCAGCTTTTGGATCAATTGGGAACAAAGACAGTTGACAGTTTCCAAGGATTTTTCTAATTGTACTACTACCTGGATGAAGTCAGGTTTAGAACAGAATAGAGCCTATTACATCTATCTAGTATGAAAAACCTCTGCCATGGTAGAAAGGGCAAGCCTTTGTGTATATACAGTATTCTTGCATTTCTAAAACAAAGTAGTTCCTCCGATCTAAATTTCATTACTTATGTGACCACAAATAAATCTTTTTGGCAATGGAATTATACAATCAGCATCTTGATAATCGTGAAAACACTTCTCGCAATCATTTCATCATTCTTAAATGTCCAGTTCTCCCTTAGGTTATTAGGTGCATTGGTCCAGAGATCATTTAATACATTCCCCTTCTCTAAATGTTTTTAAGAACTGATAACTATGGAATAACACCAGTCATTTACTACCCAGCCTGCTTAAAGAACTTATTTGTTGTTCCTAAAGGAGGTTAAAAATAGCTCTGCTGATCTCTTTTGCATACAGCTTGATTTCCATGTGAATTTCTGAAGAATTTTTGCGGTCATAAAAAGTAATGATGTGACAACATTGCACATTTCAGTTTTCGTAAGTCAAATATAGTTCAGATAGCTCTGGCTGAGCATTATTGGACATTATCATACACCCCTTCCCCAGCGAGTCATCCAAACTTCACACAATCCAAGCTCTCACCCTCTCCTGAGCTGTTAACTACACCTGATACTCGTGTGGATTCATTTGCACTGGAGATAAAGTTAAGGCCAGAAAATAAAAACAGCGACAGACCTCCATCTGCCATAAAATACTCCAGTATTTTGAGTGAAGATCTGCTGATTAACACTCACTGAAGATCTAGCCCCAAACATTTCCAGTAGACTGGCAGTGATGAAAGTGTGCTCATCAGTGAACACCGAGACAGGGGTACTGCTATTTATCCAGAGAGAAAGAGACAAATTAGCCTAATGAGAACCATTAATCCTAAAGTATTGCACGGGAATATTAAGAACTGTTTGGGTAAAAGAGACAATCCTTGTAGGGATGCGGAATCAGAGCAACCTGATAACAGCAGTCCTATAAAAAAATATGCACACTGTGTTAACTTAGTGCTCCTTCAGCAGGAGGCGACTTGTAGGTGGCAACTTGGGGGTTTCTAATCCATGACTGAGCAGTTTTGTTACCTACAGAACAAACAGAGCTTGCCACATCTACCTTCAAGTGTGCACAGTTTTACATGTGCAGTGCTCACAGATGTACCTCACTGCTGGCAGTTTTATATTGTTCATACTATGTAGCAGGACCACATTTAAAATGAACTAATAATTTCTTTTTCTGTCACAAAATCCTCATTGTGCACAGCCACATTTATGATTTCTTCCCTTTTCCTTGCATAAATAAGGGGTACTACCCAGAAATCTTCCTCCCAGGAAGATGAAGAAAGAAAAAAAATTAAGTGCCTCTTTGAAAGGCAGAAACCCCACAAATTAAATTAGTCCTATCTTAGCCCTGGAAAACCTTCAGATGTTCTGGAAAGCTTACTTTAAGTATTTTGTATACCACTAGCTGGAAAAGTAAGAATAATCCCATCGGCAAATTCAAAGAAAATCTGCTCAAACAACAAACAGCCTTTCTGAAAAGAAGTGAAAAAATCCCAAACCTGCTATTCTCTAATGCTTTGTATTAGTACGAGTAAAATAATTTGTAACAGTTAAAAATACAAAGGAAGCAAAGTTAATTTGCTCTCCTTATGATAGTGGCTCTTCAAATACTCAGCTGGGTAAATCAAAACTTTCACATTTTGCTTACAAATAAGCCTTGTTAATAGCAGTATTGTATTTAATCTGCATATAATTTTTGAGGCAATTTAATTTTATATTAGCACAGCCCATTGCATAGGCAACATTGATTAGGTTTTTGCTACTTTTTGTTCTCAAGGTTTTGTAAAAGTTCTTTGATGTCCTGAAGTT
The DNA here is from genome assembly GCA_013400235.1 of Oriolus oriolus. NCBI lineage: Eukaryota > Metazoa > Chordata > Aves > Passeriformes > Corvidae > Oriolus > Oriolus oriolus. The sequence goes on along the minus strand of VXBT01006918.1, from coordinate 304,717 downwards.
ATCCTTGATATTTATCAGTTCTCCCTCTTTAAGGCTGGTCAATTCAGCTTTAGCATTGGTGCAATATTTAAAAGTATGATGTAAATTGTGAAGCAGAAAATTTTTACAATTTTTAGTTTGGATTGTGTGCGAATCATGACCTATCAGAAAGCAACTCTCTGAACCAGAGTGCTCCCCAAGAAGTACCCACATCACTGGGATGGCAGGTCTTGATTTCTCTTCTTTTTCTCTCTGACTGTACTGCTGGTACACAAGGGCTGAGCCCTTGAAGAGAGAAACGTCTCTCAGCCTTGCCTTGGCACTGGCGATGTTCAGACCAAGCAAGACACTGAAGCCAGGTCTCCTGCTGGCTGCCCACACACAGGTTGTGCTGTCCAAGAGAGTGGTTACAACCACTCACCCTGTTAGGAATGCAGGCAGCGACAGTGCTGTCCTGTGCCACAGCTCAGGGATGTCAGGTGAAGGCTGGACATGCCCACTGCCACCCCTCCTTACACTGCTGCTTGTGTTTAGGCACCTATTTATAGCAGTAACATAAAGAGTACATAAATGCCAGAGCTGAGAGACTGGGGTGACTACACTAATTAGTCAGAGCTGCTCTAGCGTCTAGACACCATTTGGCAGTGCAGTCACGTAAGGGAAGTGCTGCATCAATATTCAAAACAGAAAAGAAGTATAACTCCGGCACTGAAAAAAGCCAGACTAAGTCAATGAATGGGTGTCATAGTGATAAATGGCACCATTACAGAAAAAACAACAAGTTAAAATACTTGTTCTTCTCTTGTGGGGGTCAACTGCAGTGTCCTGCTCTGGCTGCGCATAGCTCCTGTATAGCTGGGGCGGTGCAGTCTCTGCTGGGATGCAGGAGTGGCAAGAGGGGCTGGTATGTGGCCAAACTAATGGCTTAATTGTTGGAGGAACATTTCATTTTCCCTTTCTTTCATAAACAGTGAGAAAATGAGGCAAAGGCCACATAAGCAACTCTATCAACCAGTGGGACGAAAAAAGCCTCAGAAGAGCTCCATGAGAGATGACTCTCCCTGCACAAAGTAGCTTTGATCCACCATTTTTCATTAAAGGACACTAGAGCTGTGTAATATTAATAATCTCACACCCCCTTAGTTATCCACACACACTGTTGAGCACCTGTGAGCAGATTGTGAGCAGTGAGATTTTTCCAGCAAAAGGGTTGGTTTCTGTTTGGTTGCTACCCTCCTTCTCAAACAATGACAGTGTCCAGGCCCTGAGGGCACTGATGTTCCTGCCAACCCTTGGGACTTCCCCCACCCAGTCTGTGACCCAGGACCCCATTCAGCTCCTGCCCCAGTGGTGCTGTAGGATCTCGGTCTCCTGTCCCCCAGCCATGGGCCCCACTGAGCCAGGTCTGCCCATGGGCTGATGTCCCATCCAGTCCCCAGGGAGATGCCCCATGCCCAGGACTGCTCCACTCCCAAACTGGGGTGGTGGGATGAGCCCAGCCTGAAAGGCTCTGTCCTGCCCATCCCTGGAGTTCCCATGAGCCCCAGGAAGGGGCATCCCGTGCTGCACCCTGACACCCAGCTCAGCATTTGTACCTTCTGGGAAGTGGGAAGGGAAAAAAAGTAAATTTCTGATGGCAAACCATTTGCCTCCCAAGACCTGAATACTGAAGGCAGTTCCTCTCACATGAGCTGATCCAAACCTTTTCCAACACTGGCAGAAACTATTACGGGATTTCAGACCCCAAATACCAGCTACTAACTGAAAGAAGCTGGTTTTTATCTGGTTTTGCTGCTGTTTTGTTATTTTAAATGACTGGCAGCCTAAACCCAAGCAAATATTTGATTCTGGATTCAATTTATCTCTAAAAACGGTGTTGTTCATCTGGAATCAAAATACGGACAATCCCCAGTTATACAGAGGCAGCCTGTTTGGATTGTGGGCTAAGTAGACACAGGATCAAACACCAGGGACCACACAAGATTCACTGAGATGCCTTTAGCAGCAGGAGTGCTTGCTCAGAGCACCAGGCACAGGCACAAAGCCTGGTCCCTCCAGAGCACCCACACTCGACCCAGCTCGCTGTCTGTACCACGTCCCCATGACATTTCCCAGCATTTATGTCACTGCTCAGGCTTCTTGTTTACCAGGGGCCTCCTGGACATCCAATACCCCAGAAAATGGAGATCTAACTCTCTGAAATTCAATCATGCAAAATGAAAAGCATTTCCACCTATGCATATCTGTATTTTAAAATTAAAAGTACAAACGTTGTATTCTTTCTACTTTTCTATTAACAAAATAATACCCTGCACCCATGTTCTTTTACTGCACTTTGTGCAAAGCAAAATAAAATAAGCTCCATACCATTTTCTGTTAATATTATCCTTTCCCCTTTGCTCATGTCATCTGCTGGAGACCAGTTAGATCTTTTTACACAGTATCTGCTATAGAAAATCAAAAGAACTTAACAAAACACTAATGTCATAGTTTATCAGTGATAATTATATCCTCTAAGCGACTCAAGATCATGCATGAGAATAATTTTAATCTAATATAGTAGGTCTCCTTTGGGTTTAAGGGAAACTACTAAGCTCAAATGTGATTCTAAACAAGTATGATTTATTTGAAATTGGGTTATATAAATATTTATATACTACTGACCTTTCATGTAATAAAACCAATTTTGAAAAATATGGTGAAAATCCTGAGCACAAGGTAATGCAGCAAAGAATTAGAACAGTGATTCTCAGATGCTGTGACACAAAACAGAATTTTCTCTTTCTGTTTGCAAAAAAAAATTACCTCACATCATTTTTGAGAGGCCTGTTTGAGAGAACATCTGGAAAACATTCCACAGGAAATCAAACCTATATTAAGTATGTTTTGCAGGGCTCTGTTTCCTTGCATTGACCTTAAGCATTCATAATGTGTTTCTGTCTTCTCAGCTGCAAAGAAAACACTTCTGTCAGAGTCCTCTACAAAATGACAGGCTGAATTGTCAGCCTGTGATTTTATCAGGGGATGCTGGTAAGATTTCTAGTTAGTCTACCTGTCTGTGTACCAAAGCTCTCCAACAACATGAACAAATCCACCGGCTGCTTTCCAGCTACCATGAATTTGTATATTTTTATTTTGTTTCATTTCCTTCATGCTGTTTAATTTGAAGCTTCTAAATAAAAACGACTGGCATTTTTAAAGATGCCCAAGCCTCAGTGTCTCCTGACAGGATGTTACTCAGGGAAGAATACTGCTTTACGGGTAGAGGGTAGAGCTGTTCTCACTGCATTAGCTGGGCAAGCAGAATAGTCTTTGAATTACAGGCTGGTAACCTAAGAAAATCACTGTCACTCTGAAAAAGCAAGCCAAGGAAAAGCAGTGCCACTGCAAGTCCTTGAGCGTGCCACTGGACGCTTCAGCGTTTATTAACAACTGCATTGTGAGTGCATGCTGAAAGGATGTGGTTCCAAGTCCCTGAGAAAGACATCCATGGCAATAATAGTCCCTGTAACCACTTGAATAAACTATAATAGACTACTACTAGCTCAAGCATGAAACTGATGGGAGTTTGGAGACGGAAAATAATCTAAAAAGTCCAATACAAGTTCTCTCTTTACCGGAAAAGTTTCTGTTGGTAGATGTACTGGAACATCAGGTTTCCTGAGGTTATGCAGTGATCCTCTCTGCATAAGAAAATATCTCAGTGGTATGTGTGGTGACATTCCTGAAGGAAACAACTCCATGTCCCCTTGTCAGAGAGGTGGCTCAAGGAAAGAAAAGGTGTCCAGTGTGTGCTTGTGCTCAACTGAGCAGGGTCTGTAGGCAGCCAGCACGGCTGAAACCCGTCCTGGAGCTACTCTAAATACTGCTCTGACCTCGGAATAAGACGACAAATATAAAATCAGAAATACAGAAGATAAAAGCAGAGTATAGTCTCTTTTATGTGAACCTATTTTTTTTCATGCACAGAACAGCCCCAGCAAACAGCAAGTTGAGAAGTTGTGGCAGCAGCAAACCAAGAGAACATTGATCTTATTCAGCATGTTTTACTTGCTTTTAGAAGTAATATGGATATATAATGATAGTACAGAAAGCACTGATTTGTAGCGTAAGATTGGAAAACAAACCATCTTTCCCAGTTAAGGATGATGTGCTGTCTTAAGAGCTTTTTTTTTTGACTCCACTCTCAAAAAAACTTGAGCACATGAGGCCAAGAAAAAAAATGTGAGGCCGAGAGCTGGCAGCCTGTGATACACCCAGCCATTTACAGAGGTTGTTCTGAAATGAACTGTCCGTTCTGAAAAATATTTTGCGATGGTGCATGATGGCCAGTTACTGAGATGTATCTCCAGCATTTCATAGTGACTAATTGGCAAAGGGAGCATCATAACTGAGAGGACAACCACTGTGATTTATGCTTGAACTGGAACAAAAGAAAGTGAACTAAACATTCAAATAATACAGTTTGAATTTAACAGAGTTCTTAGTCGTTTGTGCTTTACAATAGAAAAGTTTCCTTTAATGGTTTATAGAACGTGCTTGAAAAAATACAGTGCAAGCACAAACATGTGAATGTAAGGTCATCTATTAATAATCTTAGAAAAGGGTCACAGTTAGCTCACATAGAAAATCTATCATCAACAGTAAACACACACCAGAAAACCCTTTCTGTTCCACTTGTTTTAAAGCCAGCAGATCATTAAAGCAGAGGAAACAGCCACCACCTCTGCTGAGAAGTCTTTGCAGACACCGGTATATTTATATCTGGCTTCCACTTAACACGAGTTACTCCAGTAACATGGTGGTGTCTATTAACATAATGAAAGCAATGCAATTTCTATTCAGTAAACATTAGAATGCTAAAATTTGAAAATATGCATGTGGCTGTCACTCGTTCTGTTGAGAAACAAAGTTTTATTTTTAGCTCCAGTGCTTACATTTTCTTGCAGCTATTTTAATAGATGAACTGCCACCAGAAATATTCTCTCACTGGGCCCTGATGTAGAATGATATAAATAACCTTTACAAAGTCCAGCATAATGGAATGGTAAAATCAGTTGACATTCTCCTAATTAGCATTGCCTGAAGATTTACCTACACAGAACAGGAAGAGCCAAATGTTCCCCTGGAATAAATCCACTGAAGTCACTGATGTCAGAGGAAGTACACTGGGAATGGACTTGATAGAATAGATCTGTTATTCACATTAAACACAGAGCAGCTTCTTGCCTGTAGCATATACATGGCTTGAGGTAAATGAAGAGAAACTTTTGATTTATTAAAGAAAATGCTATTGTGTGATATACGCACTCTTTCTTTGCCCCAGAAACAGCAAGTAAGCCAAATGTGACTGGGTGTACATAATAGCTCTTCTCTTCACCCCATCTAATAGATCAGGGGGTGGAAACTACTCATGCAAACCAGTGGATGCTAAACTCTTCTCTACAGAAATCTCTCAACTAACAATTCAAAAAATCAGCAGTAGCAGTACTCATAGTGGAACCCCATCCAGCAAAGCAATTAAGTGCTTGCTTAACTGTAAGGACATGAGTAGCTTCAAATTTAGATCTCTATTAAAGTTTAATGCCGAATTTAGCTGTCCTGGATTTCAATATTTTTGACTAAACATGTGTGAAACTGCTTAATTAACATATGTAGCGTAATCTCTCCCCCCTCAATAAATCAACAAAACAAAATGGGTCCCATTAGCCCTGCTGTAACCCTCTCCCTGGCTCATGTTCCTAATCCGAAGTCTTCTTATTTCTTAAATTATACAGGCAGCTTTTCTTTTCCACTTAAATTAACAAAACAAGGCTTTTCAGACAAAAAGGGAGAGACCTTATCGCTCTCTGCCTGAAAGGAGGTTGTAGCAAGGTGGGGTCTCTTCTTCCAAATAACAAGTGACAGGATGAGAGGAAATGGCCTCAAGTTGCGCCAGAGAAGGTTTAGATTGGATATTAGGAAAATTTTCTTCATGGAACGAGTTTTCAAGCATTGGAACAGGCTGCCCCGGGAAGTGGTGGAGTCACCACTCCTGGAAGTAGTTAACAGACCTGTAGATGTGGCACTTGGGGGCATGGTTTAGTGGTGGGCTTGGCAGTGTTGGGTTTATGGCTGGACTTGATGATCTTAAAGGTTTTTTCCAACCTAAACAACTCTCTGAAGGAGCACATTTAGATAATACAAATGCCCCCCGGTTCTTAGAGCTGAAATGTAGTGGTCACAAGTACCTCAGTCGGCTCACTGAGTCATTCTGACAAGAAAGAGACTGACATGGAAGCAGGGTATCTAAATACAGCCCACAAAACCTGCACCATTGCCATCCGAGCTTATTTTGTGATTGTTGTATGCTCACACATGCACACTTTGTTCCCACTTTCACTTCTTCAGCCCTGTAGGCAGGTAATACGGAATATTCAGCGCCACAGGTTATTTTTAACCTGCTCAGCAGAGGATCCACCTGACTGGAGGGCTGCTGCCTGGAGAGTTTCGAGCTTGCCTCACAAGGGACCTCAGCGTGAAGACACTGTCTAGTTACTGACTCTTGGAGCATGAACTCTCTTCATGGGTACAGCACAAAGCCAAGGGGAAGTTGGGTGCAAGACTAAAGCCGAGCCATTTTTCTAATTACTGCATCCTTGTGTCTCTCCTGCTTTTGGAGAAATGTCAATCACCCAGCAAGCTCTTAATCTTCAAGCCCCTCTTAAGCTCAACAGAGAGTATAAAATGAGGGCCAGCCAAGCAGATCTTGGCACTTGCAGAACGAGATCCATCCACACTTCAACAGTGACAAAGCAGTCTTGTTTTGCTGGATGTTTGGATTTTTTTGATTCCAAAGGGATTTATGGATGTCTTATAAGGAGGAACTGCTTGATTCATTTTGAGTTTTATTCAGATGGAAGAAATTTAAAATTACCTTTGTTTCTGTGGGGGAGGGGAGAGCAATATTATGTCTATTTACTCTGCTAACAGAAGACATCAAAGTAATGAATCATGTAAGGGACTGAAAGGGAAGAAAATAATACAATATTGCAGCATTTTCTAGCTTTACTTTGCCTTTCTTGAAAGATTTTTGCTTATTTTGCAGAGACTGCATTAATATTTTTTTCCAGGCTAGCAATTCCCCACACACATATTCCACTACACCATCAAGTTTCCTCTGCAGAGTACACAAGCTTCTTCCCCACCTCCCCTCAGACCCCTTTTTTTGAATTTTCTGAAATGTCACCATGCCTCACTATTAGTTCATTAAAATGAATGAATACCTGGTTGTTTGGGGATTTTTTAACTTAAATAAATAAACCTCTAGCAATATATACATATATGCATACATTTATGTCTTGTATATACATATATGTATAAAAATCACTCTTCAAATTCAGGCTACCGTGAGGTGAGCTTGTGGGCATGGGCCAAAAGATAGATTTATAATTTTTTCTGTCCCACTTGGTATTCTAGAGACACAGGAGCTCTCCTGAGTGCAGGTGCAGAGAGCTCAGGCTCACCCTGCTACAGTGCAAGCATCCTACACCTACTGCAGGGTGAGTCAGGCACGAGAGGTTTTGCACCCACTCCCTGACTAAGTCTCCAAACACACAATGCAGGCACACCCTGCACTTCCCTAGAAATTGAGAGTGTCCTTTTTTTGATGTCCTTAACAGCACCACAAAAACTGTGCTGTTGTCCTGGTTTTGCATAACCGCAGCAAACCGATCATCTCAAGGAGCCGCCGGAGTGCTCCAAGTGCCAAATTGATATAAATGCCCCGGAAGGGACTCAAACCCAGCTCTGTTACCCATAACTGTATAATGCTACTGAGTCCTTCACAAAAATCCCCACCAAGTGCCCTTTTAACATGCAAAACTGGAGTCAGGCTGAGAGCCAGCTCTCAGGCTTTTATCTGACCAACTGAATTGTCACCAGTATCAGCTACAAGGCTCAGAAAGGGAGGCAGCACCTCTGTTTTCCCTCTCATTTGCTGAATTACAGATGATCACTGGACCGTGGCAGGATGTGGAGGGAGGAAAAGCACAGCATGCAGAGAAGCAGGTGAGGAGGCTCCATAAGTGGCTGTAATAGAATTCAAACGTGTCAGAGAGGCGGTGAAAGTCAGATAATTGCAGGAAGATTTGGAAAGAGGAGATGAAAGGAGACTAAGAGAGGGGAAGAGGCAGGAGGAAAAGAAAAGTAAGGGAAAAAAAGTGAGAAAAATGAAAGAGGAGTGTAAGGAATAGAAAATTTGAAGAAAAGGGCTTCTTCTTCCCCTCTTCCATCTCCTCCTGCACATCCCTCCAGTGCACAGCTCCCTGTTGTCACTGAGGATGGCTCCCTCCCAACACAAGATGCTGGGCTCCCCCCATCCTGGAGCAGGACAAACATTGGTTGCCTGCACATTTTTAACATCTCACCACAGACTTGTCTCTAGTGCTGAACCAGGAGGGTGCAGGGTTTGCAGTCAGCACCTGCTGCAGGAACAGCCCACAAGCCTCACGCAGAGAAGCCACTTTTACCAACAGGTTACAGGGGTAAAGCACCTGCAGATTTTCATGTGCCTTATGGAAAAGGCACATGACACAGGGACTCCCTTTCCAAGGCAAATTATCATTAAAAGTGTTCAACAGAATAGCATGAAGGAAAATTATTTCCTTGGCAAGTTTCTGATGTTTTCAGGAAATGCAGCAAGCTGCTGAGCTTCTGTTCTGACTTTTCCAGGGGATGAACTCTTCTCTGCACTGACAATGATGTTTGCATATGTTCACGCAGTGTTCTGATACCTGCAGAAGCAGATATCTTTCATACAGACCTGAATGGGTGGTTGCAACTAAAGATTGGATAGGACAGGTGACCAGAAACTGGTCAAGAGGTAAGAACACACCAATGAAAGCACATTTTTAAAGATTTGGCTCTCTGAACACACAGTGCTGAAAACATTTTTCACTGTATTTTCAAGGAGATGACCCATGTACTGGAACCTAATTGGATATTTCATTATTATCCTTCAGATATCCCACAAGAAGAAGTTATTTAAATATGTTATGCAGCAATTTTATATTTTTTTCAGTGTCAAACGGCTGCAGACAGCAACATGTACTGTCTGCAGAACTAAAGGCAAAAAATTAAGAAGACAACTGTCTTCTGAAATTAGTTAAGAACTTCTTTCTGGCTATTTGAGCTTCAAAAATGAGCCTCAATGATTTGACCAGTCATTTTGAGTATAATTATTCGTGGAGGACAAGAAACATTTTCCTACCTCTCTCTCTTTATTAGCAAAAAATGCTGTCCTTCTTTTCTGATCTTTGCAGCACATGAATGGATTGATAGCATTATTTCAATAAATAATGTGTCTGTATCATTATCATTCTGGTCAGTGTCTTCTGAAAATATCCAGGAAAAAACCAAGTATGCAAATTCAAAACACAGATTATTAAAAAGACCAAACTAATGACTCACACTTTCATTACTCAAGCAAAATAGTATTTGCAGTACTGTCAAGTGTGATGGTGGCAAATATGAAGCACCCCATCCTGCATTTACAGCAGGATGATATTCTTAAAACATGCCAGTCAGCTTTCTGATGTTTCTAATTGTTGGCTGAAGTGATCAGATCAAGAAGTTCCTCAGAGGTTTGTGCTATTCCAGGACATCACTGGTGAAAGTTTTCTATGGTACATTGACTTTTCTTAGATTTGTTTATGTTCACAACAAAATAGAACTCTAATGGCTTCTTCTTGGATTTTTTGCTCTTCTTCTCACTGAGCATTGACAGCCATGCCTGGGAGACTACAATTGTTCCAAAGCTGGGTATGGACTGGGATACAAGTAGAGGCAGCAGACAAATGATAATGAAAGTGAACCATTCAGCATTCTGATGAAGTTGAAAATTAGGACTGTTTACATAAGTCAGGACTTATTTGCATTTCCTGACATTTCAGGTCTCTTTTTCCCTCGATTGAGAATTTGTTATATAACAGATAGATTAATGAATAAAAATATAATAAAAAAGCAAAGCATCCTGCCATCTCTGTTAGTGTTAGCAGTTTGGCCAGATTGCTTCCCTGCTCTTAACTCTGTTTCAAGACCAGATTTGGTGATATATATACCAAGATAAAGCTTTTAAAGAGCATTCAAAACTGAATGTTTAAATACTTTACACAGGCCCACTAGATATTTTATGCAGAGTACAGGCAGACTAAAATCTTGTATTTCTGAGTAAGCAGCATTCATAAACCATTTTATGAACATATTTTCAGGAAACCTTTAGAACTTGTACCCCTTGTCTAAACTAGCATTATGAAAAGGCTTTAATAGGTGTAATAGGCATGCAAATAACAGTTTCTAAATTACCTGGCTTCACAGTAGGCAGAACATATTTTCAAATTATTCTGCCATTTAAATACTCTTTCTGATTTCAAAATGAAATAGAAATTATCAGAGTTAGAGTTACACACCTACTGACTACTGTTTTAATTATTCTAAACATATCTGGAATTACTGTAAGGACTGACATTTATCAGTGCCAGTAGTTTCAATAGCAAGGAGGAGATCTCCCATTTCTTTCCTGCCCTGCCCAAGTCCCTGTTTTCCTGCAGGACCAGAGGAACAAATCTCACCAATTTCCTTTAAGAGCACAACAAGTCACAGAGACAAAATGTCTTCCACTGCCTTATAGGCTGGGATAGCTTTGGTGCCAATTCCTCCTCTCCATGACGGCAGTGAGTGAAGGTGTTAAACCCCCAGCAGTTTAGAGAGCCCAGGAGGCTGTAACACCAGCGTGAGGTGACTCTCAGCAACACATCCAGCTTGCTTCACCTCCACAGGACCCAAGAGCTGCCCACACCGAATCTGCCCCAGACCCCGCAGGCATTTGCCCACCCATTCCCTTGTACCAGTGTTGCCCCTCACCCTCCCAGCCAGGTCTCATTGAGCCTTGGAAGATCCAAAACTTTTTAATTTTGACGTTCTAAAGCAAAAGAAACCACTGTTTATTTACAAATAAATCCATTTTCATCCCAGTGCTGGCTGCAACTTCAGGCGGAGATTTTACCACGCTTTCCTCTGCAACATTGCAATGGAGAGAGCACAACACCAGACTCATGAAGTTAAATTAAACAAAATGCCATTAAAAACTTAACTGCCGAGACAACATTAGATCAAAGCTGACCAAAGAAAAACACAGTCATGAGAGAAGTAATGGCATTAATTTAAAAAGCTAATTCCAGAACACTACAACCCAAATAACAGGGAGAAGTCTCTCTATAAAATCCTCTCTCCAATTTCACAACGACAGTTTGGCAGAAAAACACAGTAAAGATACTGTAACTCTATTATTAACAGGACCTGTGTATAGAGAAGGCAATACATATAAGCAAAAATACTAATGGAACAACATGGAAATAGAAAGTGGATTGTTCCGAGGCTACATGAACCCAGCTTTCACAAACTGCAACAGCATCAGCAGTGAGGGTGCTGAATGCAAGTCAGACTCTGCTCTGATTTAAATCTGCTCCTGTTGTGGCCAGCAGGAAATGTGTCTCCAGATTCCCCCAAAGCCATGGAGGGCAGGGCACTGCTCACCCCCTCACAACACTCGGGCACATCTGAAATGCTACTGCACAAAGCTTAAGACCAGCAGTGGAAACCTCATAAACAAACTTCAAAGTAAATATTTTACCAGGCATAAGGAAGTACTTATTAAGATTTAGATTGTATCTCCAGTGTCCTTGACATTTTACAATAGTGTTTATCTCTCTTGTTTGCTAATTCACAGAATTAGATAATCTACAAGAAATTTACACATTAGAAACGAGCAGGATTCTTGGGCACGACTACATAAATATGAAATTAGCACAACAATGCTCTAATATAAACATACTCGATGCTAAGTAGGAGCAAAGCATTTCCTGAGGGCAGAGGAGGCCCTGTATGCCACTGGATAAGCTCTGTGTGACAACCTGCAGGGACCTCGAGGGGAAAGGACCCAGTTTGTCCCTGTGCACTGCCAGGACACACAGGGAAAGAGGCTGGGAATTAGGTCAGTGAATCAATGACCCCCCAGATGCATCAGCCCAGCACTCTTCTCAGGGGAGGGGAGATAAAACAATTTCAAGGCTAGACCAACTCTATAAAGATCGTGGGATCCTGTGTACAATGTGGACTCCTTTTTTTCCAATGAATTAAAAACACATGAGTAGTCTGTGCATTGTGACTATTTATAAAGCCCAACATGAAACTTGTATTCTCAATTTTTAGGACTCACGTGTACAGTGAAAATAAATCTCATTGCAACGAAAAATTCTGGCTTTACCCTGTCACTAATGGGACATAAAAATCAGAATGAGACATCATTTCGTAGAGACACCCAATGTTTCCAACAAAAATCTGTAAAAATTAAACTAGGGGCTTCAAGACTCCTCCGTAGCAGCGAGGGAGTAGCTGCGAACAGTTCTGGAGAAGGCACACACTGTAAGCAAATGAGGGCTTTTTTTACCCTGTTAAGGATGTCAGAGATATTTGCTTTTTTCCCCGACTCATCCTTTTCCTTAGTGGGTATCCTGACCCTTAGTCCTGGCAAATCCATCAGCACCAAAAAGTTCTCTCTGGTACCTCATTAATCACTCCCCTGCCGTGTGCTATCTTACCTGCAGATGTAATTCTTCTTGCAGGACTCTTGTAAATTCAGGCAGTTTGGTTTCTCCCTGTCCTCATATGAACACACAGGAACAATAGTCTGCCGTCTCCTTTCTGTACAGGCTACGTCTCGACAGGAGCAGAAGAGCATCCCGTAGCTGTGCTTTGGGGGGACCTTGTCAAAAAATAGCCGGAGGGCCTTATGACACTTCCGCTTGTTACAGATTTCATTAGACGTGCTGCTGGTGCAGGGGGTTATGTAAGCAGATCTGAACCTCTTGCAGGTATCATTTAGGTTACAAGCTTTGGCTGCATCCAAGCAATTGTTCCCCTTTGAAAGTACTGGCTCCACTAGAAAAAACAACACAACAGCAGTGAGAAACGTGTCACATTTACACTGTGCTTTGTGGTTATTTCACTGTTAACGAGATCCTGAATACATATATTTGTTGCATACAAAACTTTCAGTGCCAGAAACTGGGACCAGTCCTTCTGTTTCTCAGGCCAATGGTTTAACAAGTGAACAAGAGCACAGGCATGCGGTGAGGGCAGAATGCTGGCGAACAAATGACACTCTGGGCAGGCTGTACTTCATCTTCTTTGTAGCAGACATGCAGGGCGAATATTGGGTAAGACTTGCTCTCACTAAACAGCTCTTAAAATCCCTGGTAAATTGGAAAGCATATGTCTGGCACAAGAACACAGCGAGAACATGGGCTCCTAACTCTGGTTTTGCAAAGCTCTGACATTTCCCATTTCTTTGCCTTGAACAAGTTGAATGACATGCCGTGTCTAGCCCAGGTGACAACATTTAAAAGTAATCTGTGTACTGTGCAGAAAGTAAAATAGACATGCCCAATACTACATTTTTTGAAGTCTCAGAACAGCCCACCCATATAGGTGCGGCCCCATGACTGGGAGCTCTCTAAGGCCACCAACAAGGCCTGCTTAGGTAAAACACTGTTATAAGACCTACAGATGCCACCTGAACCCTGGAAATTTTATGAACTTTACCAGCTTTGAAGAAGCTGACATAAAATTAAAAGGTGACTGTGAAAGAAACATTTTAAAACAAAGAATATGTCCCTTTCTCACACATACACATGTACACACTACAAGAAATTATAGGAAAAATTAAACTCAGATATAAGTCAAGGCTATATTTACACATTTAATTTTGCAATACATTATCCAGATATTAAAACCCAATAGATGCTTTGCTTGAAAACTAAGGCAACTGGCATTAGATTTCAAAATTCAATTAAGAATAATCGTAATTCTGGTTTGGATATTAGGAATGTCAACACCACAGATCCAAGAAAATACATTCATTTCCCACTGCTACAGAACCTGCAAGCTGAACAAAACATTTTGCAAATATCTAAAATCTGGTGCAACCTCTTGGTAGCTGGGGGGGAGGGGCTGGTCAAAGATAAAACATTTTAAACTATCCAAAGCTCTACATTACTCTTAAAAAAAGCTTTTTTTCCCCTAGATCTTTCACCTGTACCTAGAAAGTCAGTCCAAGGTCCTTCTACAACTCAATGCCAGTCATCTCTATTCTCCTACCACTCTGCCTCCCATTCCCAGATCAGGACGTCAGCCTTTTCTCTTCCACCGCAGGGAAACACAAAGCAGCTTGGCTGAGATGCTGCACTGAGGTGCTGTATTTGTTGGAACACACTGTGCCCAGGATGGGCCTTGGCTGCTTGCACACACTTCCCATTATTCAAACAGATCACCTGCAGCTGTCCCATGCATCCTACCTACCCCAAAATAACACAAAGCTAAGGAGCATTAGATCTGTGTTTCACTCCAGCAGTGCGCTTAACTACGTTCAGTGTGTTTGTGCATTTAACCTTTGTAATTTAACAATCACGCTCCAAGTCCTTTCCTATCTCAGCTGCTTGCACAATAAAATGGCAACTTTTTGCATCTTATCCTCATTAATTACAAAATTGTAAACACGCAACATTTGACTATAAATTAAGAGCCAAGTGTTTCTTATAATAGCAGCCTACAACAGACTAAGCAACACCAGATGCAGAAGAGATGAGATGCCCAAAATACAACCCTCTCATAAAACTGCAACATTTTTATATAAAATGTTGTACTATATTAGCATACAACTATAATATTAACTATGAACTCTCAATTTTTTTTTAATATAGTATATAGAATTATATGTTTAGTACAAATATAATTACTATGTAATCTGCAGGGCATATAATTATGCAATATATGAATAGTATATGCTAATTACTATGTGATTGCAGAGTAATTACATGGTTATTTGTGCCTGGGAGTCAACTGCTGAATTCCACTCTTTAAAACAAAATTCTCTGGAACAGCTTCGAATGGGGTATTGCAATATGAACAGACTTCAGCTTAGTGTATTGATATATGCTGCTACAGAATTAAAAAGCACCTCAGAAATCAAAAGGGACAGGTTAATCAATGTTTTTTAAAAGGTAGAACATAAGCCAAGTCACTAACAGTGCAAAGAGCAGTGAAAGTTATCTTGGGCGAAAGTTGAATTAGGTGCAAAGTGTTCACAAACGATAGTTATGCATATTCATACCTGTCATTCAATTTATATCTGCCCAAGACTCACATATCTCTACATGTCAGCTCTGAACACAGTCTGGTTTTGGGGGGTTTTGTTTTTTAAACCAGCCCTGGTTGTAACGTGCCCTTTGCCTTTTCTGTGTTGATACATATGTCTCTAGCTGCTGTTTCTGGCATACTTCTCATAAAATTATTTTTATCTTTTAAGACCAAGACTAAATGTAAAAGAGGTGCATCAACTGCAACTGAATTAAACCAGGCTGTCTAAACCAACTCTTCTCATTAATACCAACTTCTCTTAAGCTTCTAAATCATATTTTAATGCAAAACTGACCATCTGGAACACATCTAATACTTTATTTTTATTGCAAAAGTGCAACATAATTATTCCTAAGTCCTGTGGTAACTACAAACAGTTAACAATACTGGGAGTGTTCCTGAGGATTACTTACGCAGCAGTAATTTATAAGGTCAAAATTTCACCCAGCTTCTGTTCCGCAAAGCTTAAATTATTAAGACAGGCAGGAGTTTGGCTCTTACCAGGTACTGACTACTTTAAAAGGAGATGGATCTAATCCAGAGTTACTCTTCATGAGAGAATCCTTTGGGAAAGGTTAGTGTAAGGAGATCCTTTCTCAGTTCCCCCCTCTCTTGGGGCATTAGGATATGGATTGGGGGCAGTCAGCGCAGGAGCCTGGGACAAGCAACAATTTCTTTGCACCATCATTTCCCAACCCAGAGCTTCCTCTCTCCCAAATCTGCCTTGCCTGGGCCCATTCTGGAATTCTCTGCGAAGCCACACAGCTCTCCACTCTTGCCAAGTCACCGCAGACTCGCTGGAAGTCACTTGCAGGCAGGTGAGAGGTGACGCCTCATGGCTGTGAGCAGGGCACTGGGTCTCATCTGCAGCGTGGGGCCCAGGAGAGCTGAGCTGGAACCACCAGGATGCTGCCTCCCAGCAGCAGCCTCCATCCAGCAGCTGGGAATGTTGCCCTGATGGGGTGCAGGCAGAGCACAGGCAGAGCACAGGCAGAGCCAGGAGCTGTGCCTTGGTGGGAAAGCAGCAGCTCCAGACGCCTAAACCCCATCTCCCACCAGGCAGCTGCTGCACACCACACACACAAACTCTGGGGCAGAACCACTGGGTACTGACACTGACCTGCCTTTATCTGCAACAACAGCTCTTCTACTGCACATGTAACACGCGTGACACGTTTTCTGATTATTTTTACTGGTGAAAAAGCAGTCCTTGTACTACAGCATAAGGTGCAACCACTTCCAAGTTTGTTACCTCCTGCATCTCCCCACCCTGGCCCAACACTGCTACAGCTGAGGCAGGCCTGGACTCAATCTCCCACAGAAAGAATACAGCCCAAACTCCAGTCTTTTATCCAAAGGTGCTCCTAAAGTTTTAATAGGGCTTCCTCAACCCTCTTTGATCTTCCTCATGCTTCACCCTCTTTCACAGTCTCTCCCCACCTTAATCTTTCATCTTCCTTGCACCTCCATTTCTATTTCATTTCTGCACCCTACTGTGTCTCCTCAGCTCCTGTTAACCCACCCCATGGTGCTCAAGAAGGGATTCTCAGTGGATACTGGGAGCTTCTTATTTGTGTTCCCACTAGACAGAAGGAGCACAAGGAATATTAGTTGTTCTGTAAGATTCTTATTAAGCAGCAAAACGGACACTTAGTTTTCAATTTTGTTCCAGCACATAAAAAGCAATTTACTGAGGTTGTCATTAAAATTACCATTGCTATTTGCCAGTAATTAGCATTAGTAGGTTTTCTAGTGGATATAGTGAAGGGAATGCTGTAAAGAGAGCAATAAATGTTAATGTGATGGAAGGCAAAATTACAAAGTGATAAGGTGACCACATGGGTATGGGCCTTCTCCAACCCAGGTGCAGAATATGGCATATAGGAACCAAAACCTGACCGAAATTAAGAAGAGAGCCATGATCCCACTTTAACAAAAGTGCTGCAGTGGGGTTCACTAAAGTACTTTTGCTTTGTAAGAAGAGCAGATTAAAAATAAGGAAAGCATAGCAAATATTGTCATCTGCATTTTAAAGGATTAAAATAAACTACCGTTTTCCTGGACAAATTATTTCTAATACCAAATGGCAGACAAAAAAATGAGTCATCCCCAAAAAAATCCTGAGACTGATACACAGTGTTATTCTGAAGTTCTACTGCTCTTCTGCTCAGCATTTAGAGCACAGCTGGCCTATTTCAAACCTTGTCCATAATCTTAATGAGCAGCTGACTTAATTTTTAAATTAAAGCTAATACATTATCAGCTATGACCAGGGCTTTCAGAGTACTACCACATACAACAAGATGCATGTTGAAATTACAGCTGATGGCACCAGGTGACAAAGATGAGACTGACTCCTGTGTGCCTGTGAAAGGTACAAGCAAGGCTACAGCAACAAAAAGATCTAAACAAACAAAACTGCCTAAAATGAGACTTCAGCTTCCTAAGGCCAAAGCTGGAACATTTAACATTCCTGGTTAGTCATTAAGTCTTTGATCACACAAATTGCCAAGGTCTCTAGAATTCTTTTCTGAATACGCCTGTAAATTCACTTGAGGAGTAAATGCTGTCTCCTGTCCAAGCCATTTAGAGATTGGGAACTATCATGTTGCTTAGCATGAACCAACAAGCATGATTTGGAAATGTTCATCTACCATGTTATGTTTGGAAGTGTTCAGCTACTGTGTTATGCACAACTGTCTGAAGTCTTTCCCAACACACCCTGGCCTTTGTTGTTATGAGACTTCACTGGTGAATCATCAGCCAGGACCTTGCAGACTTCGGTTCAATGCCTTCCATGACATGAGAGACTCAGAAACACTGTTCTCATTTCCCTGAAGGCCTCTAAAAACGTCTCACTGAGGAGTGTTCTCAACCAGGAAATGGTGCATCTTGCAAAACAAAGAGGGAGCAAGTTGGTTCAGCCCAAGAAGAAGAGCTCTCCCTGGCAGGCGTTGCTGGCTCCTGGCCTGCACCCAGGAAAGAGTGTTGTTTCTCTTACAAGAGCAATGACTGGAAACCTTCTCTGAAGAAGACTATAAGCCTGCAGAGGCATGATCCCACTTGTACTCCCTACTTCTAATCCCTTCCAAAAATACATAACCCCTCCTTATACCACATCTCCTTCCCTTCCCTCTAGACCAACCTACTGCCAAACCCACGAGCTACCCTCCCAGGCTTTCTGAAATCCCACAGAGATGAGCAAAGACATCCCACGTGCTCAAGGACTGTTCTGATCACTACCTTAGTGACTGAAGCACCATGACATCTTGTGCTGGGTGCCCACTAAATTAGTGGCTGCCTACCCCCAGGAGCACACACTGACTGCTGTGTGGACAGATGCACCTGCCTGAGGCTGGGAGTCTGGCTCCTCAGGTCCAAAGTCTTCCAACAAAGCTCAGTTTCTGTATTTCTGTACACCTTTCACTAGACCAGGTTGCTCAAACCCCATCCAACCTGGCCTTGCACACTTCCAGGGATGGGACATCTGATATTTCTCTGGGCAACCTGTGCCAGTCCCTCACCATCCTCTCAGTAAAGAGCGTCTTGTTTCTTTTTTATTTGTTTGCTTGTTGTTAAAACAGTTTTCTCGGTGTACTTTATAAAGACTCTGAGCATCTTGCAAAGGTTTTTAGACATCACTTTGAAGCAGAGGCTTCTGACTTTCAGGTGGCTAGATCTATCTCTTGGTCTGTTCCTGGAAGTTTAATTCTACTAATGGGGCCACGTTCTCTAAATGCTGCATTTTTTATTGCTCAAGTTCATCACTGGATCTGGGCTCTAACACTTGAGGGGGATCTTGTCTATATTTAGGCTTAGATCCTGCTTTAGCTGACTAGTACCTGGTGCATTTCATAGACACTGCAAATAAAGGTTGCAGTGAAATTGCAACTCTTATGCTGGATATGTACTGATTAAAAAGTGGGGAAATTATATCTTATAATTTCCTTTAATACTTTAATTCTTTACTGGGGAGGAATGTGGAAAGGCTGAGCAGGGAACTCCAAGGTGGCTGAGCCCTGTGGGCTGGCTGAGGGACATCTGCTTGACTTACAGGTTATGTAAGAGGAAAGTCTTAACCTACAGTGATCTGGTTTAAATTTTAGATCCATGAGGGCAGAGAGGGAAAGGAAACCCTGCTCCCCAGTGTTAACAACGCTGTGGTATACACTGCTAAAATTCTGTCTTCACTCACAAATATCCTGATCTATCACCTTTCATTTCTGTTACAAATCTGATGACAGGTTATGCGAGGGTCCCTAATTTTCTGCATAGCACCGAGGACAGCAGTTGTACTTTATATTCATGCCAGCACAGTTAAATCTATTTTGTTCACTGGAGCTATTCTGAATTTTCAATAATTTAAGTTATGAATTTGGCTCTTTAAAGCTACTGTTACTTCTGTCCAAAGTATCTCACTGAGGAGGCAGAAACGCATTAATAAAGTCAGAGAATGCTAAACAAAGAAACTATAGTTGTTGCAAACTGATCCAGTCACTGTTTCTCACATTATTGCACCAATGACTTCAGTTCTACCCTAAAGAGTTTTAGGGTGTAAAGATCATTTTAACCTATCTACACTGCACTAACACCAGGGACAGATTATGCATGACTGGGGCTATGTACAGCATACACTTTTTTGTGAGGGATTCAGTAATTCCACATACAATTCATGCTCTGTACTGAGTGAGAGGCTGGGTTTGCGATGTGGAAGGTTATCAGTTTCAGCTGAGTTCTTCTAATTAATTTCCCCTTAAAAATAGTCAGAGTGCAAATGTGTTACTGCATATGCTCTCGTTTTATACAGCTCAGTATTTTATTATTAGCTAAATACTAAGTCAACAGAATTAGGAAAGAGCCAGCAGACACGGAAATAGAGAATAAACCTGTGAAAACATTCAAACCTACACGGTTGCCATGAGAAGTGATTTACTGCACGCAAGTTCTCAAGACACAGTGAGAGACTGTTTTGCCAAAGTCATGCCAATTTACAGGGCAACTTTCAGCATTTCTTTTTATTACTACAGAATTGAATTCACAACTTGTTTCCTCTTTTCCTCAGACTTGATTAATTACCATGTTAACATTACTACTATTCTCCTGCTTATAATGGGCTCCCTCTAAAGTGCTGCCCCAGCAAAATAAACCAGGAGAAAGCTTCTAGCTCTTTGCTCCAGCACTGCAATCCTTTCTAATCTCGCTATTTTTCAAATTTATGCTCCATTCCAATAAAGCTTGTGTGAATATTACAGCAAATCAGATAATACAAGGTTATGACCCTTGTAATTGATCCTTCAAGGTCCTTTTTTCCTTTTTTTTCCAGTTGACGTGGTAAAAATCACATTTAGCTGTGCTTGTTGACACTTGAGAATTCACTTTGTTGGTCGTATACACTGTTTCAGAGAGATCACATTACATAATGATGTATTTCCAGTGCTTCATTTCTTCTATACCTACAACCCCATTAAGCTGTAAGCAAACCTCCCGTGGGGCTGTAAGACTGCAAGTATCAAGGGGGCAATGCTCCCATCCTGTTCAGAGGGAGCATGGCTGGAGAAGTGTATTATGTGAGGATACGGGGTTAAACATTAGCTACTACTTAAATAGTTTCAAATAAATAAAAGCAGCTTAAAATAAAAAGTTAAATTCCCCTTTGTAGAAAAATACGCATTTAAATGAACACAGACCACGTATCCCAGCACTAGAAATCAGTTTTCTGGAGCAATGGTTTCTGTATCACATAACCACTGGAATAAAGTGATTAATTGGACTGCCTCAGTAAATGCGATCATTACACTTTTAATTAACCTTTTCAACCTCTTACACCTCTTCATTTTGTTATGCACTAGATTTTTACAGTTTTCCAGTTATTATGCTTCACTACACTTAAAACAATGTGGAGTTCTGTTAGAAAGATAAGAAAAACAATTGAAACAGCTCTTACTAACAGGAAAATACGACTGATACTGTCATCATCAGGGTAGTTATAAATCAGGTGGAGGACAGACATTCTGAACTCTGTGGCTGCGTTCCCACCTAATTTTTGTTTTGGCAGCACACTGTTATTTAATGGCTCTGGCTACCAGGAAACTAGCTTTTGAAAATTCTTTCTCAACCTAGTTATAATTACTCCATATAAATCATACAATGATCAATTATAATAATCTTAGCTTCATCCATTATTTAAACTTAGCATTTGAATCTACACAGCAGGAGTGCAGGAAATTCCAAAGTCCCTTCTCTGCTCGCTCACAACTGCTTTATTCCTGAAGCAATGCCAGCTAAAGAAAAGAAGGGGCCAGATATGCTCTCAGCTATGACATCAAAACCTGAAATAACCACAGATTTCAGACAAGCAGTGGTTTCTGGCTTGGTTTTTGGCTTGGTTTTTTTCTAACCACACTATCTCACAGTTGGTGAAACTAAATGCAACATGAGATTTTGCATTCTTTACTTTGGTGGACCAGAATCAGAGGATATTATATAATATAATCTGCAATTATATGCACTGACAGCACAGAATATTCTTACTTCAGAATGGCCTAGGTCTTCCTCACATAGATGCAAACAGACACATTTGAATACACACATATATATGTACCAGAATGTTATATATGTACCAGAATGTTTCAGTACTATTTGGCTTCATGTCTCATTTCACAAGATAGCTCTATATATTTATTAATCAGCTTGAGAAAAAAAATCCAAATATTTATGTCTAACTTAAGGCTGATCCTAAGACACCTGAACTCAGTGTGATATGAACACTAAGTCTGATGAAAAGAGGAAAGAAACTTAAAATCAATGAACTTTCACAAAGACTCGGGCAAAACATCCAAAGCTTTTCCCAAAAAACTTCGTAACTTTAACTGGATTTTTAAATGGTAGCCAGGACTTTTAGAGCTGTTTAATAAACTGGCGATATATATTTTTGATTATGCAAAATATTTAGCTAATTATTATTACTTTTTTGCCTCTTGTCCTATTTCAGTCTCAGCCATAATATTTGCTATCCAATGTAAAGACAGTGTCTGTTTTGAGGTTTAATATTTCGAAATTTCCAACACATATCTTAGCGTTTCAACTACATGCCAAGAATTGCTTTGTCAATAATGCTATATCTTTCTGTGCTTTTCAGCTAAGTCTGCCCAAAGCCCCCCAGGTTTTGCAGCATTTAGGTTGAAGCAGAGAAAGGAGATGACAAGGAAGTAGACCTTGTCAGGGCAGGAAGGAAATTCTAGAAATACAAGGTCATAAAGCAAGTATTCATATCTGATCTCAGAATCACAAGGTTTTTCAGTAAATCCGCAGCCTCTCCAAACAGCTATCCAGTATTCCCAATGCATCCCATTAAAATTTTCTCATAGTATGTAATCTAGCACTTTCTGCAACATAATTCCCCTGTTTTCTTCCTAAATTTACTCCTTTCCTCTTAACAGTGGCTTTTTAATTTCTTGAAGACCCTCCTTCTCCCATCACTCTACTCATCTTTAAGTTAGTCTCCCTGATATTCTTTCTTCACAGCCTAAATCACATTTTCTTGATGTCAAAAGTTGTGCTATTTTTTCTCAGATTTGGAAAAAAGAAAAAAAAAAAAGAAGAGGTTACAAAAATAAACCCCAAACCATTGACCAAGAGTTTCTGTAAGAATTGTACTCAGGACACTGCCGCAGACAGACAAAAACCTGTTAATGCAAGAGTTGCTGAAGCGTAGCTTACTCCAGCCTCAAGCAATACCGGTGTAGGTAGGGATGGTTTACACGCATTGACTGTCTACTGCAGGAGTATATATTAGCTTATCTTTGACAGCAGCTTGCTCCTGATGGCTATAACCTGAAAGAAGTCAAAGTATATAAAACCTTAGTAGAAAAATTATCCTGCTTATTCTGCGGTATTGCTCTTTCAGAAGGAAACCAGGAGAGGACAGTGGGCTGGAGAGGTGATTGTGAATCCAGTCTGACAAGAGCAGCTGATGGGATAACTCAGGAAACTGTTAAAAGCAGAGAAAGGGGAAAGATCCTCTCTCCAGAATAACAAGAGGAAAGCTCCACCCTTCCTAGATGGGAGATTCGCAGATGTCTCAATGGTCACGACAAAAGTCCACCAGCACAAGTGAAAGAAGAGGCTAAAACCACAGTGAGAGCAGCGGTGACAGAGATGGGGCAGATGCTCAATTAGTGACAGCAGCAGCAGGGGTGGGGCAGAGGGTGCCATCCTGGCACTGGAGAGAGCAATAGAGACAGAACAGCAAAACCCACAGCAGCTGGGGAGGCACCAAATCACCCCCCTCTTCCCTTCTGCCAGTGAAAACCATTCGGGGCAATTATCAGGCCTATCGACCAAACAATACGAGCCTCATTCCATCAATCCACCACCAGCTGCTCTTTTCTCTATCAGTTTGTCCCAATGAAATCCAGTTGAATACAAATAAATTCACCACAATGTGAAGAGGGCAGCAATGGTAAGTCTTGTCTGCTCATGGATTTGGTTATGTGAGCTTCAGTCACTGTGCCGCTGCTGACTTCATCTGAAGTCTCGCTGCTGAGCCCAAGAGCCAGTGACTGAGGAGATGTGTGCACTGAGGCAGGTGTACTTAATGGATCAAGGGAAACAAGACACTTTGGAAATAAGTAACTTCAATGATACTGCCCTGGAGATTTAATAATGATTATGATGGTCCCCATCCTACGGTGTGCCCAGAAGATAAAGCAGTACAAAATGAAGGTGAGGCAGCTGTGTATGATGTATGTCACTCACCTACAGTGCAACTGGGGGTTTGTTAACTCGAGATCATGATGATATTTCATCATATTACACCACACTAACAATTAGACTGCTGCCTACTGTCTAATCTAAATTACCTGTCACTTTCATTTATTCCACGTACAACATGTGGCAAGAGGCAAAAAGCTTCTTTCTGTTTTGTCTTCAGTGTTCTTGGCTTTCCCCTGTTCCCCACTGATCCCTCTCCTCAGCTTGTCTGGCTGCCTTTACTTAGTTCTTATAAATGGCAAACCTCTCTTTTTTCCGAACATAAAAATGTGGTTCTTCCTGAAGAAAGGCAAAGGGAAAATAAAATTATTTTGGCTTGTTAACTACATTTAACAGCATTTGTGTCTCTTTTTTGAGGTGTTGCCCCTATGTCTCTGCTGTTATTTAGTGCTCGGTCTGAAGCTCACTGAACACAGTATTTTGACTTCCATTTGCTTCAGAACACTCTGAATCCAGGTTTTATGCCTGATTTTATCTTGTCTTTTAAACCCATTTAAAAGACAAGATTTGTTTAAGTGCTGTAGTGAACTGGGCATCAGCTTACACTCTCCATGGCTCCATTTTTAACTCTAAAATACATATAGAATATATTGGTTTTTATTTTGCATACATGTTTGCAAATATGTGAATGCACAGGTACATAGGATAAAAGTAAACACAGCTGAAAGAGAAAAGCAGTGTTATAACACAATTAATTATTTTGGTGTTCAAATACTTAAGTCAAATGAATGTCTTCCTAATTAGCGAGGAGTGAGCCTCACCAAGTAAAATGACAACACTATTTACATTTAAATAGTCTATTTTATTCAGAGTCACTTCACACACATGCACACTACTGAACTGCAGCCAATTCTGCAGTGGAGAATAATAACTAACAGCACCAGTAGCCCTGTCCAAGAGGCGCTGGAGGGACATGGATAAGAGATGAATCAAGAGTGTATAATGCTCCTGTAATCAAAATTATAACATTTACCCAAATAACTTTTTTTTTCATTCTTTTTCCAACATTCATACTGCTGCCTGATCAGGTGAAAAGTGTTACTGCTGCCAGGAATTCGTATCTCGAGACTGACATCCCAGCTCACATCCTGCTAGGATGCTTGTGCAGTATTGACTTAAATGGATGGGTTTGAAATAGTAATTGACTAGTGATGTATGGCTTCCAAATAGGCAAATTATGTTTAACATGTCTCAGTAAGTGAAGAACCCATTTCAAGACACTATTATTATTCAACACTATTAATGTATTAACACATTCCCTTCCTGAGGGCGCAGGCAGTGCAGTGCTGCAGAGGCAGCAGCAGTGCAGCTCCCGGGAGTTGTACAGTGCCATTCCTCCGGCCCATGACACTGCCCACTGGTCACTCTCTGATGTGGGGACATGGACACTGCAGCTCCTGACCCTCCTTGCATAAAGCAGCTCTACTTCATGACTGTAGCTCTGAGTCACTGAGGCCATGGGTGCAGAGCCTTTGTATTGCTAATTTCTGCCTGCAAACCTTGATGCTTAACCAAACTGAGCAGAAAACTTTGGTGACCTTCAGCTTCCCAGTCTTTTTCTACTCTTTCTCTTGAAGAATTGATTCAATAACACTGCTAGGAAAATGCTGAGAGGTGGTTAAAGTACTTAGAGTCAATGCCCCTCACAAACAGGCTGATGAGGAGCTTCTTCTCAGCCTCATTGGAGACAGGAGAGCAACACAATCCCACATATATTTGCTCTTTGCTTTTATTTACTTGTTTCTTCATCCCCATCAAAAACACAAGAGTTTGTTTATATACCTTATTAGTGTCAACAGCATTATTTTACTTTTGAATTCACTTACAAATGCATACATTCAGTTAAAATAGTACTCATATTAAAGCCTGAGAGCTGAACTAAACCTGCACCTTGAAGCTACTGATGTTCTAATATTATTGCCATGTGCTAGAAAGACATAAAATAATAGAGCTCCAATCCCAGAAAAAGCAGTACACGTGGAAGCACTGAGCAGAGAACAGAATCTCAAAATTCATTACACGTTGGATACACACACATTTCTCAGTCAGCAGCAGCTCCTGCTCTCCAAGGCCCTCCTACCACTGGGAAAACTTTCACATGCCCAACTAAGTGCACATCCAATACAATAGCACAGCTCCCTCTGAAATTCAAGAGCATAAGAAAGAATGATTAAGAACACTATTGAAATCAACACCAAAACTTCAAATAAAATGAATCATGATTAGCTGTTGAAACTAGAATGATGTAGAAAGGCGAGATACCCACAATACAGCAGCGCACCAGTAAATAAATAAAGTACCAAAGTCCCACATATTTGACATTTGAAGAACAAAACTATCCATCAATGTCTTGGCACAGATCGATCAAACAGAATGCTGCTGACGAAAATCTAATAGTATGATGGTAATAATGTAGCCATAAAGCCTCTACTCTGTAATTGACTGCTTCCACTTCAAGCTAACATGTCTAAAACAGTGACTAATGTTCACCTGAAGATTTCACTTGCATTGAATGACAATCAGCTACACCTCGTGCTGTTCTCCATAGATTGCTTGTGCTGGATAATTGCTGAGGGAGAGGAGCCAGAGGGGAAATAGTCTTCTTAACCAAGGAAATTTATGTGAAGAATGGTGTGATAATCTCAAAGGAAAATATAGTTTCTCATCTGATTTTAAAACACAATACTCCAGCCATAACATTCCCTTCCTAAAGCAGAAGCATCAGTGGTGACTACATAAATAGGGCAGAGTAGGTTTTATATTTAAAATGGGTATTTAAACTTTCAACAAGATATAAAAAATACACTGTATGCTTCCCAAAATTACAGGCTAAATTCTTTGAATGAAGAACACATTTCTGAGAGGTTACAGATAGATTGCATGCTTTGGTCAGAATTTCCATTTCACTGAAAGTCAGTAGAGTTAATTAGCATTATAAACCGCACAGAACCATACCCTTCAATGACATGTCTTTATAACTTACTTTTGTGATCTTACAAATCAAAGACTATTTTACAAATAGTGTGAATTAATACACAGTTTATGTAGTTCTAATTCAGGAGACTAAGATGAATTTAAGCATGTTTTTGTACTTTCTTAAACAAAAACTGAAAAACTAACGAAATAGTTTGGTGGGTTTCTTTAATTTGTTTTAGGCCAGAATGAGAAATTAAAATTTCCTTTGTGAGTTTCACTGAAGATAAAAATATATTCATAATTAAAATGTTTGGAACTCTTTAATGGACCATGATTGTTACTCAAATTGCTCTGTCGCCTTTGATATATACTTAAAGGTAATTGGCTAGTCTTAGTGATGTATTTTTAAAGAGCCATCTATTGATTAATAATGTTTCAGTATTAATATAACCACTTTGTGTGGATCAAGAAACATCAATAGCAGAAACCCATATTTATCCACAAATTAACTGGATATAGATCTGTTGCTTTAAGCAAAATGGGGTGCATTCACTCATTATTTTACAAGAGTAATGAGATACGCCTAAGAGTGAAGATTGAAGCAAAATTTGGGTTTATATTTCAGCTGCATACAATAGATAAAGTTCATTTTTTTTCTGCTCTTGCAGAATGAATGAAAAAAGGACATAAAAGCAAAAACCCCCAACTGCAGGAATTTCTAGTACTGCAGTTTTGTACTTTTGGGCCTTCAGGTCAAATGCTGGACAAAATGAAATGTACAGTACTAGCAGAGGTGGCTTACTTTTTTAAATCCAGTTAAAAATGGATTAAACCAGTAAATGACCCTTATAACCAGGCCTCTCACAGCCCCACTCAACTCACTGTCACCCAACAGGTTCCATAAGGACACAGAGGTTTGCTGATTTATAAAGACATTTGAAAAGAATGCCCTGGCCTGCATGTGAAGAGCCATCACAGAATTATAAAAAACTACATCAATTGATTTGCATAGGAAATGGCAGAAAAGGAGAGTGCTGTGCCTTCCTACCACAAGCATGAATAAATAAATTAGGGAACACCTCATTGCCAGGTATCTGACCAAGCAGTTCAAAACTTGTGCATGGAAATTTCAGGAAGATCAGTCAAATTCAAGGCTGGAAGGAACTGTAATGGCTATCTAGTTTATCCTACTGTGGCAAGCCAAAAAAAGTCCATCCTTTGCAAATGATCTGTCCCAGTCTCCCAGTGGTGGGGATGCTACAGCCTCCACAGTATTCCACACAGTGCCTAGTTATCTTTAAAGTTAGATTTCTTTTCTCTAATATCTAACCTAAACACTGCATACTACAATTCAGAACAATTGACAATTACCCTGTCACAAAGGATATTACACTGCTTTGACATTTGTTCCTAATGAATCCACACTGACCCTCCTTATCACCTTACATCCCCTAGATACTTTTAAATCAATTTTTTTTTAATACCCTATTCTATCACGCTTCCAAGCACTGCGTTTGGGAACTGGATCATAATTCCCTGGGCCTTTTTTCTAGGTCTATTTTATTGATGGGGTGTGTGTGTGTATATATATATATTTTTTTTTAATAATAAAATAGTTAGTTTTTCTGCCGCTCCTTTGGGCCTCCTTTTCCTTCCATGAATTCTCAAATTGCTAATGGTTTAGTGACAGCTTCAGTTTATTAAGTATACTAAAAATAATTTAATCAGGCCATCAGAAGGAAAAATCCTAACATTTCTTTAGTATTTTTCTTCCTTTCTATTCAAGACACAATTTAACTTGAAATTAAAAAGGAATTTTTTTTTTAATGCCACATCATCTGGTGACATACTGCATGTTGCAGGTCAAAGAGCTTAAAACTGCTTTCCTAAGTTGCTTGCTGAGCTATGTTGAATAGTTTTAGATGGTCTTTTATCAACACAGAAAGTAGTTCTCAAAGTCAAAAATCTGTCTTTCCACCTCCAGTACACACAGGTCACCAAGGGAAACTCAGGAGTGAGGCCTAGAGGGATTGGCAGATTCCGTCTGGGGTGGATTTGCTACTCTGCGGAAGGAAAAAAAATTCACCCCAACTGAGAAGTTAGACCAGATTTCTGGTAGCTTTGTCTCACCACGGTGGCCTGGAGAATTAGAAGCATTCTGATAAATCAGGTCTTTATTATCATAAAGTTGGCCAAAACTTTATTGCTGTTGTTTCCTTTATGAACAAACACACACGGAGAGCCTCTCTGTTCACATTAACAAAACCCTTCTATGGCAAACTCAGGATCTTCAAATGTGCACTCACACCTCCAGAGCTTGAAAGCCCCAAGCTATGAGCAGAGTATCTTTATTGAAAAGAGATCATGAAGCCACCAGATGAGGACAATCCATCCACCCCCAGTGTCCTGATCACCCTCTTAAATGTGTACATGACCACCCGGAGCAATAAAATAAGGACTTCTTGAATCTCAAATGCATGAAACTGCTTGCCCTCCTATTTTCCTGAGCAGGCAGCTGGAATCTCTCTTCATCTCTCTCCTGGTCAACACATTTGAGCTGGGGCAGCAGTGCCTAAGGCTCCTGCTGTACAGAATGTGATGCAGCTAAAGAAACACAGCAAATCCAGGTGGGGACAAAACAACGGGAAGCAAAACAGCACAAAGCAGACCCCTCACTGCCCACAGCAAAGCGGGTGCCTGAGTCAGGACCCCCAGTGCTGCGTGGCTGTGGATCCAGCAAGGCAAGGACTTCCAAAATGCGTATTTGACAGTCAGATCAGCAAGGGGTTTTGTCACAGCATCAGCAATGACAGTTTGTTTAGACTTACAGATAGGGGCTGTTTTATCTGTTCAGGAAAGCAGTGAAAACTGGACTAGAGGAGCTGGTCAGCTCCCCAAAGCCTTACCCCTACAGACTTGTCAGTCAGCCAGAGCCTGGGGAGCTCCAAACCCACTCTCCCAGTATTTCCCATTCAGCTATAAAATCACAGGAAGCCGGTGAAGGGACAGTGCCAGGGGCATCAGTTTCCATTTCTGAAGGGCTCCTGGAAGAAATGTCAGTCTGCTCAGCCTTCAGCCTCTGAGTTGTAGGGAGCTGAAGAGAGATGGGACCAGGGAATACTGCAGCAAATGTAATCTGTGGCCTTCGGATGAGGGCCACAGCCATTAAATGATCCCCCAAGAGTGAAACTCTGCAAAGCCTGGCTACAAACACAAGAGATCTAGTTCCTGGATGAAGCACTTTGTCCTTCCCTAATCAGTAATCCTTTTCAAGGCAAATTAATGTAGAATAGAGCTACTAGGGTGCTAGAATGGCTCTTTGAAGAGTTTCCTCCTCCGAGTTTGCAGAAGCTTAGAATAAGCTCAAGACCAGGGTATCTGCTCCACACCTGCCATTCTCATTTCACAGCTGGATCCCTCAGGCTTCTGAAGCAGCAGGAGTAGGAATGGGACAGTAAAGAAAGCACAATTTATCATAAGCAACAATTTACTGTGAATTTGAATGTCCTAAAGTCGCAGTGGCTGCAAAAACAACACAAGGATTAGCTGCTTCAACAAACATACACATTGCATAAAAATTCCCATTATTATTTGTTTCCTAAGAATAATGCTAAGGTAATTTCTTTCCTTTCTTAAAATTTTAAATAACCAATTTTTTCTACTTTGTCCTTATCCAAACAGTTCTCCAACACTCTTTAATGATCGGACCACTTCTGAAAAAGTTCAATTTGTATGTAAAGCTTGCTGCAAAGCAAGTTGTGAAGAAGTAACATGGCACTGTAATGAAATTTGACATTTTCCTCATTTTCCTACTTTCTTTTAACCAATCTCACATGGTGCTTTACATTTTGTTACGATGTTTTCATGCAATGCAGAATCTCAAGTAACAATGACCCACCCAAATTCCCAACGAGTTAAGCACATGCATAGGAAGCAATTCAGAAACAAGCAGCAACACTAAGAAAAAAGCCATTAAACATGAAGAGAAAGCTTTTACCAGGGCATAGGAACAGGTCAAGTTGTGCAAAAAGGAAATATACGCAGCACTTTAATGGCCTTAAATGCATCAGTAATTTTACAGCATTTGCTTTTTTTTTTCTTTTTTTTCATAGTGAAAGGATGTACTCAGTACCTAAAAGCTACTATATTTTACTGGAAAAATGAGTGACCACTGTTTACTACTAAAAAATCCACGTACTAGGTCCACAACAATAAAAAAATAGTATTTACTTCTAATCAACCAGCTAAAAGGCTTTCCTATATTTCAAATATATATTTTTCTGAAATTTCATCCAAGATTCCTCACTGTCATTTTTGAGAAATTACAGCA
Source organism: Oriolus oriolus (assembly GCA_013400235.1). Lineage (NCBI taxonomy): Eukaryota > Metazoa > Chordata > Aves > Passeriformes > Corvidae > Oriolus > Oriolus oriolus. The sequence continues at coordinate 273,486 of VXBT01006918.1, read as the reverse complement.
GATTACTAAGAATCTCTATCCATGATTGAAAATATTTTTTGTATAACAATGAAGTCATTACTCTTTTTATTTCTGTAAATTCCATGAGAGCGAGAAACAGAAGCACAATAAAAAATCTCTTTCATAACAGTTGATTAGAAAATATGGCCTGCAGAAGTCTAGCTCTCTTTGCACTTTGCACATTAAGAATCCAAATACGTTACCAAAGCTGGGATTTTAACCCCCCACAGCTTTAGCGCAAAGAAGCACATTAATAAAATACAATTTAGATTTGCATTTTTTAATAAGCAAGGGGATCAAAGAAAATATGAATGCTGAAGGGATGTTAACTCATGTGCAAATTCAAACATCAAGGTATACTACAGAATGAAGACACGTTTGCACTACAGCGAGCGTAGTAAGGCTTTCCAAAAGTTCTGGCGAACAAAATGAACTCTTTCTGAACTGTTTGCAGGCACGCAGTGAGTCTAGGAGAGCAGCAGATGCACTGAAGTTGCACCAAATATTTTGTGTATTTGATTCTGAATGTGTTAATGGTTGATGGCAAATTAGCCGGGATGGCGGAGGACCAGCAATGAAAGGATTCATCTTTCTAATAACCAGTACTGTTCTCATTAAAGACCCTGAGCTGTTTCTACATGAATGCATGAGTGTCTTAACAGACACGTATTTCCACGCAGACAGCAGGATGGCCCCTCTCACGGAGGGGGCCACACTGCTGTAATTTACTGGGTGTAACCAGGGTCAGGTCACACAGATTGGTCTGGCTGGTGCACAGCTCTGCTGAGGCCCTGCCATTAAAAAGGGCTCTGTCTGCACATCCTCACACCCCACAAGGAGGCTGAGATGTCTCCCAAGCAGCAGAATGCAAACCAGCACCAACATTTCAGCTGTTCCTATGCACCCGGGGCAGTGACAGGTACATAAAGGGACATACAGCTGTTGAAAAGGGCACCAAGAAAACAAGGGGGAAACAGCCTTGACAGGCTAATGACAAACATTCTTTTCTGTAAAACTGTTTTACATTTTTTGAAGAATTGAGTTCATAAGCTTTAGCTGCCTCCAGGCGTGACCAGCATTTACTCATCAGATCTCCACAGGCCTCGATGACCTTGGCAGTCTTACAAGGATCATATTTTTACATGGATGAACTGCTTCTGAACAATTTCTCCAACAGGATTTCTATCAATGTCAGGCACACTTCTCTTTTCATTCTACTTCCCTTTCCCTGATTAAACACATCTATAGTGGACATTAAAGAGAAGAAAACAAGTGTTCGCCAACATGCAGATTCAGTAAAATTCAATCAATCAATCAATCAATCAATCAATCACAGAACTAAAACAGTGTCTGCAGTTATCACACCCTTCTCCGCAGTTATCACACTCCTCACTGTTGCATGCTTTGTCCCTCCGCCTGTCCTGGTGATTTACTTTGTAAGTTCATCAGGACAGGGTTTATCTTTTAGCTGTGTTTGTGCACAGCCTGGCAGAATGAGCGTTACATAATAACCATGATTCACATGTGGATCATCTCTATCACTCTCAGAAAGAGCGGCAGACAAGAACACCTTCTGAAGGAACCACTTTCAACACTTCAGTGTCAGCATGCAGCAGCGGTCTGTGCTTATTTTAAACTTCCAGCCCAGGAGTTTCCCATGAATTTTGAGGGAAAACGGCTTGATTTAATTGGTGTATACAATGAGCTATATTCTCTGCTTGCAATTAGACTCAAAAATTCAGAGTAACTTTTTTGTTCAAAGAGATGTCAAATTCTGTCTCATTTCATAGACTTTTCCTATCTTCAGAAAAGACCAACACAGAACAAGGAATCTGATTTACAGCTCCTTAAGCATCACACTGAGAAAATGAGGTTGGTATTTACTCTTTGTCAGTATAAGCAATGCATAACAGAAACCTATATATTAAATGGAGGAAGAAGTCTGTTCTAGTGCCCATGGAAAAGCCTCTACTCAAACACAAATACTGACTTTAAAAGCAGAATTCAAGATTTAGTTCTTAATTAGCATTGTCTACACTGTACTAACAGCAAATTAATTTGATGCCATGTCACATACACACCCATCTTGCTCCAGTGAGTTCAGTGGAGAGGAAGAAGGCAAAAATGTCCTGGAAAGCAGCTTTTATTGGTTGCTGTCAGACAAGGATTGATGGACAACTGCTCTGATTCACTGCAGAAATCCTTCTATTCCTAAATTCCTAACACATGCATAAATCATAAGAGGCTGAACAGAGCGATTACTCTATATCTGAAGGGGTTTTTGTTCTTTTTAGTGGAAAATAAACTTGGACAAAAACATCACCAGAAAAACTTGTAAAAGCTTGCCCTAATGATTCCTATTTCCAATAATACATTTATTAGGTCATGTTTCCAGTGATAAAAATACAGTAACAAATGGACAAATCTGCCACTTTGAAAGCAATAAATGAGTTAAATTTCTCAATTCAACAATAAGTCAGCTGGTGCCCTGTGAGAATTTTAAAGCTTGGCTGCCTGGCTGTAAGGTGTCATGGGTATCTCATCTCTGGTATCACATGGCACAGCAATCATCTGGGTACAAACTTGTATCACTCACTGGGTCAGACCTATCAAGCTTTATAGGCTTGGTAGAAACAAAGGGCTATAAAAACCAACTTGGGTTTATGAACCTGGCCCTCAGAAAGTAAGAAATAAACATTTATGCAAATCAGTTTCCAGTACAATGGCTGAAAATAAGCAACAGACAATTAAAAAAAAATGGTGCTTCATCGTACTATTTGATATATTTTAAATATTTTGTGGTATGCACTGTTATATGTCTTATTCAAGAGGGGTTCCATTCAGCTGTTGAAACAATACAGTATAGTAATACGAAATCTTAACAAAAAAAGCTGGTTTAGCTCAGCCAAAGGAGAAAACAAAAAACCCCCACAAAATTCTAATTTTTTTGTAAAGCACTATCACTAGATACAGAGCATGAATACTGAATTGTAAACTAACTAGAATAACAGAAGCACCCTTTTAATGAATGCAATTCATCATGACAGTGTCAATGTGATTCATGTAATGGGGCCACGTGTCAGAAAAAAGGAAATTACAGGTCATTAGGGTAAGTTAAAATTATGTAATGGATTTGAATTATTTTCTTCATTTTGCTAAGAATTTCTCAAATTTTTCTTTTAATATTTTATGTTTTCCTTTAAAATCTCACCATTCTTCTAGACTCCAACCAGTTTTAGCTTGGAAAATGACAAGCATGAGTTGTAAGTCTTTGTCTGATTATATAACATCTGTATCAATTAGAAAAGGAATGGAAAACCCTCATGAATCTGCTATGAAAAAACCCCTTCTTTTTGTTAATATAACTATACACACAAGCCCCTTTTTTCACCACAGATTTTTAGTAAACATACAGCTGGGTAAATTTTGTGCCTTGGAGATACAAACAAAAAATGACAAGCAAGGCAAGGCACAAGAGTTTAGAGGACAAAAATGAAGATTTTGTAGGCAGAGGAGGCAGCTTAGGGATAGTACAATATAAAAGAACAAAATCAGAAGACCATATAAAAATGTGATTTATCCTAAGGTCTTAGTTAACACTGCAGATAAATGGACCTAGGCATTGTCCCAAGCCTTAAAATAATGTCCCAAAGATTAGAAAAATTACTTTTTTGTGGATCCCCAAATCCAAATTCTAATAAAGCTCTTAATGTAACTTCATGCACTTTTAAGAAAATGCTTTTATGCATTTTAGAGGAGAAATTCCAATCAGTCTTGAATGATGTCCGAAGTAAGTTTGAAACTTATATTTTCATCCAGTTAATAATTCATCAGTCAAAGCCATGTCCCCAGCCTGACAGAGTTCCCAGTAACATTTACAGAGGAAGCCAAGGTTAATTTTTTCAAATGTGGACAGTTTAAATGAACTCTTACCCAATTTAAGTCTTTTCTTCTTAAAATGGCCATGACAGTTTTTCAAGGAATCAAACTTGAAAAGGCTGAATACTTCACTTGCCAGTGGTGAAACAATGATCCATAAACCATAAACTAATACCCAACTTTATATAGCATAACAAAGACTACTTTTAAGCCTACTTTGCTGTAAGAGCTATAATTCTAAATGGGTTATAAATCAATGGCCATTGTACAGTTTTTAAAAAAATATATATACTGTCTTTAAGCCACCATACATTTAGAAATTTCAGAGCAGTATGGACCACTAGGCATGCAGCCATACACAGATTTATGGTACTCTTATGCCTACTGTTTTTAATTAGTTACTGTTTTAACATGTTCTCTTTGAAAGCAGAAAGGCATATGTCAATAACAACCAGGAATGATTAATTCTGTTACAGGATCTTAATTTACTAAGCAGGTAACATGAATTTGTCTAAGTTGAGTCCTAAGGATATTATGAATGTTAATAGATGGCCAGGTCACTGTCTGCTTTAATTTGATAAACATGGTGATGTTTTTCATTATTAAAATGTGGTTCCCTGAAGTACAGATTTAAAAAGATGAAAGAATAAAGCAAAGAGAGATTGATGAGATTCAGCTTTGTGCTGCACTGCCTAGAAGTAATCTCAATGGCATACAATCCAGGACTGCTTCAGAACAAACAGATGAAATATTTGAGTAGAACAGGCCTCCAGTAAGGTGACCTCCTTCCAGGTGTGCACTGTAGTGAGAGAACTCCAGGGAGGAAGGAGTCGAGTGCAGGATATCTGCAGGCAAGGGGTGTGAAGCCAAATTGCAGCACCAGGTTAATCACAGAGACAGGCAGCGCCCTGCCAAGAGGTCTGGTGGCATCAGGTCTGCTCTGTGGGTCTTTAATTATTAGCTCCAGGACCCAGGGAACAGTCAGTGCCCCAATCAACCAGAGACAGAGCACTGAGTGCATGCTAAGTGAAACACGGCCTCAATAGAACAAAGATATATAAAATTCATTGGCATTTGGGAAAATTATTTCAGTGGTTTTGGATCCTGTAACAATTCATAAGCAGCTGATCAGATTCCTACTTGTCATTAATATTCTTCTATGGCAATACTATTTAAAAACTCTCTTTGCATGCTCTTCAGTATTCCAGCTTGGAATGATATGTTACTTTCAAGAATAGCCTTTCAAACAAACCTACTCTGAAAAGTAAGGCAAACCACTTTGTGGCTGAGATATCAGGTATCTCCATCCATGATCAAAACTCATGGCTACAGAGCTGCCTTTTCTTTTTTAAGACTGTTCAGTTAAGCCATCCTTGGACTTGGAATGAAAAAACAAACAAACAAACAACCCCTAAAACTTTACTGGCCAAAATTGCACATTTTTAACAAAATGACATTTAACAGATCATGTTCTTGTTGTGCATAAATGCATCAACATATGGAGACACCCACACATACACACACTAGGTATCCAGTGGAATGTGAAACTCACCACTCTGCTGTCCAGTAACGTTTTGTAACCGGGATTAAGTGCAGTGGGACTTTACATTGTCCAGCTGCTACAGCAAATGAGCTGATAACGCTGTTCCTCCACTCCCTCATAAGAATGTAAGTACCAAAGCACAGCAGTCTCTGCTGTAACATGGAGTACAGAGGGACACTGAGAGACAATCGGAGGGGGAGCATGAAAAATGGCAGAGGGCACTTAGTAATGAATAAAGAAAAAAAAACCCAACGCTGCTAATTTCCCAAGGGGTGGGTATATTTAACTGTCACATCTGGAACCCATGTTTAAGTATCATTAAGGGAGCTGGTTTTCAAAGAAAGTTATAAACTGAAGTGTTCTGAAATCACTCTGCAGCACTGTTTACACAGTAGAGTGGCTGTAGGTTTTACAGCTGTGAGTTGGATACCGACAGCCACAGGAACCAGTAACCCCACAGGGATGCTCACACTGATGTTCTCCCCGCCACAAAAAGAGATGCTCACAAAAGCAAAGCAGCTTAACACCAGCCAATGAGTCTGAAAGTCTCAGACACAGTTCTAGAGCTATTAGTACAACAAGTCTCTCCTGGGCCATTAAAAAACCACCTCAAAGTACTGCTTTACAGGTTCTCATCATGATAAGTACACTTCAGGCAAGGGAGTGGCTGAAAGAGCCGAAAAGGACAAGAGCAGGAGTTTCAGTGGTGTGGCATTTGAAACACACTTCACATACAAAACAGTCTTTGTTTTCAGAGGTCTACCAAAATGTAGGTCTCAGTTCACTCAGGAAAATTTTTCCTCCAAAAAACATCTTCTGAAGGCATTCAAGGTCACCGGGAAATCTGAATTGGTAAAAGGCCTCAAGATTCAACCTTTATTCATCTATGCCTATGTGCACATCACACTGAATTCAAAAGCCCCAAAACAAACAAACAAGCAAAACTCAGTAGCTTTTTTCAGAGAGGTCAAAAGCTCTTTTGATTCCAAACAGATTGGTGAAGTGCTCTGGACTGCTCATGTAAACATCTTTAGCATTATGGTAAAGATGAAAAGATAGAGAGCGGCAGACAAGGTGCAAACAAAGACACTGAATTTCTTTTGCAAATGCACATGTGAGTTCAGCATGTGCTAGTTTGCTCTGAGCTATGTTAGGTCATGCTGTGTGACACACATTTGATTTGATACAGGATTTAGGACACACCTACCAAAGTATGTTTATAAACTGCCTGCAGAACTAGTCAACTGAATTTTGCCGACATTTGAAGTAGATGTGGGATGTTTATTTGTAGACCCAAAAGCTCACCTAAGTCAATGAATGTTGCTGGATTCATTTTTTTTTTAATAGGAGAAACAACTGGTGTTCATTGTATTGCCATCATATTTATCACTATTTTGTCTGAAAATTGAACTTGGGTATCAAGACTATTAGCATAATACAATGCAACATATTTGCTTAATTATTACTTTTAAATTGTAACGTGTCAGAGAAAACAAGACGAATTAAAGCCCAGAACGAATTGATCTGTTTACATGTGTACACAGGAACGCTGGAATGAATGACATTGCCATTATAAAACAACATTTACGCCTCAGTAAATGAGGTGTTGCACTCTATTGGAAGAATCACTATATCTTGGAGACAGCAGCACACATTGTTTGTGTTTATAGAAATTCCTACTTTCATTTCCATCTAGTACTGCATGGTTCTGGACCAGCCAATTTTTGCCTGATGAAAAGGTGTTCCAAGTAACACCACCTACGGGCTTTCATCTGTTTAGAGACTTATTTTGTGTCAATGTCCTCAGAAAGGAGACAAACAAACAAAACCAAAATGTATTGGAAAGGATTACTCCTGTATAAAGGTAGTTTAACACACACTCCCATCTTCCTTGGGTGTGGTATCCTAGTCTGGATTGTGTCCATGCAGTCAAGGACCCACAAACCCCTTTCCTTGTGGTATTTCTAGAACGAGGTACCACACACAGCCATGTTAGAGCTGAACTTCTCAGGCTGCAAGAAGAGAACATGCTCTGCCAGTGACGTCTGATGGGTGAGGGTAATCTGTCCAATTTTAATTTAGTTGACATATCAGGTTAGATTTTTAATTCTGTGTTTATCTGCAGACAAAAGACGACATTCTTAAAAACAAGCCTGAACTGTTCAAGTGAAACAGAGATCGAAATGCTAATTGAGTCTTCTCCCAGAAAGGTTTTGCTTAGATCTGTGAGAATACAGAAGGCCAGTTAATCGAAATACATGCAGTAAATTTTGTTTATTCAGTTCAAATCATATAGACAGGTTAATTAAAAATTCACAAAGGCTTTGTTTTCTCTGTATCAAGCCTAAGGGTTCTTAGTGTTGTGTTTAAACAGGTGCATATAAGAGCAATGAATACGATATGATATGTATCCTGAAAGAGGAATTTTAAAAGAAAATCAATATCCCAGGCAAGAGAATAAATGGAATTTATCACTTGTGCATGCAAATGAGAGGGCAGTTGGGATAAGAGCTAATGCAAATTTCTTATTCCTTTTGTAGTCCAGTCCGCTCCGAGATTTCAAATTTCAGCAGCTATAATGAGCTGATAGAGATCTGTATCATGATGTGCTGGGTTTGGCCCCAGCACACACGAGCAGCATGTGAGAGGTAGTGCATCCCTCCCCCAGTGCACTGGGGCCACCTTGCCACAGGGCAGGAGGCCAGGGGCCAAACAGAGCTACATTCTGCCCCTATTGAGCCCAGAGAACAATTAATGCACTGCCAAGGAACAGGTAAGTTTGGGTAAATTCCTTTTGGAATTCATCTGGGATAACAGAACAGCTCAGTTTGGAAGTGACCTTGAAGGATCATCTGGTGTAACCTTACTTAAGCACACTCAGGACTGGAGTGAGTGTCACGAAGAGACTGTGCCTTCCAGAGGTACTACAGGTCTGACACTGAGACCAGCTCCAGTGGAACCTGGTCTTTCCACACCCTGAAAACACCTTTTAAAAGCAAATAAATTTTCTTCTAATTTGAGATGTATAGCTATAAGTAATTATCTATTCTTTTGTCCAAATCCAAAGTATGTAGGCTCCCAAGAGGATGAAAACATTGGGGCTGGAACAGCAACTCAAGAGTGCAGGTACATTTTGTTTTCAAATCACATCATTTTTTCTCCCCTTTTTTACAAGTACAAAATTTTACTATATACAACCCACTTTTTACCATTTCTCTGACACCATAACAATATTAAAAAAACAAGCAAGAACAATTAATATCCTAGCAAGCACAGACAATTCTGCTACTACAGGCTGAGCTGGAAGCTTTCTTTTGCAAGAGAGGAATTGGACCCATTAATTCTTTCAGATTATAAACTTTTATGAAAATAAAAAGCACACTGAGAGGAAAGTGGTACACCAGGTTACCTCATGTCATACTTCTCAATAAAAGCAATGGTTTTTTCTAGAGATATTCAACAAACCAAGCTCATCTTGAGTTAGTGGTAGCTGGGCAAATATGGCAACTCTGAAAATCACTTTGTTCTGAGTACCTCGAGAGGAACTGAAATGCATATCTTCACAAACACAGTCTTGACAAATTTGTCCACTCTTTCCCAGCCCTTATAGTTACAAAGATAACCTCCCAAAAGCTAAGTGCAGGTAAAGCAAATGCAGAATTGCCTTGCTGAAGCTGCTGGGGTGGAGGTGTTTGACACAAATCAAAACCCCAACCAAAAAAATAACTGAGGAAAGAACACAACCACCTCTCAGCTGCTGCTTACAGCTTTTAACGTGGAAAAACACCCTAAAATTGACAACACTCCTGTCACAACACGGATGCTATTAAGAACTATGCAGGGCTGCTGCAAAGCTTTCAAAAGTCATGCCATTTTCATGCTGCTGTAAACCGGGGAATCTGGGAACTGAAGCACAGGTTAGCACCAATTTCACTTTCTGAAGGGAGAAAAACACAGCAGAATTGGGGCCAGAGGAGTCTGAAGTGGCTGGGACCCCTCCTTTCCAACTCCACAAAATAAAGCAAGATTGAACATTAAACAGTCGAGGGGTTGTGATTTTACCCAGTCCAGAAAGACTGAGGAAAAGGTGGAAGTGTGAAGGCGGAGAAATAATCTGAGAAGGACACTTCACCGTCCATTTCAGGGGTGGGTAGGCAAATCTGAGAATACAGATAGAAGAAAGTGCAAAGATGCAAAAGAGCTGCCAAAAGATGTGCAATCTTTTAGAGATTAACACTTGAGAGTTTGTGTCAAATCTAGGCTTAGAGGGAGCTCCTAAACAAAAGCTGGCAGAAGTTAAAATGCAAAGAAGGAAAATTACACCCCCTCTGCACTGTCAGGTCAAACTTTTGGGCCTTGGTTTCTTAACTTTAAATGCAATTCTCTCCTAGCAGCCACCTAGAACCAGTTTTCCAGCAATCTTTCAAACATATCTGTGCTGGCTTGCAGCTGAAAACTAAGCACTTAATCCAGAATTCCCAAATTCCAGACCCCTGCTCAGCTGCTACTAAAGAGACACACAGAGTCTATAAGCACTTTATTTACAGCTCCAAAGTTTTCCAGTGTTTGAGGTTAGACCTTGGGCTTTTGGTCATGGCCAGATTGCCTCTCCCATGTTGTTAAACTGCATTCCAAGTTCAGTCTCTGCACTTGTCCATAACCTCACTGCTAATGGGCAAAGCAGCTTTCCATTTAGTTGATAACAGTGTCCCTCAAGATCCACAAAGGAAATGTTCTCTCTCTCTTAGACCTAAGAAGCTTAGAGTCTACTGGAATTTTATTTGAACTTGCTTAATAAACTGTGTGCTGTTAAAATGTGGTCATTTTAACACGGCGCCGGGACAGAAAATGAGATGGTGACAGTCATCCGATTCAATTATTCCTGTTAAATGCAAAGGCAATCCTTGGAGCAGAACTGGAACTGTACTCCACTTCCCCAGGAGAAGGCTGACCACTAGGTTAGAGAATTGTTATCACTCTTACATCCTCTCATCTTCTTTTTGTCACAGGGTGTAAGTCATTATGTGGACATAGGGCCTAATTAATTTTGCTACCGTGACATAATGCAAATGTCCAAACACATTTATGCAGTTTCCGAGTAGGGGGAAAAAAATTTAAGAAAGGAGGATACTTGAACCTAGCAAAACTACCCTCCCCCTCAAGTTCTTGAACTGTATCCATCACAGCACTGTCTCAACACTTGAGGGCACAGGAAAATCCTGATTAAATGGCCAGGGCTTGGAAGAAATCCAAAACATCAAACCTCAAGCTTAGTTAAAAAGTATCTACTATTGTGTAGGACTTATTCTCAGTCCAATGCAGATCTTAAACTAAAATAAAGACAGAATTGTACATTGCTTGTTCAAAAGAAAAGACCTTACTTTTTGGGTACAAATTGTATGTGACTTTAATAGTATGAATTCTGTCAAGTTGTCCATAGAATAAATCTGCACACAGTTCAACATAACATGTGCACATTAAATAGGATTTGGCATTAAAAGACCCAACATTGAATGGAAATCGAAAATAAATGCCCACATTCTCCCCAGAAGACTATTCACCCCAAGGCCTTAGGCATTAATTTAAGTGAATGAGGAAGCCACTAGGGCAGCTGTCGGTAGCTTATTTGATTTGTGAATAAACAATGGCTTCATTTTAAATGCTATTTACTCCTACTACATACTAATGTCAGAATCGAAAACACAAAAAAGCACAGACTATTCAAAACCACACATTTTTAAAAAATCTTTTATACTGCAAAGTTCTTCATTTCATCATGGCAGGAAAATAAAATTATAAGAACTTCTGCTGCATTACTAATTTTAACTGCTGCTAATGTTAAGGCCTGAGATTGTATCTTAATTGATATTGTGCATTTGGCTGTTTATTAATGAGAACTTAGGGTATCATAGGTCATTCCAATAAAATCTTTGGTCTTGTCAGCTTGAATTATGTATCTTTACATCTGCAGAAAACAGTGGCAACATGATAATTACAGTAGTTGATACATGTTGTTATAACTTGTTAGTACAATCAGGTACATCATGTCCTAAATGCAGATGCCAATCCAGTCTGGCACTAATAATCCATCAAACAGATTATTAATTAAGAACAGTTTCTATGCAAGGAGGAGCATTTAGCTGCACAATGAATTTTCAGATTTGAGCACAGCAATTTCTCCTTGATATTATGAAGACTTAATTACAACACAAAACCATCTCCCTGGTACTCCAAGATGAAAATGGAGACCTTTACCCTATACATCCATATACACAATGCTGAACTTTATGTGGAGGTGTGCCTGTGGGTTTTCAGATAATTACACACAGAACCTCATTCAGCTATTTAGGTTTCATCTGAAACATCCTTATAATACCAGGATTCACATTTATTTGTAGGTTTTATGCTGGGCAGGGTTCAGAAAGAAACTGCCTAGAAAGATGCAGTTCTATACAGCCTTTCTCTAGCAGAACATCCACACTAAACACTTCTGGGTTTCCATCTAACATTGTAATTTAAAAGACAACGAAGCCCAGCTGCCCCTTCCTACACTCAGGTTCTATTTCACATATAGACATCTTGTCCGGTGATCAGACTCTTGCTTGACATGTAATAGAGGTATGGGAGTCTAAGAAAAGACAAAGAATTTACATAAAAAGAAAGGAACTGTTCCAAACAATAAGCAAATTGTATCTGCTCATGAATGCAAAATCTGACTATAAAGCAAGCCGAGTGCACAAGTTAAATATGCCTTTGTGCAACTGGCACTTAAAACAGCTGATAACCCAGGACGAAACTGTCACTGAAAGCACTGCACAGACAGTCGGTGGATAAATTGTTCTTGAACAATTTCTCCAATATACATTAAGCACTAAGAGGCTCGTTTTTAACACACACACCATTCAAGTTCAGCCTTCTTGGTTTTCTTGGCAAATATGGATATTCAGGCTTGCAAAGGAAAAGGGAAAGGAAGTCCCACTGAGCAGTTCCCATGCTGATCTCTGCTTCTAAGATGCAAATCTACAAAAACTGCACTGAGATCCAAAAAGTGCTGTGAATTTACAATCTGTAGTAGCAGAATCCAGCCCTATATATCCAAAGCCGTTGCCTCCGAAGGCCTGAGCCCCCAGATACACTACATAGGAACAAATATTTTTACATTATTCATTTACATTCACTCAGGCTGTCCAGCACAAAATACCAGGGTCTAGAGAAAAAAAAAATGCACAAAGACAAATTGTAGGTACTCGCGTCCATGTGCAATGAACCAGGCCAGCAGCTCAGGGTATTTCCATGCACAAATCAGCTGTGCAGCACATGTGGAGGGAGGGAATCCAGCACTTCCCGGTGTCTGCTGTGCGTGGCTATACCAGATCTCATGTGCACACCAGTTCCAGCTGGGCTGCCAGATGTCTGAGATTTATGGACATATGGCAGGCCACACGGTAGCATCTAAACTTTTAGGACTTCCACAAAACCCAGACTAATCCATTAAACTCTTGAAATCTACATGAACAGTACAGTAGGGGGAAAAAGGGAGTATGCCCGGGAGTATGTCCAGGAGCATGCAGATGACTGGTGCCTGACATGGATTAATGGCCCAAACTATCTGCAGTCTCATATTCACTGAGAAGTCATGAACTCCTCTACTTTTTCTTTCTGAGTTATGAAGGAGAGTTCACCAGGCTGTAAAATGTTGTATTTGATACATCAAAAGTGTATTGGCTGTAAGCATGTTTTCTTCCTCAGGTATTGCTCAAGTGGTTCCATGTTACCTCCTACGTGGGCTGATATTTAGCAAAGGAGGTGCAAAGGAGCCCCAGTTGAGCAGAGCTGGTGTATTATGGACAAAAAATCATTTGCATCTACAGTAAAAGATGAAGACAAGAAAAGAAGGTGGAGTGGGTTGCTTGAAAAATTTCTCTCTCATTTATGGCCTCAGACCTACCCTTGTGATCACACTACACAATGTTTCAGCACATTACTTCTGGTGAGCCCCAGTGGCTGTCTGGGGGCACCCTCTGGGGAGCAGCATCAGGCAGGGCAGATTACATCTGCCCTTAACTTTTGAACCACAGCTTTCTGTGCCAGGCTGCAGAGAAACACAGATCACAGCTGGGGGAGGAGTTTCTGGCCACTCATAGGACTTACCAGAATGATGTTTCTAAAGCATCTGTGTTTTCATTTCCTATTTTGGTTCTAGTGTTTAAGAAAAAGAATTCTGCTTCTGGGTTCTCGGATTCCAAAAATTAAGCACTGAGTCTGTATTTCAGTACCTAAACAGAGCTGGCCTGTTTCTCAGTATCATCAAAGCTGTACACTTTCAACCAGTGCTTTTCAAGTTCAGCTGTTCTTTCCCAGTCTTCAAAAATTATTCATCATTTTCCTTGCATAAAGAATGCTCAGATTAGTAAGACAAGGAAGAAATGCCCTTGTAAAAGAAAAAAGAGGGAGGAACATACAGACACCACACTCACTCAGACCCTAACAACAGACCTTTTCATTAATTATCTTCCTAATGATGCATTCTCGAACAATACTGCAAAATTTCCTTCAAAAATTAAGCTACTCACTGGGGAAAGAGTGCATTTTATCTTGTTCCCTCAAGAACTCTGAAGCCATCTTCCTCATATTTATATTCTAATCTTTCTATGCTCACTTGTAAAAGCTGATAATTAGGAAAGCCTCTTTGATGGCCAGAAGCTGCACACTATTTCTGTGTGCATGGTAACAGCATGAATCACTGGCTGCACTAATCCTGTAAGAGTGTTAAAGGTCCCATGTGACACTTACCCTGAATGCTAAACCTGTCCTATATTATGCTATTTCCCACTAATCCTGAGAAAATTAATGTTAATTTATCATGAAAAAAGGTTAATTATACATTTACTTCTGATTTAGCCACATTACACCAGACTCACAAATAATACTGGGGGCTTTTGGTTTTTGTTCCTTTCTTTGTTCTTTTTTTTTTTTTTTAATGGAAGTTTTCTCTTTCAGCCTGCAATCAGGGACTACATCCCAAAATCATACCAGGCTGGGAGGCAGTGTTCCAGAGGCAGGACAATATCAAGAGCCACTGGTAATTCTAATGATCCCTCTGATTCAGTTTGTAGAAACTTTAGCTTTTGTTCTTTGAGCAAAACTCGCAAACAGTGTCTGATTCATTGCTTCTGCTGGTGGTTTTCAAGTATACATTGAATGCCAACTCTGGTTCAGAAAACAGATTCAAGATATTTAATTGCCTATTCATTGCTTAATAAAGTAATAACTTATAGAATAAAGTTTGCTCCTTTAAGAAACACTTTACTGTAATTAAACCACAGCATTTACTTGAAAATCAAAAAACCCAACAACGACATCCTACATTTTGAATGATTTATTAATATGAGTAGACTCTAATCTCTAAGTACAATCCTGGCATTTTACCCAAAGTCCTGCAATAGTTGCACTGCACACCATAGGAACAAACTTTGAGAGATTGCCAGGAGACAGCACCAGTGGCTGCCCCATTGCTTCCAGACAGAAACCCACAAGAAAAGCAGTAATGTACATCACTAACATTTCCGTCACAGAAGTTAAAACGTAATTGATCATAAATGGGAGAAGTCAAACAGACATAAAGCATGTAATTTACATATATCTCAGTGTTTTCTCTGGTCAACCTTAACTTCTCCTGCATCACTATTTATAATTAAATGAATACTTTTACCAACAGGATGTGGATGGGGTCAAACTAATATTACTAAAATAGCATTTACATTTTTCCTTATTTCTACATTAGATACGCCATCATAATGGGTGATGAAAAACCATCTCAAATTCAGCTGCTTTTTAGAAAATTTATAACAACCAATTATTAAAGACAGGGTCTATCCTATTTCCTGGATCTTCCAATAGCCTTTTGAAACCATTTCTCTGCTTAATATCCTATAAATTTTTCTTAGAAACATTCTTCAGTGTCTGTGATAGGAAAACTGTGTGGAAAATCAATAGTCTCCATACTTCTTTGCCTGCAATATGTTATATATCAAAATCCTCTTTTATAAAAGTCTAAAATGAGCTAAAACTGATTCAATTTGAAGATTCAGAATTCAAACTAATAGGTTTTAATTTAAGAAAGTATCTGACAGTGTGAATAGGCAAACAAATGGATTAGATTCTCTGGTTTTATTCCTTAGGCCATAAGTGTTAATCTCTCAGCAGAACCAACATAACACACCACTATAGATTATCAAAAGTGACTACTTGCTGCCATGAATTATTCATTTGAAAAGTTATGCACCACTGATAATATGAATTATATTTTGAAAATATTCATATAACATTTTAATAAGCTTTAAAAATGATTTCTTTCTCAATGTTTAAACTTAAAATAATATTTAGTATCTCAGAAGGAGTTACGGCTTTACTGGATGTGTTCAGAAGTCCTGCCATAAGGTATCTAAGACTTAGGGGCAACTGATCATGTAAATGCTCTGTAAGATGTACTTGCTCCATAAATTAAAGGTAATACATGTACATATCTCTCAAAGGCCTCTAATCAAATTAACTCCATGCATGTAAAGAGCTGGTCCTGTTAAAATGTATTTACAAGATACTCTAAAACTGAAATCAGTAAGGTTTCCATTTCTGTGTTTGATTTGTCGCTGAGCAAGGCAACACCTCCTCTCTCCCACCTTAGCTGTCCACTGTAGGAGTGGACACATCAACGTTTTCTTTTCCTTCCTTTTGCTTTCATTGATCTCCAGTGGAAAATCTTAGCCAGTCCTCCTCCTCCCTACTCCCTCCTCAGCAGGTTCACCTGCCCTCAGCTTCCAGCACCATTTTGACACTGATGAATCACCAATCTTGACTCGCATCTTTCATTTCCCCTACGTTGCAAGCTATCTCCCTTCTCTGCCTGCTTCCCAAACACACAATTTTGATGTCAAAGCCAGCCTCTTGAAAATTGAACTTCTTATCTTTTCTTCCAATTCCCCCCTCCTTGCCACTGCTGCTGACAATACCACTATCTTTCTCGATTCTTGAGATTTCAAATTTCATGGCCCATTCAATTCTTTTCTCCATGCCTTGATCACAGCTCGAACTGTCACCGTACTTCTCTGATATCTCCAATATGCACCCTGTCCTCTCCAATCCTTCCACTAAAATACTTGTCCAAGGTTTCACATCACTTGCATCAGTTACAGCAAATTCCTGTTTAAGGTCTTATTCCCAATGCTCCAATACATCTAAAATAGAGCTGCTAAAACAATTACCCTCCTTACCTGCACTGACCATTGTAATTGGCCATTGACCATGACTTTTAATGGTCACCCATGAAAAGACAAGTTACATAAAGTTAACCATTACTTTCTTCATTAAGCTCAAGGCTCTGACTCTTCCAAGGTTTAGTTCATC
Source organism: Oriolus oriolus (assembly GCA_013400235.1). Taxonomy (NCBI): domain Eukaryota; kingdom Metazoa; phylum Chordata; class Aves; order Passeriformes; family Corvidae; genus Oriolus; species Oriolus oriolus. The sequence continues at coordinate 256,661 of VXBT01006918.1, read as the reverse complement.
TCCTCTCTTAATTAATTTTACTACACTTTCATTTTCTTCTCCTGTTTCCTACAAATGCACTTACTCTTCCTTCTTGTTATTCCCAATGCTTCATGCATGCCACCACAGCACTGAATATACAAAATATCTTCGTTTCTTCCCTTCCCAAACACCATTTGCTTTCCCTTCCCAAACTCTGTTACGCTTTCTCAGGTATTTCTTCTAAAACTGCTTCCTTCAACCTGAAGTCAACCACTGGAACATAATCCCTGCCTTTATTCTGAAAAAGGAAGTAAGCATCCTAATTGAGCCACTTCTTATTCTGTCCAGAACAGTTTTGCCTGGAGTTTTTCCCTTTACGAGAGTGACACCTTCAAAGATTTTTAAAAAAACTCACAACCAAACACAAAGAACCTCAAAACCTTCCCCGCCTAAACAGAAATAATCAGTTTAATTCACTGTGTATCTCACTGAAAAATCAATGCTTACTAACAACTAGAAATCAATATTTCTTTAGATAAATCATGAGATGGTAACACGCAAAGCAAAATATTAAATCAATTATTCAAATAGAGGTTACTTTAAAGCCATGCTTTAAATCAAGATTGATTAATTAAATTAATCCACTCTGTCCCAATATAATACCACAGCAGGTTACTTCACTTACATTGCACTGCACACATTCAAAGTCCTTTTTATGAAGTTGCACACACAATTCACCGTGGAGGAAAGCTGAAGAGATTTTATTGCCATCAAACAGATTGATAAACTGAGACAGAGAGATCAGTCAGTGAATCTGTGGCACATCTAAAGCTTTGAATTCAGGTCTGCTGATCAGCCAGCTCTGCCTTCCCTGAAGAACAAGGCTGATGGTCACCAGCTGAGCCTCCTCAAGGACTGTGTCTTTGGTCTGCACTTTTGGACATTGCTACTGAGCCAAAAATTAAACTTGTGAAACTTGAACAAAGCCTACAGGAAGGGGCCAACTTCACCATCATATAGCCATACATTCCAGATCAGTTATTTGAGCATGGATATACAATATACAGAATATACACAGTTCCATGCAAAACATTCTCAAAAATGAGATGCTTACCCCCAAGAAAATTCAACTCCAGGATTTTGCAATATGACAGAAAATATGTAAAAATAAATTTCAGTACAGTGGTCAGAATCTGTTTTTACACCACAAATGCAAGTAAAGCAATAAAAACTAAAGTGTACTGCCCTGCAATTAAGTCTTTTACTATTTCATAATTTCAGAGGTACAACCCCAAATTTTAATAACACAGACATTTAATTCAAAGGTTTTTCTGGCTGTGAGGACTCTATTGGGCACTAAAGCAAGAAGAAAAACAGATCTAAACTAAAAGTGCAGTGAAGTGATTATGATGGTTATGAATCAGCCTTCCATCATTGAGCCACTTTAGCAGCATGTAATAGATTCTGATTAAGCTCTTTAAGCTGAATTACAATGTACTATTAGAAGACTACTCAATTAGTATTTTTCAAGGCCCAGAAGCTAATTTTGCCAGCATCACTAATTTTTACCAAGGTCTGATCAGACCTTACCACAGTGTGCTCAGCAGGAGCCATGAGCCAACTCCAGCTTTACCAGACCTGCTAATAAAAACCTCAGGCTGACACCAAAGCTCAGAGCTCTGTCCCTGTGGGGAAGCTTCACCCCATGTCACAGGTGACAAGATTCCAAGACTCCCCATGGGAATACAGCCATCATATTCTTGTAAGAGACTGGAGTTCGCCATTTCAGAAGCCCTGTACTACTGTAAGGCTGTTAGGTGCCATCACAAACATTGAGAAGCCGAGACAAGAACAACTTAAACAAGTTTTCTGAGCAGTTTATAGGTGCTCCTGGCAATGGAAAGTGTAATCACAGCATACTGTTGCTCCTTGACTACACAACAGATTTTGAAACACTGCAGTAATTCACATTCCTGTTGTAAGACACAGCATTATCTCCTGTTTTCACCACATAAGCAGGCCTATCCACATCTACTAAAAATGGCAAGAGTTGGGAAAAAAAAAAAACCCAAACCAAAAAACCACCAAAAAACCAAAATAAACAAAAAAGCAAACAACAGAAAACCCCAAACCAACACAAAAAAACCCTCCAAAAGACCAACAAAAAAACCCCCCAAAAAACGCCAAGCAAAACAAAACCAAACAAAAACCAACAACCCCCCCCACCAAAAAAAACCCAAAACAGCACTGCAGCAGCTCCATCTACAGAAATCCTGGGTAGGAAATGACCGTGTCTGCCTTAGAGACAGCAAACAGCTCCCTCTGACCTAAGGGTCATATTAACATCTGGGAGGAAAAAGGATTTCTTTTATGAAACTCCTGAGAAGATATCTTACTATAACATTGTAGCTTAATTTAATCTAACAATTTTCATCCCAGTAAACATTATGAATTCTTAGTGCAGACATTTCATTAACAAAAACAAGTGCATTTTCTCCGGAATGCTTCAAAAAGCTACTTTTTGCATTGAGAATCACACAGCAAAGACAGCAACAAGTTTAGCATTCAAAAAAGGTTTTTGCTCCAAGTTCCCAGATGTACTTTTGCAGTCTGGAGTATTTTACATGCCAGTGAGGCTCCGTGGCTCCAAAATCCAAATTTAATTCAAATGTTTGCACACTGAATGCAGTGTAGACACAGGCAATCTAAACCAAGAGGTCTCTCAGATAAACGTGTGAAGCAGTGCACAGTCACATGCCAATTCATGTGAGACAGATCAAAAAATCCCTTAGCCTTGTAATAAAAAGGGCTCCTCAAGGAGGTCTGTCTACATAGATTACCCATAATCACCTCTGAAAACGTACTGAGAAGAGTTTACTTTTCCTACCTACTCAACCATCATCTGTTTCTGATAGTACTGTAGTTATTGTTTATGACTTCTACTAAGTAGAGCCTTTGGAGCCAGGCTCTTCAGTTGGATGGTTTAACTTTGCTGCTATCTTTTTGTCATCTTGCCTCTGAAAAAGTTCATTTTAGCTTCTAGTACTTATCAGTAATTGATAAAATATGTTTCAGCATCTCCTTTGGTTTATAGCGTTTTCTTTCCTGGGCTTTCGTTTCACATGGAGCAATAAGCAGCAGGTGCATTTTCTCACAGTCCATAAATATTTATGGATTGTGAATAACAAAGTGCACTGTTTTTAAAAAAATCCTCTGTCATGTTCTACATACAACAGGAGGAAAAGGAAATTTCCCCTCCAGAGCCCATGTGTGGGAGTGAATGTCTTGGCACTGTGTGTTGAGGAACCACCTGAGACCAAGGGTTAGTTACGTCCATATTCTTACAGACATCCAATTATGCAGTCATATATGTATGCTTGTAAGTCCATGACATCATGCACCTTTAATATATTTCCTGTTAATTCAGGCAGCTGGTCTTTGAATCAAGTTAAGAAATCCCACCAGTCTGGAGACAGTAGGAATTTGGAGCAGATGAGCATGCTGCCCTGGGAATTTCTCAAGCCCTACACTACTATTTCAACATTTTAAATTTCCATTAAAAAAGAATTGGAAATAGTTAGTTAACACAATAAAAACACATTTTAGTGTTGGTTTAGTGCCAGCTAAAATTTGTAGAGTCCCCTGATATTCACAGCTAAACAGTGGCTGGAATACACCTCAGGTGACCTGCACTTCTGTAGCACTGAAGTGAAGCTGTCTCTCAAGGAGAGCTTTCTAAATTTGTATCATCAGCTGTGGGGCAAACCAATGAAAAGGGAGCCAAAGCTGCCCTTGGAAAGTAGTGCAATCTACTCCCTGAAGGTGTTACCAGGGAGTAATGTGAAGTTACCACTAAGCAATGTGCGCACTTCCACTACGGACTGTCTGTGAGCTTCCACATAGCCTCTGGAGTTACCTCAGTCCATTTCGGTGCACTGCAGTATCCAAATGTGGGGTTCATATGGGTATAAATAAACTGTTTCACTGAGAAATGGCTACAGTGAGCAGGCTGAAAAAATAGAGTCAACAATTTTTTTTAAAGGCTATTGTTTACAAATCTGAATGGGTGTAAATACCCTAAATCAGCTCTGCATTGTCCTCTCCTCAGCATGGATGGCTTTATGTGCCTCCCAGATAAATGGTTTTATCTTCATTTACCAGAGTTAGCTAATTGTCACTTGGGTTTTTATCTTGTCTAGACTTCAGACAAGCAGATCTGCACCACCACCATTTTTAGTGGAAAAACAAGGCTCAAAGTCACCCACAAAATGTCCAGCACTGTCCACTAACACATCTCTCTGAAGGAAAAGGGAAATTCTCTCACCTACTCCAACTGAAGACCACGGGTGGGTCACTAAAACCTGGATATCACTGTCACAGAGCTGCTGGAATGTTTACAGTAGCTTTGATTTAAATGTGACTCTTTTAGTAACAGTTTAGATGAGATTCTGTTCTTCAAAACTGTTATACGGAACAGGATACACTTCTAAGCACGAATTAAAAATAGTCTCATGCAATGTGCCTGACCCTAAATCTGTCCATATGGATGTCCTGTCCTTCCTTTGACGCTCAGTGGAAATGCAACAACAGAGCCAGTGGCGAGAACCACGCACAAAGTGCTGCTGCACATTAAACACACCCTGGAGAGCAGAGGAGCTCTGTCCTCACAAAAGGTGGTCTGCAACAGGACAGGTCTGCACAGACATTCTTTTGATCTGCAAAGAAAAGGACACTGAAACACTGTCATCTCTCAGGATTGTCCACCTTGTCTGCAGCCCAGGCTTACAGCGGTGTAATGATTCCTGGTGGCTGACAGGCAAAACTTCCCTGTGCCCATTCTGCCTAATGGATGAACAGCTGTGAGCTCTGAGAAGCCTGTCTGCCAAAAAGTCGCCAGCAAATGGCTTTCTACTGACCTTCTAAGCAGGTTTAAGTACAAACATTCCTTTCAAACAAGAAAATTTCTATTTCTAAAATTCACGCTGCCGAACTGTACGAAAACTAATTACATTGAACACTACACAGAGAAGGCTGCTTTGCAGATGTGTTACCTCAAGAGCAACCCCTCCCACCCGCCTACTGGATAAAAATACATGTTTGTATTGTAAGTATAAAAACTCCACACTTCAGTTCGTAATACTTTCAAAATTCTACACAGACATCTTACAGACATCTTGAAGTGTCCAACTATGTTTGTACTCCAGGACAGATGAAATGTGGTATGTGATGATTCCCCCCCCCCCCCCCCCCCAAAAAAAAAAATCAAAATAGCAAGAGGGAGAAAAAGTGTTATTCATATACAGACAGTGACAGTTTCTAATTATTGATGCATCACTAAGCAAGGTTTTGCTAACAGCTAAATGAGCTATTGCACTTAGAAAATGAGGGCACGTGGCATATCTGATTAGTTTTACTTATGTCTGTGATATTATGTAATTCTAGAAGGTTGGTATGTCTTTATCTTTTGGAAAAATGTGCCACTTAAAGGCATTAAATACCACATTGTTTTCAACCCAATTACCTTTTGTTTTCAACATGTGAATGGAAAAATGCTGAGTGGTCATTTTAAGTCCCATGTATCATCATAATTAATTGTGAGGTAGCTTCTGCTAGTGCTTGTCATACACAGAACATAAAAGAAATTAAAAATTCTTGGCAAAAGAAGGTAGAGTATTCCAAGAAATCTGCCTTTTGCAAACTAATGAAACAATTTTAAACAATTTTTATTACAAGCATCTGTGAGCTCCCACCAGGCAGGAGCACCACAATTGTTTCTGCTTATATTGCTCAGTTCCAAGCTAATGTCCCCTAAAGCTGTTAGGCTGAAAGCCAAGAGAACATATATCCACAAAGAGACCTGACCCTTACCCCTGCAACTAATAATGTCTCCTGGAAGTTTTAACTTAATAGTCTATGGGAGATCCTTATTAGTGCAACTTTGCCTTTTTTTCCCAGCCATATTTAGTGAATTATACTCTTCAGGCAGTAGAAATCATAGAATCATTTAGGTAGGAGAAAACCTCTATGATCATTGAGTCCAGCCACTAAACCAGCATTGCCAAGTCCACCACTAAACCACTTCCCCAAATGCCACATCCACATGGCTTTTAAATCCTTCCAGTGCTTACAACCCATCAGGAGAAGAAATTTTCCCTGATATCCGGTCTAAACCTCCCCTAGTGCAACTTGATGCTGTTTCCTTTTGTCCTGTCACTGTTTTTGGGGAGAAGGGGCTGACCTCTACCTGGCTACAACCTCCTGTCAGGTTGTTGTAGGGAGTGACAAGGTCCCCCCTGAGTCTCCTCTTCTCCAGGATAAACACCCCCAGCTCCCTCAGCCACTCCTCATCAGACTCATCATGTACAGGAAGCAAACACTGATGTGAAAGAAATAGGCTGATGGGAAATTCTCTAACTACAGAACATTTGAAGTCTTTTAAATAAAGGACATCAATATCCACAATTCTCTTTTCCTCTGTTTTTTACTAAACATGGTTTTACTTCTCTGCTTACCAAATCTCAGAAGGTAATACTCTCTTGAGTATTTAATTGTGTGCCTGTGAACTCTGTTCTTAATTTCTTTGCTCCCACACTTCAGATGCGTGACAGAATCCTTCTGTACCAGTAGATAACGTAAGGTCTCAGTCACTGGAATACCCCAGTTGTTCATGTGTTGTGATTTAGGGGTGGTTTTTTTTACCTGATTGCTCGGAAGATTCTAGCAGCAGAGGCCAGTGCACTGACCCTTATCAATGCACCTTTTCTTGAAACAATTTTATATTTCCACTACTGCAACCACAAAAAATGCTGGACAAAAGAGCATCTGTACCCTTAGTAAGTAAACTGACTGACGGAAAATATTTGACTTTACAGTGGGTAGCTTATGTGTGGTTGAGTCTCTGAAAGCTAGAAACTAAAGAGGAAATGAAACCAAAGAAACCACAGAGGTCAAGACTTCTAGAGAAGTCCATATTTAAACACTTAAGCAAACAGTTGGTTCTTCTGCTACAACTTTGACCTATACTTAAAATGAAGGTAATTACAAGTTTCTGGTTGTTCAGTTAATAGCTGAATTCAGAACAGAACCCAGACTGGTGACTCTGAGGCCAATATCCAATCTGTGGAAAAGCACTGTCTAACCAGGAATCATTTAATGCATGACTGACAGTTCCTCTCACAGAAAGAGAGAGGCTTAAAAAGAAAAAAAAAGGAGAAAAAAACCCAGTAGGAAAAGGAGCTGAAAATATCAGCTGCCTGAGCCAATGTGATATGACAACAATTTCAAGGAGTGGATCAATTTCTAACACAAAGCATTATTTGTAGGCAAGACTTTTCCTCTGAATACTGTCTCCAAGAAGGTCTGCAAGAACAAACTCCTTGTCCCAGTGTGCAATAAAAGGATGAACCAGCACGGCTGTCTCTGAAGTCGCTCTTTGTACCACGCTGTATCACAGAATACCTTGCACAGGACAAGGATATTTGTCAAGAGTTTGGAAATGATGTCTTTCAGAGTTGGGGAATAATTCAAAACTGCATTTTCAGTATGTGAAAATGAATGCAAAGTACTTCCAACAAGTCTGTCACCACAGATTTCATATGTATGGGATAACATCATGTTGTGCAAATACCTGCTCATCTCCACCTCTAAGTTATTACCGTGTTTACTGATAAAGAAATACAGATCACATGGGAAGATAAAATTAATGGGATTTTATGAATTTAACCCAAAATATATCTTCCAACTAGTTATACAGGTCAAGTATACTTCTAGAGATTAAATAAAATGTGCACCTGCAGTTCTTAACTTCTTTGTTTGCTGGAATTTTAGGTGTGCGAGGTTTAGGAAAGAGGGCATAGACAATCTGAGAGGCTCTATAGCTGCCAGAGCTGACCAGTAGCTTATTCATGATTTGATCCTGAATAAAGTCTAAATTCAAGCTTAATTCAAGGGAACATTTATGTCCTATGTTTCTTTTTAAAGAAAAGCTCTTAGCCTGCACTGAAGGATTAACAGATATGCATAAAACAACTACAAAAACAATTTTATGGAAGGCAGCAACATTGCCACCTGAGTCTCTGCACAAGGCTGCATGTGAGTTTTAAAACAAACCAAACTAGTACAGAGGAAACAGCTTGGATATAAGGAAGTACAATTTATTTTTGTAATGATCAGATTCTAATGATGCCTAATGAGGCCAGCCTAGAAACAGATACTAGACATGAATAAGGGAATAAAGGCAGATATTTATTGGAAAGGCCTTCAGAGGCACACCCTGGGCAGGCCAAAGGCTGCACCCAAGATGGACCCCGAGTCACGAGTTCTTCACACTGTTATAGGTTTGGTCCATTTGCAGATCAGCATAAATTGGCCAATTAAACTTTAGCTAATGATGGAACTGCCCCTCAGCTTGGCCCCGCCTCAGGATGCTGGGTTACACATTTTGGGCCTGGAATGGGCTGGGTGTCCTTGAAGAGCAGGCCTGGAGAGGCTTTGTTATGTCTGTGTGAGCATGAGAGAGCAGCAGCTGACAGGCTGCGAGGCAGCTCAGAGTCATACACTAAGCAGTACAGAGTTTGAAAAATATAAAAGCTAAACCCTAAGGCATCACCAACACTAAACATTCCCACAGGCAGAAATGTCAAGTAGGCACCTCCGTCATCTGTGAGTTTTCAAATTTCCACTCCCATAATAAAACCGAGATCACCCCAAGAAAACAAAGGAAGACATTGCTATTTCACTTTTGCTACATCCTCATGAAAACAGGTGATAAAGATCTGATAAAACAATGGGAATGTTAAGATTTAAAATTTATTCTCTTCCCACACAGTAAGAGAGCAAGTGCTCTGTGCACAGCAGTTTGGCATAAATGAAATAATTTCTGGATAGTCGCCAGTGCTAAGGTTAAAATGCAGGATTACAGCGCTTCCATGATGACAGCCTACAGGGAGACATTTGTTGAAAATTGCTTTACCTATCATTCAGTCAGCAGAAAGAAGGAAAAAAACCCCCAACTTTGCAGTACTAGTTACATTAGGGGTATGTTGAGTCTGTATCTATAAATGATACAAATTGTAAGCGTATAAAGCCCCCATACAGGTGTAATCAACATAAAAGCCTAGCATTACTCCTCGTTTCTTTTCTATCACAAAGATCTATATATTTTCACCATATGCTGTTCCAGTAAGTGTGTGTAATTATAAAGGAAGCATGACCTAAGATTTAGATTCAAGTTTCAAAAATTAAATTGATTTTTTTTTTTTTTTTGACAGCAGGCAATAAAGTTTTCACCGGTTACGCTGAGAACAAGCAGAAGCCTTAAATCTTGCAACATCACGTAGAACAACATGTTTTAACCATACTATTTCACTCTGCAGGAAATGACAACTTAGGCAGTGCAATACTACTAAATTGTAGTATTTTAACTGCACTATACATGTCCGCCTTTGAAAGTCCACTAAATACATGAAAGTCTTCTACAACAGTTTGAAAGAAGTAAGAATAAAGAACTAAGTCTCAAATTTTCAAAGAGGTCCATACAGACTGTCATTTGACTCTCGTTTAAATTAATGGGATTCAATCAGCTGCTTCCCAGAATATTGCTTCAAAAACACAGGGCTACATGGTCAGAAGGTTTTTTCCAGTATGGTTAAAAAATTAATATTCATATTCTACAACAGCTTTTATCTTTGTTATCTGTTAGTGACAAAGAGAAATTAGAATTCTGATCTGTGTTTTGGTATTGCTAAGTGATTCAAGAAAATATCATCCGTAGTTTCCTTTTTTAAGAATTAGCCGGATCTGCAAGTGAAAAAATTTAAAGCGATTGTAACCTGTTATCAATGGGCAAAAGTTTATGCATATATTGCATCAAAATATGGTTCATTTTGCAGCTTTTCTTATTCCTCTGGACCAATTCTAAGGCAAAACCATGTGGTTTTGCAACAATTTCAATAATCCAGTCGTTTACTTGTATCCATAACACGTGGAAAGCCTCTGCAGTTGAGTGTTATCACTGGGGACCCACAGTGTGGGTTGATTTTTTTTGTGTTTGTTTTCTTTTTTTTTTTTTAAATTTACTTCCTACCTCTTCCTCCAGAAATTACTATTTTTCCTAGAAAGATGAGTGTAGACAGTCAAATGATGAATCCCTAAATCCACAGAGAATTCATAGCTCTGTCACCAGCTCCCCTCTCTCAAAGGATTACTTACAAAGATTCTCTCCGAGGCTTGACTACAGTAAAGCAAAGCAGTAAAAAGTGTTATTTGGTATGAATAAAGGATTACTTTATATTAGATGGATTCATCCTTGTGACAACTGGGTAAGTGTTCAGTGTAACTCATATAAAGCCAACAGAGGAACTATTTAGCACTTCAAGCATAAATTGGTCTCTTAAGCCAAATTATACTCGTGCATGTCATATTTCAAATAAAGGGAAAGACAAAAATGGTTGTCTGATGCTGGTCTCAAGTTAATATCTGCTCACATGGAGTAAGAGAGAGTCTGGCTCTGTGGTAGCACACACTATAAATCTCCCTGTAAGAAACAGGAATCTCTGATATTGTTGGGGTTTTTTAACACCACTGGTACAAACCATACTTGGATGTTAAAGCAGTGAGTTTTCTTATTACATACATATGGAAAACAAATGGTAAAGCAACTTGGTAGAATTGTTGCAGTTTGAAAATAATTCTTTTTCATAAGACTTTTGGGTCCTATTGGGACCTCCCATAGTTATGAATCCATACTTTCTGCCCTCATAATTATGAAAAAAAAACCCAAACTGCTTCTGCAATTCCAAAAATATTGGTATGGGTTGTATTTGAGTTCAATTCATATTTTTTATCAAGTGTTTCTATCCCTAATTAATTTGTATACCAAAGTCCAAATTCAGCATTCTACAAATAGTTAAAAATATGGTGGTGTTTTATTTACATTTACACAAAGTGATGTTGATCCTAAATTTGACCTCTCCTATCATACCAATCAGCCAGTGACTGTCAGCCTTTTTTAGTTCCCTAAAAGCCATGAAAAAACCCCAAATGTCAAATCAGTGCCACCATCCACAAACTGACTAGAAATGGATACAGAGATAGAGGCAGAAATGCTACATGATACTGACAAATTAAATCAAAGGGAAAAAAACAACCCTAGCATTTTATGTGGAAAACTCTAAAATTAGTTTTGTACAAATAAACCCTGACTTGACAAGAAGTCAGGCAAATGTAGCTACAGTAGGTGACATGCAGCCATGACGGAATTCCAGCTAAGAAGTTTATTTAAAGAGAAGTGGAGACATTTCCTTTTCTTTCAGTTGAGCATCATACAAATACAAGTGAGAACAACCTTTTGGGCCTTTGGGAGAATCATTCCTACCGCTCTGCATGGCTGTTAACTCCTTTGCATGGATATCATCACCTCCTTCCACTCAGAAATGCCTTTTTCCATAATGTATTTTCCAGTTGGCTAACCTGATTTGGATAATACCACTAACACAAAAACCCAAATAAAGTTGTCATATGCCCGACTTTTCAGTTAGTTTGGGTATGTATGCTTTTATTTTAGAAGGAGTACTGAGAAGGAAAAACATGATGGAAGGAGAAAGGTAAGTAATGGGCAAAAGCAGGATTGTGGTGTCAGGGAGGTGCATAAATAAAGGAGGGAAACAACTGGTGTGACTCCAGAGTTGCAGAATTATCAAGTGTGACCTCAGGATATTGCTGATATTAACCAAGAAGTTTTATACAGAGAGGGTGTTAGGTCAGAGAGCCCAGAGCTCCTCCCCTGAGGAAGCAAAGCTCAATGCAGAGATTAGGTAGGCTTCACTCAGCATATGCAGTGTCACAGAGGGGGTGGAACAGCTGTGGAGCCTTGACACAGCTATGCCTGCTATGTGGAGGCTGTGCTGGGGCACTGGCCAGGGATTTGTAATGCTTGTAGGCTCACCCCCTGCTACTGCCAGCCTTCTCCGCATCCTTAGGACACCACTGGGAAAAGAGCTCCCGTGGAAGTTACCAGCTCTCTGCTGCTTGCACCTATCCCATACATCCAAATGCTGCAGCTGTGATGTTTTTCAGACTTTCAACACTTGCACTCCAAGGGGAAGAGGGACTGGATTTGGTCTAAAGGATGTTACATCTATATGCTTTTAGAAGGATGAAGCAGGTATCAATTTCACTCTGACCCCTAATGGCATAAAAGCTGTCACCAAAAGACACTAAAACCAGCTACGTGTATGGCAACTGGAAATGAAAAAAATCACAATTAAAAACCCCAAATCCACCGACTGCTGCACACACAGTGCTCATTTAGTCCTTCCTTGATTTTATGTGGTTATCATGCTGCAGTAATGCAGAAAGCACCTCCGGATGGATACAGGCTTTGCTCATGAAACACATGTACACACATGTACAGAGCCAAGCAGCCTCCTAATTTAGGCTATTACACACCTATTATCACACTTCAGAAAACACATCTCCGAATATATTTCACTCTGGTCTAAAACCAGAGAAGGGCAATAAGGAATGGTGTCAAAATGCAACAGCCCTTTCTCGGTGAATGCAAAATGGCATCTCTAACAAATGCAACTCTAAAACTTACGGTCCACTGGCTCCAGCATTTAAAAACCAATCGTGGGGAGTTTGAGAAGGATATGGATCATGAAAGGATCTCTCTGAGAGCTTGGCAGAATTTCTAAACTGAAGAGACACCGGGATGTTATTTATATTCAAGAGTAAAACACACACAAACACACAATTACAAATAAATACTCTACAGGCACCATAGTACTTAATATAAAAATGAAGGTAAATCACTGGTAGGATAAAAATAGGCAGCAGGAAAAGAAGGGAATTCACTTACATTTTACTAGTAAAGTAAATACCAATAAAATAAAGTGAGTTGAATAAAAAAAAAAGACTCCCTTTTCCAGATCCTTCAGGCCTTGTCTCAGCAAGAGTTTCCACCCCTTGTACGGGGCACTAAGCATACACAGACTCCCCTCTCATAATGACAGTAGTAGTAGGAGACAAGACAACCCCAAGCATGGGGGCTCCTGGGGAGAAAATCAGAGATCTGCTGTGTTGAAAAAAGAAAAACCAAAGTAATCACTGATATTTTCCACGCAGGCTAAGAGCTGCAGCTACAGCTGTAAGCAGAATTTCAATGAAACAACAACAAATATTATTCAACATCTTGCTTCTCCAGCAGGGCAAAGCACAAACCCGCCAAATCTGTCCTTTTTTACAGCAACGCAGCAGAAGCTGCTCTGGGGATGTGTTTGGCCCAGGCAGGGTTTCTTTGCAGAGTGCTAAGCACCAAGCACAGCAGCAAAGTCTGGAGCAGAGGGTACCAGGTGGTACCAGGCTGCCCGACAGCGAGGAGAGCGCAGATGCCAAGCGGCTCCGCGTGCGTCCTGTCTAGTGGCCGACAGAGAGGCATTTCCAGCAGCCTCACAGACTGCTCAGCCCAAACACTGGCCAGAGGGTGAGTGCTGGTTACAGCAGCTGGGAAGGAGTGTGTGGAGAGGGGAAATAAAAATGGGGAAACAAGGAAGGTCTCGCCAGCCAAAAGAGATAAACACACACACGACACACAAATAATTGCTGCAGCTTCACAGCCCGCTGGAAAGCGGCACTAGACTGTGATTTCTGGATCTTTCTGTCATATTTGTAATACTCAGAAATGGGCATAATGGAAAAGATTAATTTCAGAGGATTTCTTAAGTTTGCAATATTAACTGGGGCGAGAAGAACGAAAAAGCCCTCACAAAGGACTACTGTAGGACTTATGCAAATATTTCCATCTGGGTTTAGAATAAAAATCAAAGCCCTGAACCAACCAGCAGACAGTTTCATGCACTGCTAATGAAGAGAGAATTCAATTCTCCCCTTTGCTGAAATGAATACTGAACTTGTATCTTAATGTTTTACGAGAATACGGTATGTGTATCAAAACAAGAGCTTCACAGACAATTGCAGGAGCACTGGCAGCTTCTCTTAATGTTTAAGGGCTGGATCACAGCTTCAGACTGAGATGTGAGTAAAGGACATTGAGTAGCCATGCCTCTACCTTGTAATATTTGAAATTCATACGGTAGCAGATGAGAGGGTTAGGTCCTAGTCTGCCCTTGGCAGGGCCCCCTTCCCTGCTGAGTGGATGATACACACATACAGAATGGGGCACATTTCACAGCAGCACAAGTTAACCTAGATGCTAACACATGCTCTGGCACCTGAACCTGCCAGCTATTTTCCTCAGAAAAAGGATGGGGAAGAAGCTGAGCTGCATGGAGCCCATCCAGCACCTAGGGAGAGTGACAAAGGGCCAAGTTCCCATCACTGGGCGGCAATGGATGAGCAGGAGCATGTTGCTCTTACAGCAGCCTGGAAGCAGACAGCAAGGGCAGGGCTAGAAAAGGAGGGGAAAAATCTGTTGTTCCACAATGGTGATAGAAAAACCGGGGGAAAAAAATGGTAGGATGATAGATGACTCATAAAAGTGTTAGACTGCTGCCAAAAGCAGTAGATTTGGCAGCGATGCAGGACACGGTGCCTCGGGAGAGTTGTGCTCCAGTCCCTCCTGCAGCGGGGGAGCGAGACGCATGAGCTCCCATCCAGGGCAGGCTCCTTCCGCCCGCCGCGGGCGCTGCCCCAGCACCCCGAGCCTGCTCCCTGCAGCACCAGCCGGATGTCACCAGCCTGCCTTCCCCTCCCCGCTCCCAGTGCTGAGACAACACTTCGAGTAACCATCTGACAGTAAATTAATAAATGTATTCCTACACCACTAAGCCTGAAACGGTGTATAAATTCCATTTTTTTTCCCGTTGTCACGTATTTAAAACTCTGCTTTCATTCTACCCTCCTTCACTAAAATCTTTTGTCATAAATTTTGTCATTTGTGGAACGTGGACTTGGGATGCTATTTTTTTTTTCCCCCCAAAACTGTTCAATATAAATCAGACAGGCATTTGGGAAATAAAGGAGATCTGAAAAATGAGGAGAGCTGAGCTCTTGGAGATATGCCACAAAAAACTCAAGACAAAATTAAGGCCATAAATACGTATTGATTACTCAGGGGAAACTTTTTATGATGTTTTATCAAAGGTTACCTGCTCCCAGTCCTTTCTGTTCTAAACTCTGATACTGCCAAACCACAACAGTGCCTCAGCATCTGTCCACTCTTTAAATATAAGACTACAAACTGACTCTCACTCACCACAGGCAGGCAAACAACTCAAGATATTACTTTGCTTCAGATGCACATATGTTGACTGCAATAGTCACTCACAACTTTCTCAATCCTTCCTTCACCCATAAATGCAGGTTACTGAAGCATTGACACATTAGGAGACCCTGGAATATCAGGTTCTGTATCTGTTAGGTGTTTGGAACAGGCTAATAACAAAAATGTTCATTCATAACAAAACACATTTTACTATGTTTTTGCAACGGGCACTGCTTTGGCTACAGAGCTGCAGAAAACGCAGCAAAAATAACATTTCCTGTTGGCATCTGAGAGCATAATTTTTCTCAAATAGTCTCTTGACACACCATAAGCAAATGGTGTCCTGGTATTCTTAAGAAGTGTTCTGAAGTAAAATAAGCACCTAAGTGGGTTGGATTCTTCTGCACGGGTCTAGGGATATGAGGAGGAGACATCCAGGGAGTCAAGGACAAGCCAAGTTTCACGTAACTTCCGGATTCAGGGAAAGCACAAGTGCACTTGGACTCCCTCATCCACATGAGGGCTGTTGTGTAAAAGGATATTAACAAACAAAAAGCTGAGTTTGCACATATCTTTATGGGGTTTCCCAAAGCCTTCTGGGAACAGTGCCTAATCGAAGACTCCTTACTGGCATTAGGAACACCCCCTCTTTAGCTGAATTCCTGTTTCACACTCATGTTAAGGCAGAAACCAAGTCACCAGCCCAGAGAGCTCCAACTTCAGCACCTGCAGTTATGAAGGCTCAGCCACTGCCTTGCCTCTGAAGTAAGAATGAAGCAGCTATTGCAGCTCGAAGAGGCATATGCTCACCGCTTTCAGGGAACACGAACATTGATATCGCTATTCTGCAGGCTAAAGTCATCTTTTGTGTTGTTAAATTTCTCATACTTCCATTTGGAGCCAAAGAAAACTCTTGAAAGTGACCTTCACGTTCATTTTCTAGCCCTGGAAAGCTCCAGTGCAGGTGATGCAGCAAAGCAAACACCCTACAGGCCCAAGGAAAGCAATACATAACTTCAAAAATTATGCACGTATTGACAGATAGAGACAATTTTCAAAATTCTCAAGTTTCTCAAAAAGCATCTCAGCAGAAATTAATCAGTTTCAAATATCCACAAATAATCTAAAAAGTTCTCTATGGCTCTGCTTCGAAAATTTCTTTGAAATACCAGCTGTTGTGTCCGAGTGTTCTTTGACATATGTGCAGGTGTATGTGCAAACACAGCAGTATTCAGGGGCCTGGCTATGGCCCTTCCATTAAAACACCAACAACCCCACCACTCTTTCCTAATATTTCTTCTCTTGGAAGTTCAGAATTAAGCTGTCACTACATAAAAAATTTAGATTTTATGTGATACTGCCAAACATCCAGCACACAACTGTGCAATGTGTCATTCAGAAAGCAATTGTATTTATAACTTTTCAATTACGCTTGCTGAACCTAACACCACCTTTATTTGGGTTGTTTTCTCAATGTTCTAAGCAAAAATTGAATTAAAATAGTGGGAGCAATAAACCGTATATCAAGCCCAACAACTCTAACTGCCTTGCATCCCAAAACAGAAGAAAACCATGACAGAATTTCTATGCCTTTATATAGCACTGCCTTGCACAGAGTAAAATTTTTAAAATGTTTTTCTTAGTTTAGTGTTCATAACGTTCCTTCCAATAGGAAAACTGTTCTCAGACAACCATGTGAGAAAGTAACAGTGTAACAACTGTTCCAGTGCTTAAAAAAATGATACTGACTTTCCAATTATGAGAAATGTTCAGAAGATTATGCTTAACAGCGTATCATGTTACTGACTGGCAAATCCTACCAACAGAATGGCTAATTTTACAAAGTATGGCAAGCTATTTCGTTATAAACCTAAATTTATTCTTTGCACTTCAGTGGTGCTCACAAATTACGCACTTAGATTTTATCATCATAAGTGCTAAATCTGTCTTGTGTTTTGCACACAGAAAGACTTTCACAGTACAAATAGATACTGCGGTAACATAAAAAGTACAGTCTACCCTCCTGGTTGTGGTTATTTCTAATTTATGAAATGTATAATAGTGAAAGCTGTCTAGGTGGCTCAAGCCAGTGAGAAGGAGTCCCAATAGATATGCATTCCCACAACAGATATTTTATTAAAAAACAAGCCTCATCCCCTTTTCAGTTTTGTTTGTTCAGCCTCAACTAACTGTAACCTCTAATGCAACTCACAGGATGTTGGGCTGTATACATTACACAGAAAGTCTCTGTAGATAAAAAATGTTATGACATAGCCTCTGGAAATAAATAATGTACAGTCTACAAACAGTGAGCACCTTCCTTCCCATGCCATATGCCCCCAGTAATCATTAATACATCCTGACTTTCAAGAGACAGACAGACAACTGTGTAAATAAATAGACTCTTATCAACTGCATTTTGATAGCCATACAAATGAAGAGAGCATTCACTATTTAATTAATCTAATTAATGTCCCAGCTTCCCAAATCCCTGGGAAAACATCAAGATGCCTATAGCTATCCACTCCCAAAATCTGGTATTTCATTTATTAATCTTAAAAGGATGTCAGAAAAGAGATGCCACAGATCTGCAATCTTCACCACTTGCTTGGTTAATTAGTTCTTGCCACCGGAGCACATCCCCTTCTTTGAGGGGTCTCTGAAACCCAGCAAATCAGTGGGAAGAGGAGAAACATGAGTCATCCTTCTCTGTGCCTTTTGCCCGCAACGTCCTTGGAAGGCACGGTGAAAAACACTCAGGCCCAATCTGATTTGATAAAATGTTTTCTGCCCATTGTGCACAGGGACAGTGACTCCATAAAGCAGAAGGCAGTAGAGACTATGACTCATGAATTGTGAATGAGAATTCTGAACCTCCCCTCTGCGGATGGCAGGACTTGCAGTGACTTTCGGCCATGAAGAACTGGCCTTCTATTACAATCTGTTATTCATACATGGAATGATGCCATATTACAGCACAATGAGATCTGTATATTACACCCAGATACCATTTAGGAAAAGCAGTTTTGCCTTATTTAACAAATGCAGTACACACATATTCTCAAATGTTGTTGATTGTTTGTTCATAAAAATCGTATAGTAATTCAGGTTGGAAGGACTCTTGAGGTCTGGATACGAACCACTGCTAAAAGCAGGATCAGCTGCAGAATCAGACCAAGTGGCTCAGAGCTTATCCAAATGTTCTGAAACTTCCAAGGATGGAGTGTGGACTTCATTGTGTACATTTTATAATCAGTTTGCAGGGATATAAATGAATGGATAACCTGTGCATCTGGCCTAGCAAACACTCCGCCAGAGGGCAGCTGGGAGGTGCGCTGGGCAAAACAGCTGAGGAGACAAATGCAGTCCTTTGTCCATAAGGCGCCTTTCCTTCTTAATGGCCAAGTACCCCTTCCACCTCTGGGAGATGCTGCCTTGCCTGCTCTGTGAGCACTAAAGGTTGTCTCAATCTTCTGTGTAAATCAATGTGACAATTGCTGTACATTGACACTGTCCACTCCTCAAAACCCAAAAATTTGTCTTTATAAACATCAGAGGAATGATAACCACTCATGCTATAAAAGCACATTTCTGCTTTCACAAAAATATCCCCCTATTTACAAGAATATCCTAAAATGTTAATTGTGGCCAAATAAAAGGAGTCTTAGACAAGAATAATCCAGAGCACAGCTTTTCTCTCAGGATCTCCCTTTAAGTGGGCACAGAAATAACTCCAATCCATACAATCTTCTCCTATGTTCTCATGCAATAATAATACCAATGGAACCAATAAATCAGGATTCATTTGTCCAAAGATCCATTATTGTATCAATAAAGCTACTGGTCTCAAACAAAGAAGGTAGTATGAAAGCATGAGCACAAGCTTTTTACATGTTGAATAAAGCTCCTGAATATGTTTTTCTCTAAAATAAATGCTAACAGTGTGAAATTTGATGATCTTCACAGCAAGCAATCATAGGTAACTCTATATGGAACATGAATTCTAGGCCTAGGGATATGGGTCTTTTGAAGACAAAATATCCACTCCTGGACAGTTTCCCAAGTTGCTGTAGAGAAGTTGTTTCAAGAATTCCTTCTTCATATATGTCCAGTGAACCACAGACAGCTGTACACAATATAGTTACAGGATTTTTTAGGTTTTGTGGGGTTTTTCTGGGTTTGTTTTTTTTAATGTTTGTTT
Source organism: Oriolus oriolus (assembly GCA_013400235.1). Lineage (NCBI taxonomy): Eukaryota > Metazoa > Chordata > Aves > Passeriformes > Corvidae > Oriolus > Oriolus oriolus. The sequence goes on along the minus strand of VXBT01006918.1, from coordinate 237,276 downwards.
TCTTCTACATTTCCTTTGTCTCTTTCAGATAGATTTTGTCTGCGTAAGTTTATATGGGGTTTTTGTATCACCTGTCTCCTCTTTTCAGGGTGTATAATAGCTTCCATTTTCTACAAGAACTTTCACCCTCGCGCCTTCACATTCTGCCTCTAGTAACTAATATTCACTCCCACCCAAGATCTATTAATTTCTGTAATGGTCAAGAGAATACCAAAACATTTCAAACTGCTTTATCTAAGAAAATTGAGATTTACCCTGACAAAATCTCAGAGGTCATTTATGTTTGGGAACAGAGATGCAGCTCTCGATGAACTACACCTCCCTCTGTCCAACTGCAATGTTTAAAACACCCAACCTAGATCTGGTTTCCTGTCCCGTGCGTGAATCCTCACAGTGCAGCTCAGAAGAGAAGACACACATGATTTCAACCAATTTGGTCAAAGAGAAAAGGCTCCTCTCCAATTTTATAAAGATTCCAGTAAACTGAGTTGTACATTTGGACACTAAGTTCTCTGTCTTAGGCCACACGATCCAAGAAGCTGGAGTAGCAAGGGGAAGAGTTATGCTGGACAGGAACACGAAGCCAGTTCTCTTGTGTGTCAGGGGAGTTTGATCAGATGAACTAGGAGACCTCCTTGCTGAAGGAGTGTCTCCTCCTTCCACACTGCAACCAAGCAAAGCTCAACCTTCTACCCTGTAAAGAGGGGAATATAAAACAGACCAGGAAAGAAAACTTTCCTCTTTCTCCAAACTGATGTGAATCCCAGACCAAGTTTTCCCCCTGCTCTTAGTCATTTCCAAGAAGACCCCTATTCTGAGTTTGCACAAATTACACGGTTCCACATGCTCTTTTACAAGATCTATGTACTTCACACCATGCCTTGTTGCCTCTACCACACAATTATTCTCGTTCTCCTTTTATCTAAGTCAGAGTTTAATCACATTTGCCAAGTAAGCAAGCATTAAGCTGTATCCCTGGGTGAGTTTCTAATGCTAACAGCATGCAACAAAAGGAGAATCCCATCACTTTATTGATTGTCTCCACACAAAAGCCAAAACCTGATTTAGCATGAATGGAACCATTTCTTATGTTTAAAGGCTATATCAGAATGAATGCTTATACTGCTTCTGTGTGGGATCTGGAGAAAAGAGGATCAGATTACTCAAATGTATAAAGTTAAACACAATTCACATTAAACTATTTCAGAAGTTCCCCAAAACTGGCTAATTATTTGATTGCAATGTGGGAAATCAACTAAAAAGGTACAAAACAAGATGATAATCCATCTTCCAAAATTAACTACATTCATTAGAATATTAATTTGGTTAGTCCACTTAGGATGTTGTATCACAGAGTGAAGCACTATAAAAGCTGTAACTTCAGATAAAAAAGCCCAAGCAAACCACTTTTCTTAGAATAAACCAAAAGGTATTTCTAAAATAATAACATAAGAGCATCAGCCTAATGCTTATTTTACACTTGGATGCTTTCTAATATCCAGACAACCTCAGTGTGCAAATTGGTGTAGTTCACAAAACTAATTAAGAAGATGGGATAGAAAATCTAGACATTATAAACATTTTAGGCAACTGATCAAGCTTCTTCATCTTTTCTTAATAGGTCTGTTCAACTATTTTTCCACCCACACAATCATTCTGAAGAAAGATTATGGAACAGGACACGTTTATAAACAAAATAAAATAAAAATATGAACCCCAAAAGACAACCATGTTTTTAGTTCATTTTAGAAAAGAAGATTTAGAAGGAAATAATACAAGATGACACAACAGAGGAAAGATCACCCTTTTGCAGATCATTACACTATGATTTTATGGGGTTCCTGACAGAAATTAGTTGTATTAAATGGACTCCATCGGTGATGTAATTTAGGGATGAGAGATAAGGGGCTGTTAACAAGGGGGAGAAGTAATTTCATGTAGGGGCACGGGTGATTACGATACCCTACACTATCTCCCAAAAAGTGATCAGCACGTTTTATCTCTGCTGCAGACACCCGATTCCTGCCTGCCCTGTCCCCTCCTCCTCCCTGAGAAGCAGCAAAGCAGGCAGTGCAGCTGCAGAGAGGGTCAGCTCCGACAGATGTGCCCCGAGCAAAGGGCCCTGCTCTGTCACACCCCACTGCCTGCACCCTGCTCCGCTCACAGCGCTGCCTGTGGCAGCTGGTTATAGATCTGTGCAGGGATACAGATGAGGTGTGTGTATGGATAAACACACACACACAACAGGGGGAGAGAGAGAGAGAGGGAGGAGGAGAGAGACTGAGAAACTCTGCGTACTGAATTACTGAATGCAGCGCTCCACAAAGTCAGGACGAGCTCTTCCCATACACACAGAGGGCTACAAGACAAATCCCAGCTTCACTGCAGCTGGCAGCCTGGGAGAAGAATCTCTTGTCCCACTGTATCCTACAGTGGGGAGACAAAGCTCTGCCAGCCCTCAAAGAAAGCCTAAGTACACTTTAAAACATTGCTCAAGATGTGTCTTTTGTACAAAAATAAATCATTAAGTAACCTTTTTCCTTTTCGTATTTTATTTTGGAGAAATCACAGAAATTTTTATGTGCTTTCATTTTTATACAAAATATATCTCAATGAAGAAAGGATGAATTTGGATGTCTCAGTGTGGATCAACACAAAAGAAAAGCTCAATATCACCTTATAGCATAACTACTGACAAAGCACTCTGCCCAGCACTGGAGGCCCTTACTGAGGATATTCAACCAGTGGAGCAGCATGATTTCTTCACAAGGACACAGTGAAGCAAGGTTAGGACTTTTTACAAGGCCATGTAGTCATAGCACAAGAGGGAATGGCTTCAGATTGACAGAGGACAGGTTCAGATGGGATATTAAGAAGAAATTCTTTATTGTGAGGGTGGGGAGGCCCTGGCACAGGTTGCCCAGAGAAGCTGTGGCTGCCCTATCCTTGGAAGTGTTCAAGACAAGGCTGGACAGGGCTCTGAGCATCCTGGGATAGTGGAAGGTGTCCCTGCCCATGGCAGGAGGTTGGAACAAGATGAGCTTTAAGGTCCAATCATTCTGTGATTCTTCCTCTGGGTATGCAGGTTCCACTTTGTTCTGCCTCATGGAAACCAATTATGACAGTATTGTTCTATTTTTTCTCTGCTGAATTATCATGTGTTTTGATACATGTTGTAAACAGGTTTGCCTTTTTTTTTACTTTTGAACTCCTTTCATTTTTTATGATTAGGAACAAGCCTCTACCTGCCGTTGGCTTTGCTCTAGCATCTATTCTGTCTCCAAGTATCCTGTACAATTGAAGATGTTTTCCATTATCTCAGCCCAGTGCTGTCAGGACTCATTTTCTAGACATTTTGCTAGCATCCCTTGCAATTCACAAGTTTCAGAATATCAGACCCAGATCACTTCACATTTTCAATATGACGCAATATACAATACATACATAGTTTCATCTTTTCCTTCTCCAAATCTTTAACGTAGGATTCTCTATTACAAGAGCTATAAATGCTATCTGTGCCTTCAAAGAATCATAGAGAAAACACATGACCAAAAAGAAATTCCACATATGCTTTCTTATGTTGAATGGATTGCTTTTTGTGGCAATGCTATACAGCTTTGATCTTTTAACAGATTATATATGTAAAAACAGAGCAATAAAAATAGCAGTGAACTAGTAATACATTTACAACTTTTATGGAAGGCTTTCATTGTTATGGATCATACAAAATTTACAAGACAGCCCTATTTAGTAGTGGTGTTTTTAAATGAATACATTGAAGTGCAATACTCTTTTCTGTTCATAAACTATAAGCCAAATTCAGAACCAGGCATATTATTATTAAAAGTATGACTATACCACAATTTATATCTATTTAGAATTTCCGAAATTGAATTACTTTTTAATTACAATACATGCAATTCAGGCATAAGGAATTCAAGTACTATTAAACTCTCCGGGCTATAAAAATATATTAAACTCCATCCCTCTAGCAGCTACTGATGACTTATCTGAGTTGAGCAAAGCAATATAGATTACTTTTCTTCCCGAATATCTTGGCAAGGTCACCTGCTTGAGAGTTGAAATGTAAATTACGTATATTACAGCAGTATCCTCGGAAGTTTTTCATTTTGTCCATTAGCTCTCCCTCATTCCATCTGTGCTATTTTAGGATTGTGAAGTCTGAACTGATTGTTTTCATAAAAAGACATGCTAGGGCAGCACTGAGACAACAATCTGGAAAGTGAATTTCCCTTAATGCTACCAATATTAATCCTTCTTCACCGTTCTCCACCCTTGCCCAACAGAACTCTGTATTTATGGCACAGTTAATCTTCCTTCGCTTCCCATGGCCTCTATTCCTCTAATCTCTCAAGGTCATTGCATTTTTGGCCTGGCCACAAGTCCATTCTCGACCCATCTGGTTTTGTGTCACCAACAAATTTGATCATTGTTGAAACTGCATCAAAGGAACACCCAACAAAGAGGATGTGAAGCAGCTGCAGATCAGACAGAAAGCCAATAGTTTACAGTTTCTGTCATGAAAAGAGCTTCTGTAAATGCAGCTCTCCAGAAGAGCCAAACGCTCTTGAGAACCAGTGCAAATTTCACATGTATAACAGATGCAGCACACCAGCATGGCCTGTCATGAAACTTGCCTCCAAAAAAGGCATGTATTGTAAGATCTGTCCCAAAGTCATGTCACTGAAACACAAACTGAGTGTTTCATTAAATGATAAACAATGTGATATCCCCTCTGAAGATAAAAACACATGCAAAAAAAGCCAAACCAATACAAATATGCATTTATTATGATAAGACCATCTTCTTTAAGCACCCTGTTCTTTAAAACACATATTCCATTTCTTTCTCCAAAACCACAGGCCAGAGGGAAATATTTCTGCAGCACAAGTGATATGTCCCAAACCAACAATGGATTCAAGCTGCTAAACTTCACAGATGGTTTTTTCCTAATTTTCTAAGAAATACTCTTTTAGCTGTATCTACAAGACTACTGGTAAATAAATCACATCTATATATTCCCTATGGAGAATACGAGAGCTATTTTAGATGTCCTATTTAGTGTTTGCAGCAAGGAAGCTCTGGAGTCACGTAGGATGGTGACGGACACTGCACATACAGTCTTACACTTACTTAGCATTTATTTCAACACACTATTTTAAAAATAAATCTAGAAGACAGCAACCATTACTATACTAAACTGGCAGCAAAGTATTGTGTAATCAGGCTCTCTGGATGCGAAATGCAATAAAAGCTTAGATACTGCTTCAGTTCCTAGCACTGAATCCTTATTGTCATGCTCTGGCCCTAAACAATATCCAGGAAGTTTTACTGGTGTAAATGGTAACTGTGTTGATAATGATTTAATACGTATCTATCACATTTCCTTCAGAAAAACTCTCAGTATTCTACCAAACACATGTACATTTAATGGGAGAATCAGTTTATACATCACTGATAGCCATTTTTTATGTGGATGCTGGCGATATAGCCCTGCTGCACAGCAACAGGTCTAAAATTCAGACAGCTGCATGAAATGGAGCTGGAAGATTCCAAAAGACAGAATAAAACGCACAAAACTTAATTTGGATGTTATACCACATCAAAGATTTCACAGAGTAGGGAAATACAAATTGATGGTCACTTTAGGAAGTTTAGCAGAACCAATTAGTAGTTTCATTTTTTTTCTGTTGAAAAAAATTCTCTGCCCAGTGCTACCACAAGATGCAGATGGTTTCAGCAAGTCTGTGGGAAGATGATCCCCACAATGTTTAATGAGACCAGCTTTGTTTTTCACACATACACTATATCACAGCTCTTCCTGAGCAAGGAAATACCAAAGACAGCAGCAGCAGTTAAACCTAAATACTAAGAAACCTCTTCATCCCCCATCTGTCCTGACCACTGCCAACTCAGCCAAAAGTCAGGATTCAGTTAGTTTTCCTTGCCTCTTTCTTTCCCATTCTTAGATGTTTACATCCTAGAACAGATTCTCTTTCTAAAACTGGAAACTTAAGGATTTGTTAGTAAGAGTAATAATGGCATTAAACTCCTAATATGGCCCAGTCAAGTCCCTTGGGCATTTTAATGCAATTCTCATAAGCTTCTAAACATGAACACTAAAATGTGCTGGCCCTGGAAACAAAACAGAAGGGAAGAAAAGGAATGCAAATTATCCATGTGCCCTTCCTTTGCTTCATCCGTTTTCCAGTCTATGCAAAGACTTTTTGTGTTAAAGTGTTTCAAAAATAAAGAAGACATTAATTTTTTTAAACTTGAAATCATTTTTATTTTTGCTTAATCCAGTCAGAAGTAAATACTAAACATGGCCATTTTACAAACCTTTAAAAGCTGTTCTTTATTCCTGAAATCAGTATGTTTTCCAAATCCTAGAAACTATAACATGCTCAATTTGTCCACATCAGTTACATTTCATGGCTTTATGTGGTGAGGCGTGAGACAACATGCTCAACTACGCAGCAAGCTAAACAAATGCTTGAAAGAAATGGAAGTTCTCCAAAAGTAGAGATGAGAAAGTAAAAACCTACAAAATTATTTCTAAAGTTTTTTGGTTATAAACAAAGACAACTCTGAAACTGAGTCACCAGACAATGACTCAGAAGATCTGGAATGTTGAAGGAGAAGGATTTGTGAGTATCATAAATCTGATACAGTCTACAGAAGTGATTACACACAGTAATAAGCACTGAGCAAACTATTGATGAGTTTTATTTAGCTTAATATGGGAGCAAACCCTCTTTAAAAACAATGCAAAATACCTGAAAGCTCAATAGTATTGGCAAAAATATAATAATAATTAAAAGTTAATAGATGAAGGAAATCCAATTGCCAGGTACCTCAGAGAAAGAACAATGCTGTCCTTATGCTTGGGAAGTTTGATCTCGGCCAAGCCTGGACATAACCAGAGGTGCTGGGGACTGCGCAGTGACAGCCAGAACTGGTGCAGGTTCACTGCAGTCTGTGAACTACAGGGGAAACATTCACAGCATCTCCTCCTCACAATTAATCCACTCAGATCAGGGTTTCACGAAGAGTCCTTATTCTGCCTGTGGCACCTTTCCTTAGTCAATGAGCTGATCACGGGAACTGTGTGTCCTCTGCTAGAGGGTAACTCCTACAGTCTGCATGCACGATACACTGTGACATACATACAGACTGAAACAGAGCTGTGCACACCGCTCACTGCCCTGCTCAAAACAATTCTCAAACAACAACGGTGCTTCTTTTCAATTAGATCCCCTAAGTGGCTGAATTTAATTGCTCTCAGCCCGTTTATTAAATGTAAGAGCTCGGCATGGGTGTGTCTATACAGTTCAAATACACACTGAGTAACTCGTGTTTCAGATAGCTGCATTAGCACTTTGTTCTAATCAAATTAATTAGTCCTACTGAAAAGATGCATTTTTCCCCACAGCTTGTGATCCAAGTCTGACTTCTGACTACAATTTCAGTTAGAGTTGAATAAACAATAATAGGATGCTATAGGGCACTAATTTTTTTTTCAACACTTTTTTTTTAACAGGGAATTATTTTATTTAGACTCTAAATGGTAATTAACTTAGGAGTACACTTAGCAGTTGTAAAATTCATGCTGTTCTGCACTTGTAGAGGTACAAAAGGTCCCTTGTTTGCAGTACTATGCTGGTCAATTCCTGTGGTAGAGCTGTTGATTCTCTGCATGAGTTTTCTTGGATAATACATGGCCTTTTAAATACTGGTGCACAGGGTATTTATAAAGCAAAGAAAGCTTATTGACCTTGATTATTTTTCAATGTTTGATTTAAATTACAAAGTTTAAATCAAACATTGAAAAATTATCAAAGTTTTATACAAAGTATTTTTCAATTATGAAGGCAAGTTTTATAGTTAAAAGAATGACCAGTATCAAAGAGAAATGTATTACAAATAACATTTATAAACTGGGAATTTGAGGTACCTAAAAAGCATATTTGGGATAAGTACACTCAAATTTGCTTTAGCATATAAAAATAATAGTGTACTTCAGCTGACTAAAGCATCTTGAACTGAAGCAGCCATAGGAGAGCTGTCTTCATTTTCCTTTGGGTGTGTGCCAGCATAAAGCCAGGCAAGAGTGACTTCTAAGCTGCAGTGTTTTCAGAGCAGTGGCATGCAAAGTGCCAACACTATCAATTAAACAAAGATGGGAATACTGCTCTCCCAGAGCATCAGCTCTGGATCACGCAGCTGCTTACTTTACAAATATGAGCAGCTTGTTCTGTTTCAGAGCCTTCTAACTTTCATAAACTAGATGGTTTTACAAACAGGACAAGATGTTTCTGAGGTTCTGGCAATGAAGGAAAATACATCTGCTATCTGATTGCTGAGCTATAAACTGAGTTTTCCACATAAATAATCCTCTCCATCTGTAGCCTGAAGTGTAGGTGAAAAACATAAGGCTGCCAATTCTGCTCTGTAAAATTCAGGCATCACCTTTATGAATGAATTTCATACAAGGTCTCAGTTCTGTTTGTTCCTGATAGAGCAAGGCATATAGCTTTTACACCATAACTGTCTAAAGCTTGCTTGCTCTCCTGAAATGAATGCCAATTTTAAGAGTCAGAAGATGATCACAGCAGTGCTCAAAATACACACAAGATGCATGACAAGCATCACAAACAGGACACTGAAGTGCTCCCTAAGAACCTGTCTTGTCTCTGAGAGGGTCTTTGAGATTTGACCAGCATGAGACAGGAGATCATGAAGTGAAGTATTGAGCAGTGACAAGCACGTGTTACTATCAGATGAACTTTGATCAGTGTAAGAGAGACCATGGAGCATCCTGTGCATTGTAAATAACGAAAGAGCTTTTAAGTTCAAGAGCTGCCCACATGGAAAATCTCCTGTGCTTGGAAGGAATGTTCTTGACTCTGCAGTCTCCTTATCAGGTTGCTCAAAGCAAAGAAGCAGTAGTTATAATATGAGAATAACTATCAAGAACAAGTCCTGTTTTGTGGAAGGTATCTCCTCAGATTATCTGTCAGAGGCATCAGACTATTGCATAAAGGCCTACATAAAAACTCTGAGAGCTTTTAATCCATATTATCCATGACTAATAACAAATAACATTTAGAATTAGACCAAAGGCTGACAAAATATTTTTTTAAATGTTACAGAGCTTAGATATGTATCACAGAAGGCAAACACAACCCTCTTTCCTCACAAACTTAAGAGGGGAGGTAATAGCTGTGTCCCTTTTATGTGTGAATAAAGCAGGCACAACACACATACGAAACTCCAAAAGATGCAATTAATCAAAACATCTCAAGGTCACACACACAAGGTGTATTTGCCACCTAGAATACACAAAGCTCCATCATTATTGAGAGTGGTTATATCCTGCAGCTTGCTTGGGAAAGCTCCATGTGATCCTAGCAAAAAATTTTGCCTATGGAGTGACTAAAAATCTGATCCAGTGAAGCTGATTTTGATTCAACTCTGATGAAAAACAACTGGAGACTCAATGGTAGCAGAGGGCCTACAGTACTCATAATGAGACCCTGCTAATAGAATGTAAATGGTATCCTGTGACAAAAAGCAAGAGAAAACACTGCTGCAGTTAACTATAAAACATACTTGTCATAATTTAATGCTCTGAATATGGGTTCTCCAGCTTAGAACAAATTCTTTCCAGATGAAGCAGCAAATAATACAACATGTATTTTGCTCCAGTGTTCCACCACACATGAATGGAAAAACAATGAGAAGCCAATTTCACAGTGGCTGATACTATCCTCTCAAACAAAATATAATCTGTAATTAAAAGAAGTAATTGGCATACTACTTAATTACTGCAAAATATATTCTTCAAATAACAATGTGACCTGATGAAATAAACAGGTCTAACCATGCAAGCATCACTTTTCTGCCTCTGCCAAGTGTCCTTAAGAACCACTATTTAGCTTGCAAAATAAGCTGCTGCAATGTGACTGGTGTTGGTATAACCTGACCTCTCCACAATGGATCTCCAAGTTTCCCATTAGCAGCCACCTGACAATGAGCAAAAACAACAAACAGAAAAACATTCATACTTCATTACACATTAGGAGTGATTGTGTAAGAATGTAACATAATACCAGAGTTTGTGGAATTTTGCCACGTGAAAAAGCAAACTGGTCACTTCCTTCTCTCCAACACCAAGGAGAAGCACTACACATTCTCCTCCAGGAATATGTTGCCAGCTTTCAAGTTTTGGTACTCAGTGGAGTAGCTTTTTGATACACTTGAAAGGAGAGTGAAAACAAACAGAGGATTTTCTGTTTAAAGACTTATTTTACACTACCTGAAGCTCTCCAGTTTAGAGTTTGACACATTTTAGTTTTATTCACACACAAGATGTTGTCTTCTTCCCTTCTACTTGTCTGCCTCATTCCAGATGTTACTTCTCTAAAATTATATTTCAATTGATTATTCAACATTTACTTGTCACCAGTGCAAAAAAGAAACTGCCAAAAATGCAAGTATTTAAATTTTAAGTACAGCATAAAAATTAATGCTGTATGACAGTCATCACAGGATACATTCTCTAAACAACAAAAGACAGATTTTCTTTATGAAGCAAATCCAACTTGGTTCTTCAATGTTTGTTTTATTAAATAAAACTGTGGCATGGTTGTCTATCTGAAGTGCAATTCACTTTATTAACTCTAATAAAATAAATGGCCTCTGAATGCCAGATGCGAGATGGAACTTGTGCATCCTTGTTTCTTACCAACTCGTGTCCTTGAGCTGATTTCACTGTGAGGCAACAGACAGAAGAACTGGTAGCAGGAAATAAACTGTGATATAGGTTACAGCAGCAACACACTGCTTTGGGAAGATTTGGCCTTAGGATGGTTGTGCCTTTAAACACGTGCTGACCTAAAATCCTATGGTTTAAGGACACTACATTGTAATACACAAACAGAAAGGTTTGTCTCTTTACAAACTGCATGCTGCTGGTCAGCTCTGTGAACAGAAATGTTCACACATCTCCTGTACAGAATAAACTGTCACCAGTGAAGGTTTTGAAAACTCCTAACAGGAATTACAGCGCAGTCTCACAAAAAGATCAACCCAGAGTACAGTCAGGAAATTAGGATAACCGCATTTTTTCCAATGGAAAAGAGCTGTTTCTGGGGAAATGTCTGGAAGTTTACACAAATGAGCCTGCTAACCTTTCTTTCAGTAAACCTGCTGTTGAATGATTTATGAAAAGAAACTTTCCACTCAGAGAGGCCCAGAATTAAAGGTGTGTTTCTACCTTAATTTTTCCTGTAATGCACGTATTAGTAAGATTCTAACTACATCAGTAAAGGTGATCTTAGTCACTGGTACAGCATTTCACAGATTTTGCAGAGTATTCCAAGCTGGAAGGGACCCACAAGTCATCAAATCCGATTCTTAAGTCAGTGGCCCATCCAGAGATCAAACCTCAAACCTTTGGTGTTGTTAACACCACGCTCTGACCAAATGAGTTAATCTGGGGGTCACTGCTTCATGGAATGGCCTGACACTGTGTCAGGGGAGGTTTAGGTTGGGTATTACAAAAAAGGTTCTTGTCCCAGAGGGTGGTTGGACACTGGAATGGACTCCCCAGGGCAGTGGTCACAGCCCCAAGCCTGGCAGAACAAGAATTATTTGGACAACACTCTTGGGCACATAGTGTGACTCTTGGGGTTGTCCTGTGCAGGGACTGGAGCTGGGATTAATGACCCCCTACTCAGCAGATTCTGTGATTCTCTGATACCACATCCTGGAAAAGGAGTGTTTGAATTCAATTTCAAGCCAGTGTCAGAAAGGAACTGTACAAGAGAGGAAAAGCTAAAGTCTTAAGTTTCCTGACCGCCAAGTGCTCGTGTCTGCCAAACATACATTAGCTCTGCTTTTACATTTAATATGAAAAAAGCTGGAGTCCTGTCAGCACCTATTCACTCAAGTCTTAAAGCAACTAAGAATAAAAGAGTCAAGAGAATGAACTCAGCTGCATCCTCTGCAAACCTCCCAGCTTCTCATGCTGGCACTGGATGCAAAGAGAAACACCCTGGGTGTTACAATGTGAAACAGATAAACACTTCATTTGACAATTAAAATGAAAATGATCTTCCACAGCAAATACCAGTATACCCCCGACCCTTCAGGTGAACTCAATCATTTCAAACAAACGGGGGGTGCTTCAAACCATACGGAAGAAATGTGAACAGCAGGAGTCCCCCAGTGGTAAAAATATCTCAAAGAAACCTTTTCTTCCTCCAAAATATCTGCTGTACAGCACTTTGGGCAGCTAGCCAAAACCTTGTCTCTAAGTAGCTGTAGAGTGATTTAGAGATGTATTTTAATACTTTTACCACTCTTTAAAAATCAACAAAATAATACATTTATTGCACCTTAATAATACACATCTGAGAAGTTAACACTATTTAAAAAAACCTTTCTAGCTTTCCTGTTGTGGTATAATAAATCATTCCAGATATGCACAGTAATTTCTAGAATTTTATTAAAATACTTTGCTGCTATTGGATCATTTCATACAACAGAAAGTCATTACCGAGAATTAGACCGCTGCACTCAGCTACAATTTGGGGAAAAGCTCATTTGTAAAGTAATACTCTGAAACACCAAGGTTTTCCAAGTTTAAACATTTTCCAAATATTAGAAATACTTTCAAAATTCTGAAAGTCAAGAGGAAGGACAAGTGCTAAACCTTAATTCTCTCTGACATGCTCCTTGAGAGTCTGCTCTTGTTCAACATGTATCATTTGTGCTTAGGAACATTATGAATTGTCACCCTAATCTATTGGCAACACTCTTTGCCACAGAAGTAGTACAGCCTGCTCAGGAGACACAAGAGCCATCTATCTGTTACAAGCACTTTGCACATCTCCCATTCTGACAGCTGCAGAGGGAAGCAGCTCTTCTTACCACAGTCCAGGTCCAGAATTATTTATTGTATTTCTCAGGCTGGCTGAAGACAGGAACTAGTCACTTTGAGCATTCTACAAGCCTGAATATTGACTCTTACAACGCAGTCCTTCAATTAGCAGGCCTCACTGCTCAAGGGGAGCTAACTATTGGCTCCATTTTACTCTTTTTACAACACAATAATTCACTCTGTAACTCATAAATTACATTTCTCTTCACAGTCTACACTAGATACTGAATACTGCCTGCATTACAGCAATCTGTGATTTTTTTTCCTGAAGATATTACTAAAAACAGCTCTAGAGAAAACATTGCCATTTATGAGATAAATTACTTCTGCCTCCTGTTAGTGTCCTAGGTACAGTCACTTATTGATTATCTTTTAAGTATGGTTTTAATTTTATTATGTCTGTGTAGGATTAAATACATATTTAAAACACTGAGTTAATTAAAAATAGTTATTAAAATCAGTATATACAGTTGCAATGCTGCAAACACGACTTTGAAAGACAAAACAGAATAAGGTTTCCTGTTTTCTTAGCCTGAAAAAGTGTTGATATTGAGTAGATTTTTATGGTGACATTTTCCTCCTTAAGCTTGCAACATTTAAATCCTTGAGCTAACCCAACAGGAAGGAGATAACTCTCTTTTTATTAATCTGAGGAATTTATAAGCTTACTTGCAATTAGCATAAATGAAAGCTACTATCAGACTGTATAATTATTGACCAGCAGTGCAGTAACTAAGCCCCAAAAATAACAGTTCCACAAGTGCACCCATTCTCTGCCCTGTTAAGTGAATGATTTAAAGCAGGTAAGAGCAGCGCAAAGTGGCTGCTTGCAGCGGTGTCACAACGAGACACCTCCTTTCAGAAACAGCTCTGGGATGTCTGGGATACCCAAACACCAACACATTTTTAATAAATAAAAAAATAAAGCTCAAGCATCACAACTGTTCACCGTTTATGGCTGTGGTGGTGCCATTAACGATGTCTTTAATATATTGACAACCTCACCTTGGAGTCACCAGTTCAAACACAGCCCAAGAGGGTAATGACTGAAACACTTCCACAGCTGCACGGGGAGCTACACAGAACCAGCTGGGGAGAAAGGGGCACGTTCAGGGATAGAGAACTGAGCTACAGAAATCATTTTTATACTTGGCGCCTCTGTTGGCACCTCCTGCAAGGAGAGGAAGGGCTGAGCAGGGAATAAAAGATCAACTACTTTCCCTTTTCCAGGGCTACCTGAGCCTCTCTCCAGCAGCAGGGAGCCCTGCTCTGCTCTGCCACACTGGACATGTAGGACTGACAACTTCAGTTCACAGAGAGCTAAAGCATTTGGTACCATTTTTCTTCAGACAGGATAATTCTAATTTATTCTCATTTGTGCTTTTGAATCTTCCCACAGCTCTCAGAGAAAGGTCAAGGGCATGCAGATAAGATATTTTTAGCTATACAGCAGAACTGTATTAAAAAACTAAACGAAGCTCCAAGTCAGAGTCAAGTAGTTCTTTATTTACCAAATTCAAAAACACTGTATGCCTTTCTCCCTAAACATTAACTCAGCTACAGCTAATAAATTTACTTTTGACCCAACCCAAAAAGAGCTGTCTAGGTATTTTTAAAATGTGCAAAAATTAAAAAAACACCCAAACACATCACCAAACACTGTGTTCGACAATTCTCACACCAACTTATAGGCAAGATTTATACACTAAAACACCGCATTTCTTTGCAAGTCTCCCTTAATCTCTGTTGCAAAGGTGGGATGTTTGGCAAGGGGAAGAGACATCTCACACATCAGCAGCCTTGGGGAATGTTTGCTTAGAAACACACACAGTTTGACCTCTCAAAGGATCAAACCAGTTTACTTCATCAGGTCATGGGTGTTACCAACAACTGCAAGTTTGTGCCTCTATTCCACTGTTTAGGAGACTAAAATTAAGTAATAGATTACGAGAGAAAGAACTGACACAATTTCTCAGTCTATATGGGTTGATTTTAAAGCTGTAATTTTTATGACTTTTCTTATGAGAATACTATAGGCCATTCTTATCCATGCAATCCTTTAAAGAAATCTGACAAGCAAATTCATCAATTTCTAATAGAATTTCAAATACAGCCGACACCTCGCTGTCTTCAATCATGTCTTGTTTCATAACTGTGTATGTGGAGAAAAGACATGTCTGTCTGGGGCCTAATGGATAACATGATGTACATTCCCGTGGCAATAGAAAATGAACAACAATAAAAATTGTAATTTACTTTGCTGTCAGGTGCTGATCCTGTAGGTGTGAAGGAAAGCCAGTAAAGCTGCAGGGACTGGGTTTTGATCCGGTATCGTATTTGAGTATTTTGTAGTTGAGATTTAATTGCACCTAATCTACTCAATATAATCATCTTCACTGTTATTAATATCCCAGACTTGTGTTATTATATAATCCTAACCTATTTTTTATACAGACATTTTAATCTGCTGCTTAAGCGTTCATTAATGCAAAGCCACTGCTGTGGAGAATATATTCCACTCCATTTGCAAGAGGCAAGAATTCTTTGGAACTACTACCAAATGCTAGTGGTTGCCTTACTTAACTTTACGGCCTTATGACAACAAACATAAGCAAAACTTAATCATTAATCCTAAAAATATTCCGTCTGGAAAAGAAGATGACTCTACAAAGTGCCGTGTCATTTGTAAACACAATGTGGTATCATCCAAATAGTCAAATGCAATCTATGTGTTCATATATAACAGCTTTTGGATGGCTCCTTTCTTTCCTGTTTCATTTCTAAATTTGAATAAATAATCTGCATGCCAGCTAACCTAAACGAATGAGTTATTTCCCATTTTGAGAATCCTGAGATGCTCAATTATCTCACACAACTGCCAGCCATCAACTGTACTTAATTGCCTGTATGTTTCAAGTCCACTGCATGTTTATTTATATCACTTGCATGACACACTAGATGTTTTATGAGACTAGAATAAGATGAGATATGTCACAGTCTAATGCTTAGGGATATGACAGGAACCTTATTTGCTTTTTTTAATCATAATTTTTCAAGGAAATCTAAGTAAATTAAATAATAGTCTCTATCTTCTCCACACCCTGCAGCTCCCAGTGATTTCTTAACCCATTGGACATACTTGAACAAATCTGACAGAGGAATGACTACAAAGTCCTTACAAATTTTAAGAAAAACCACAGTTTTAGAGCCAAGTAGACCGGACAAGGCAGGCATGCCTCTGGCTCTGAGCCATTCCAACAGGGAGTGGGGACCCACAGTCCTCCAGCACAGGTGTAACACCCAGCCAGGGTCAGCACCTGCTGCCCCACAGACCAGGGACATGGGACAGAACTAAGGATCAGGGAAGGGACAAAGGAACGCACGGAGAGGGCACTGCACACAGAGAGGAGACAGGAAACTCCCTCTCAGGGAGAGGAGACTCTGTGCAAAGAGTGGGGGCACTCAGGGGATGGAGGACTCAGGTAGGAAATCAGGCTTTGTTAGTTCCATCACTCAGGAATAATCCCTTTTATTAAACAAACCACGTCTCAAACTCTTTACAGGGTGGGTGAGAGAATGATTGGGAGAATGCTGAGAAAAGCTGAATTTAACACAAGTTTGCAGCAACGCAGAAGGTGTTGCTTCACCAGAAGTCCTGGATGAGGGAGGAGAGGGAGGCACTGGGGGAACAAAGAACAGGAGAGCAGGGTGCAAAGCAAAGTCATCAGGCAGGGGAGCTAAGACAAGAGTCACAAAAGGAATGGGAAAAAACTGCAGCCAGATTTCTGACGAATAGCAGGAGTGGAAAGCAGAGCCACTCCATGCTGCAGTGACAGAGAAGGAAGCCCCTGAAGTCCAGCAGCTGGAGGGGATTTGGTGGGGGAGCTACACAAAAAGAGAGGAAAGTCCACAATCAGAGAAGGGAAGGCAGGATATGGAAAAGGTATGTCAAGGCAGGAATGAGCTGGGGTTCTCAGCTCAGGGAAGCAGCAGTGGTCAGCACGAGCCTGAGTGCCAGGGCTAAACCCTAAAAACACCTGCACTGGGATGGAGGCTGTGGGACTGGGGAGCTGGGAGAATCCTTGTGCTGTCTCCAGTGGAGGAGGAACAAGGAAACAGCCATTTCTGGGTTTGCTGAACTGAGCTTTAGTACTGAGTTTAGGGTGCAGAATTTAAAAGGAAGAGCATGGAAGTTTTTAACACTTCTGAATCTCATCAGCTGCATGACAAGATGTTAATGGGAAGATGCATTTTATGGACATCAGACAGTGATAAAATCATATAACCACTGAATGCAGAAATTCATCTTTATTTATGGGCTTCTACTCAAATTGTTTGATACCTTCAAGTCTCTTTACAACCTATGATTTCTGCAAATTTCTATGCAGGAAGAGCTATCTCTATGCCATTACACTTTGTGTCATGCCTCTCTCACGTTAAATTTCAAGCTGAGTGCAGATTGTACAGGACAATAGCCTGACACTTGCAAAAATTGTCAAAGCATCATAGCAACTAAAGAACTGTTCCAAAAATAACTTCATTGTGGTAATGCTTTAACTATACTGACAGCATTATTGCTCCATTAGTTTCATCCATGGAAAATGCAAGAATATAAAAATACTACCAAAAATAATATAAATTACAGAATTACATTTCATGAACAAAACCAGTCACATTTCTAAAAATCCAAGTTGTAAACACATTCTTTTCTAAGGTTAAAACAATATAATGTGCATCTTAAAATAACAAATGTTGGATACTTATCACAAATAAGTATCTGCCTTGCAATCCAGAAATCATTATTTCTTTTCATCACACACAAGCATTTTACTCTTAGCATTTTTAACATTCTGACAACTTCTGACAGATAGCAATGGCTTCTCCAAGACTGTCAAAGTTATCCCTGAGAGTCAAATAAAAATAGGGTTATTAAAAAAAAAAAGTTTAAAAATATCTGAAAATGTAAAGAGCCAGTGTGCAAAACGCCTGCCATGAACTGCACCTTGCTGTGCCATCAAGAGACAGAAAGCTGCAGGATGCTGTTCTTTTGGTTTCACCAGGGAAAACAGCTTTCACACAAGGCATTCTGGAAGCCCTGCAAGGAAGGCTGCCACAGATGCAGTCTTCTCTTCCACCCTCACACCAACCTTTATCACTGAATCAGCGACAACAGAGAGGTCACCACACGAACCAAGGGGCTTTTGCTCACTCTCACCATGTCACACCTCCAGCTGCTCCATCAGCAGGCTCAGTGTGTCCCACCACTCACCCTGAGACACTGCAGTCTGTAGACACCTGACAAAACAGGGAACCCAGCCAGCTGTGTGTGTGTGAGGTGCCCAGCAGCCCATGCCTGTTCCTGCTCACCACATCCCTGGAACTATAGTGCCTCTCCCAGCAGATAACCCGATCCTGCTTCCCTCCTCAGTGACCTGATTCCTCCTCAGAATCCCACCAACACCACTGGCAGTACCCCAGCGCTTTGCTCCTCCTTCAGAGAAACGCAGGTGGCACTTAAGCAAATTAAAAAGCTTCCCTGTAACGGGAAGCAAGAATAGTTTGCTGCCCAAAAGTGTATATACATATTTGTTCATTTAATATCTGACCCACCACACCGTAACTGAGGCTTTCCTGCAAAGATACAGATTAAGGGATGGCAGTCCCATTCTCCAAAGATGTTACTCCAGAAAATATGTGGTTCACTGCATATATCATATTTGGTAACAAAGTACCTGGTCATGCTTGTTCAACCAGCTATATCCCAACACTTTCCTCTGAGGCTTCAGGAAAATACTGCCCAACTCTGAGTTTCCTTCAAGACTTCTATCTATTCTCTCTTACTACCCCTGGCATTAAAGGAGAGGCTGAATATTCATGCTTAAATGCTTTGTGTTGCATCATCAGGTACTTCCTCCTTCCACGGAATGGATTTCATCTTGTTTCCTGTGTTGAAACAGGTTGGCAAAGCCTGTCTGGACTACTGGGACAAGCAGAAACTACATCTGCTCAAAGCTGTGCATTTTAAATAGCTGGGGAACAAAGCCCTTATCTTCTGTTCTACAGATCTTCTAAGAAATTAGCAAAAAGGTTCCAATAATCTTACCAAGGAAAGCAACATGGACTAAACTGAGAATATTTACATATTCGTATTTTCAAGGCCTGTTCATGATCCCGCTGAAGGCAAAGTGCGTAGGCACTGCCTTTACAGGCCAGTCAATCAGCTACTTCAGCAAGGTACTTAATTCCCCTCTCATAATCAGATCTAGCTTCAAGAAATGCAGAAAACAGGATATTCAAAGAGCTCCTGCAAGCCAACAGTCACCAAAGTGATTTTCTTTTGTGTGAAGTCCAATCTGATTACAAAAATGCAGAAGTGGAAATCAGTAACCGGTATCTATGCACCCTCGATAACTTGTTATCTGCCTGGAACCCAGCCTAGTTGTCTCTGCAGAGCAAATCTGCACTCAGAAATGTCAAAGAACACAAACATTGTGCATGCTTAGATTTATTTTTGTCAAACTTTTTTCATTTTGTTGAATGCAGCTAAAATAGATGCCTGGTTTGTCTGTTTGTTTTTGTCTTGTAACAGGATACAAATTCTCACTGGGGAAAAATAGAGTTAGTCTGGATTTGTGTGAAACCAGCATTAAATATTGGTTCAAGGGCTATTACTTTAACATATTACCTTATAAAGAAGAATACAGTTGTGCGTGTAACAATGTAGGCTAAATATAGAAAGTTTTTACTTTTCTGTTATCAAAAGGCTCTATCTCACATCAGAAAACCAGAACTAAGCCGAAAAAAAAATTACAACAGGAAACAGAATACATCATAATCAAATAAGAAGATTTTGATATGTTACGCTTATTTCAGTGGGAACAGAATCAGATTGCAAGACTCCTATTAACCTAGTAAGATCTGGTTTATTGTTTATGAACTCGAGTGTACGTACAAGGTAACTAACATGAAGGATCTCAGCTTTTTTAACTAAGATGCAATGATATGGGGGCTAAGAGCTAATAAAAGCATTGCTAAGAGTCAAGAGAAATCAACCTTTTTAATATTTTTTAAATTAAATGGCCTTTGTAGAAAAGTGGCATCTCAAATAATCTTACAGGAATTTCATAAAAAGACATAGTGTTAAATTAGAAAAATATGTGGCATTTGAAATACATGCAGATTTAGGAACAGAAACAGGATTAGAGGCCTCAGGCAATGGGAATTGGAGATGTCATACAGTATTAATTCATGGGAGAAGCCACTAGTTCACATGCCACAAACCCCAAAAGGAAAAAGCAGTGAATCTCTTGGCTAGGAGAGAGATTCTAACTTATCTTTTTGATAAACAATCTGAAAAATGCCATACATTGATTCTGTAAATGAAAAGTCATTTACCAGGTAGGAAAAAAAGAAGTAAATAATAATTAAAGTGTCAGGGACCTGCTACCCAGAACACAGCCCTCACATCAGATCAAGAATTACAAAGCTGAATAGGGAAACGCTCCATTCTTGATTAAAAGAATTTTGGGGTTATGAAGGTTTGGGGGAAATTAATCATTATGACACAGCTTGTTCTAATTCTACAGCTCCTCTTTACAGAATAGCAGGAAGAGAAGGTACGAGGAGAAGCACACAGACAAAGAAGCACTATTTCTCTGAATCCTGGGAATTCGGATTGAAAAGTCCCAACCTTCCTCCCCCACCTCTGCTGCCGGCAGCTTTTCCAAGGAAATACCTGCAGTTCATTCTCAGTTATGTCTCCACCCTATCCCTTAGAAGAAAAATAGAATGGGGAGGGGGCAAATAGCAGCCATCAATACTCAGAGCAGGGGAGAGGGGACTATTCCCTTACAGAAGTCTGTCACATCCTCAAGAAAGTGCTTCGCACACTGGATTCGTTCTTCCCCACTATCAGCTTAGTGATTTGTGAATAAATTACACAAGATGCCTAAAAGACTTTGAAAAGCTCCAGGGAAGGTGAGAAAACTACTGGTCCACCTCCTCTCCTTCTGAGCAACGGAGAGATCCTAGAGGGAGACCCAGAGCCATCCTCATACATCGGGACAGAAAGAGTGTGATAGCCACCAGCACACACACACACACACACTCCTGAGATTCCAGCACTGCTGAATTTTACAGTCTCAACTTTGTAAGTACAATAAAAAGCCACCTTACTGACCATTTTGTTTCTGTTTGCACTTACAGCTAATTCAGTGTGCAAATCAAACCTGATAGCCTCATGTTCTGTGTTCTAATATGGAATGACACACTCCAGTAAGAAGCCCGACGTGCTGTGCTGTCTACTGAGTTCTTGGTTTTAATTTAGAAATTTACCATAATAAATGCCCCTTTTTAAATATAAGCTTCCACATACCTTCTGCAACAGAAGATTTCCAGAGTTTTTAGAGCCTCTCATGAGAACAGCAGAATCAGGCAACACTCCCTTTGACACACAATCATAACAAGCCATTTTGTTCCTCTCATTTGCTAACGATGCAAAAGGCACTTTGCAAAAATAGTTTACTACACTAAGAAGAAATACTGGCACAATAATTAATTTCTACCAGTCCTGTGCTTTAGCAACTAGAAGCAAGGCCTAACTAGCAGCATGTAACCAACCAACTCTACACAGATGAACAGCAAACCCTCTGTGTTTTAGCAAACGGTCTGATTTATGTAACCTGTTCTTTTAAGATTATTTCTGAACATAATGGATTTAAAAGAAAGAAGATTCACAAAGCTGAACAATGAGATAATAAGCCTATGAACAACTAGACAACTTAGAAGTGAATCCATGGGAGGAGAGCATTTTGTCACCCTAAATGCATTGATCTAAATAGCCAAGTCTTTCTAACACTGAGTTTTCTATTTACACCACTTCACAGACATGGCTTAAGGAATTTTATTCAGGTGTGGTGGCTCTCCCTTTTGTGTTGAACTGAATGAGACATTTCAGAAACATCACTTTGTTAAGTATTTCTACAGGTATGTGCAGCTACATTTTCCATGCAGGATATTTTCTTTCGACATGCCTGAGATGACCACTATACTGTATCACCTAATACCAAAATAAACACATATGTTCCAGTTGCAAGGCTCAGTGTCAACTAGAACTTACAAATTTAAGAGTCAAACTGTTTCTCCAGGTAGTAAAAAGCTACAGACAGCTTTAAGAAGTTAGTAAGGCAAGCATCTTTCCTTAATGTAGTGTGAAACTCACTTCTGAAATCCAATCAACAGATTTTGCATTTACTGTAGTTGTGACAGAAGTCAGTGGCCTTAAAATGTTTTCACCTCTCAAAAGTTGTAAAGGTTCAAGCAAAAATGTCTGTTTAAGCAAAATCTTTACATCATAATAACTAACCCAAATCTGTTACCCTCCAAAACAAACCCACAAGTCTTCAGCAATCTGAAGAGCTGCTTAACAGGAAGAAATTCACACCCTTGAGGCACAAACACCACATCTGACATAGTAGTTATAAAGAAAATTCAAACCTAGATATGCCCAAAACAAAAAACAAGACAGCCCAGTCTTTCAACTGGGAAGACTCAAACTTAGTAACAGGTTTAGACATATCTTCCTGATTTTTGTTCCAAATCAACGTACTAATGCTTGAATTAAAGAAAATGTGGCCTCCTGTCTCCATAGGGGAAGCAGTTTTGAACATCTATCAGAATAGAATTACATCAACTTTGACTGGTTTTAAAATCTGTCCTTCATTTGTCAGGCTTATGTAGACTACAAAAGACATATCTGACACAAACCAGTCATCTCAGCCAATAATTTCCCCTTTTACATACCACAGAAGAAAAGTACTGTGATTTTTTTATACTGTCTAAAAATAAACACAAAAGGTGGCAAAAGCATTATACTTGATATATACCAAGTCACACAGTACCCCAGAATGGGCTTTGTGATATGAAAGGGGTAACTGCTTATTTTAATTACACACAAGTAACTGTAATAGGAGTGAACGCTGCAGCAACATCCATAAACACGACATCCACATTAGCAGAACACCAGTTACAAAACCCCCGCCAACACTACTTGTGCAGGGATTGTTTTGTGTGTCTGTTTTACTCAAATTTTACCAAGTTCCGTTGCATTTGCAGACCTCTGCAAAAAACCTGTAAGTCTGAGGAGCTCTAAAGAATACAAGATGCAATACTAATCATGACCATAAGAAAAATGCTTTTGCTAATCTTGTTCTTTCAGCTGACAATACTTTCAAATACTGGTGTTTTTCCACTGGATGACAACTTCTGTTTGTTGCTCACTGTGAATTCCAGGCCTCCCATTCTTGTAAGCCTGAAATTTTTGACCAAGGGAGCAGCAGCTTGGGGTGCACTGGCAACACGAGTCCTAACTGTGGCAGGATGGGCATAGTTGTAACTAAGTCTTACTTCATTGTTGCACTGAATAGGTGCATAAAAATTACATTTTTAAGGTAATTAATCTGCAAGTAAATGGAGAATCTAAAAAAAAAACCAGAAAGGCAAAATGCAGATTGGGTGTTTCTCTGGAGATCATAAAATTGCTGAGGTAGGTTAGATTTGGCCCCAGGCAGGCTGATCATAAACTTTAAGAAAACAGCCTGGAACTCCTCTGTGCTGATTTTGTCTTGGTTTTATATTAAGTTGGAGTTTTAAGCAATAAAAAATAATAGAAATAAAGATTCTTCAGAGATTTATCTTTGCTCTCTACTATTTCTCCAACAGGCTTGCTCACCAAATAGGACAATGCTTTCAAAAGATGTATGGCATAAGGATCTGAAGTCACATATTGAAAAGTGACTAAAGGGACGATTTTCAAAGGCATTAAAATACCTAAGATGCATTAAGCACTTAGAATTTTCAAAACTGCCTGGGCATCTAACGCCTATTTAAATCACTTAGTCCTTTCTGAAAATCCCAATGGGCAGTTATCTACATTTTATGTGTCTATATGCCTTTGAAAATCTGTACCATTAAATACTTAACAACCTAAGTCCCCCTGGCTTTTAATGGGACTTCGAGTCCTAAAAAGTGTAAGTACATCTGAAAATTGGTCAAGCCACTCTCTCTGGTCTTTTTTTTTCTTTCTTTCTTTTAAAAAGGCATCTCCTACTGCTTATCCATAACCTGTCAGATAAGTACAGCTTCAGTACTGTCCAACTTACACACTGTACTGTCCACAGCTGATTTGTTTTATGGAGTTAAAGAAATGTAAGTCCACAGTACAGACTGCATCCTCAAAAAAGACTTTTTGGAGCTCCTAAAAAGAAATTAAATTCCAATCTGTAACCCCAGTGAATGCCCCCAAACACCGTATTTTCAATAAATATGATCCCAAATGAGTATAATTTAGGCTGATAAAGGACAAACATCATTGTTTAATCACCAAGCAACCTATTCAAAATACCACAAAAAAGTTCTGAAAGGCAGCCACGCAGCAACAAGAGAAAAAGGAAAGGAGGAGGAAGAAAAACGAGGAAGAAAAGTTGTGAATAGGCTCTTTAAAAAAGCAGCAGTTCCAGAAAAGAAGACAAGCCTTAATTCTGAATTTTCTTTTTTTACAGAACTGTATGAAACTATAAAGCATTCCCTTATGCAAACATTTGAAAGATATATCTTCTGATCTTCTGTAAAGTCAATAGGGGGTAACTTGCACTGACCAATTTCCCAAAAAAGAACTGATTTGTAAATTGGGAACGCAGGGAATCAGATTGCCACCTACAGGAAAATTTAGCATTTATTGTCAAGAATGACTCAAAAAGAATACAAATTGCCATCCTGCCAAGCATTCTTTCACTTCAAAACCAATTAGTCTTTTTTTTTTGTGCAACTATATCATGAGCTTCCTAAATCCAGGAAGCCATCATAATTTCTTTTTATTTATGACTACTGCTTGAAAGTTCCATAATTCAATTACAACATCATGTGTCGGTTAAAGAATTTTAAGTCTGCTTACCTGATACAATTGGTGCTAGCCTGAATATGTCTGATAGTCTGCTGTTAACTGGCTCATAAGGGGAATCTTCAAGCAAGTCATTTCCTAAGGACAAAAAATATTTGGATTTTTTTCTTATACAAGAATTCAAGGTAAGATTTTTTTGTTTACTTTTACTTTGTGAAATGTACTCCCCTTAAATCCCTTTAAAAAGTTTATATGGCTACTTCTTCTCAAAGAATTAGCTACAGAAACACCTAAAGAAGCTAATTGTTTGTCCGTGTCACTAGATCTTTTCTCTCCATCCTCCTTGGGTAAGGTCATAATTTGCAGAGACAGCCTGTGACATCACAGGGACTGTCCCATCTCAAGCCAGTAGGAGAGAAGTTGCAGCAAGGATGTTCCTCCACATTCACCATTAACAGCAGAGCTCTTTTTCAGAGAAGCTCAGCTAACAGCCAAAAACTAGCATTTTTGGTGTGAAACATTCCTAACAAGATGCTGTTGGAAGAGGAACTTTTTATGATGCAGAAAATGTCAATTATTACAGTTAGCAAAATTATATGTATGGACTCATTAACATATACGGATATGTGGGATTATTTCCCTTATTGCAGAAGCAACTAAAAAAAGAAAAAGTTAAATGGGGAGCACACTGAAGTGAAAGACTGCACCTTGAACTCCAGCGCCACAGCAAGACAGGGCTAAAAATGCTGTCTCATATGAGGACCTGACTGTTCTCAGTAGACTAAGGGAAATTTGCCTTACAAATATGAATAACAGAGGAGCCCTGAGTCAATCACTGTCGAACTGGCACATCCACATGCTCTAGGAACCATAAACTTTGGGGTTTTTTCTGCCTCAGCATGCCCAGGGAATACTGCTAGTAAAAACAGGAAAGGAAAAATTAAACTTTTTACTTAAAACAACATTCTCTTCATATTATATTTAACTTTCAGCAAAATAGCTAAGAAACTAGTTCCAGTGTCCTGTGGTCTTATTAGGTGAGTCCTAATTAAGGAGTTTTAATATTATTAGGAAAATGTCTCCAAATGACTGTTTTCGTGGCTCTTGCACACGCTAGTGCCCCTATCTTTCGACTGTAGTTTAGAAAGGTCAGCTGGGTCCCCTGGAGGCAACTCTCACTGTCCATTTCGCAGCCCAGGACCGGAGCCGCAGCTGCGCTGGGGGCGGATGGAGGCTCCTCGGGCGGCAGCTGATGAGCACAATGAGAGCTGCGGGGTCAGAGCCCGGCTGGGGCTCAGGAACAGCCGCAAACGCGCACCCTGCACTGGGGGTTCTGCGCTTCGCCACGTACCCTGCAAGCTCTGGTACATGCTCCAGTAAATGCGCAGGCAGTTCTTCTCCTTCTTCATGCCCCTCTTGCAGCGGCAGTTGTACAGGGATTTCTGCTTGAGAGCTTCCATGGCGCTTCTGCATTCGTCCTTCGCCTCCAGGCCCGTGGCCCGGCTGAAGTTGCTCTCTTTGCCGGCTACACACTGCCTCAGTGTCCTGAATTTAGTACTGCAGCTCTGCTCCTTCAGACACTGATCGCTGGCTTTCACGCAGTCCAGGCGGTCCCCTCCAGGCAGCCCGCTCACTTCTGCAGACAAAAGTACATCTATGGAGAGGAGACACAAACCAACACACGCTCTTTGAGGGAGGAGGGTGGGGTGAACCCGAGCTCCAGAGAAGCATCTGGGAACCACGGGGCACCTCCTCACGCAGCACATGCAGCCAACCCCAGGGGCAGCACCTTGCAAACCTCCCAGCTTCATGCTACACCTTAGCAAAAAGCACTCAGGGTTTCCATGGGCTTAGATCCACTTTCGGGGGACTCCAAGAAAATAGTATTTTTTAACCCTGACGGCTGATTTATGAGGAAACACAAAAAGGAAAGAAAACCCAGAGGGGTTAATGTGCCTGACAAAATCAGTATTTCTTATTCCATAGGTCCACTTTGGTGAAACAAATCAGCGTTCCATTCCAGATTTTAACGGAGGGGTTAAATATTCAGCCTCACTTTCCACAAGAGCTTAGCTGTAATTTCACTTACATCCAGGAACAACCCGCTCAGAGAGATAAGTATCCTCACCGATATTAGCCTGTCTTTGCATCAGTCACTTTTTAAAAGCATTTTTGCTTATTCCATATGTATAAAGGTAGAATTTGTTACTTTCACCCCCCTCCCCATCTCTCTCCACGTATGATGCTTTTGCAGGAGAACAAAGCAAATTGCATTAACTCTCTCCTCTCCATCGTGCCCCCGTCATGCTCCCTCACATGCGGATGGAAATGCAAACCTCTCCTGTGGAAAGGAAACCAGTTTGGGCTGCAAACCACTACCAGTCGGGCATGCTGCCAGCTTCAGGTAAAGATGTAATCCTTCAGCTGGCTCTTGTCATCCTCCACCCTCCCCAGGCAGCCTTATTTTATTTAAATGAAAAGTTTCCCTGTAACTTGCGAGAATCCAATTTAACAAGAGGCTAGACAGGCGAGTACCGAAGTCTGAAACCTCACAGAGCTTTAAACGTAGACCGGGCTAAGTGATGTGAGGCACAGCCATAAAAACTACTGGAAACTTCACTGTTCTGCCTAAACAATAGACTGACAACCATCAGGCTCCCGGTCCCATAAACCCTGCGCTTTGCTTTATGAAGCGATGTGCAGACCGAAATCAGGCACCAGCAACTTACCCACTAAGGGCAAAGCGAAGTACAAGAGAACGAGAAACATCTTGCTGTCTTCGGATGGTTTCCCCAAACGACTTGATGTGTCACAACAGAGATGATCAGCATGTAGATATTCCAATACCGCCGAAGTCCAAAGGCTCCAAGTTCAGATCCATTGAATTCAAGGGGAAAAAAAAAAACACCAAGCAAAAAAACCCCCACAACCCGCTCTCCTCTTCACCGCTACCACCACCGGCGGCAGGAGCAGCGACGCAAACGCTGAGCTTTTCCCTTAGATTTCAGGTCTGAGCAACCTGCAGGCACAAGCACTGACTCCAGTGCGGGAGCGAGAGGCGCAAGCACGGGTATATGTGTGTGTGTCTGTGTGTGAGTGAGTGAGCGAGCGGCAGCGGGGCAGCAGCGCCGGTCGCCTCCTTGGGTGGGCAGCGCCTGTTCCCAGGG
Source organism: Oriolus oriolus (assembly GCA_013400235.1). NCBI lineage: Eukaryota > Metazoa > Chordata > Aves > Passeriformes > Corvidae > Oriolus > Oriolus oriolus. The sequence goes on along the minus strand of VXBT01006918.1, from coordinate 209,243 downwards.
AGGGACCGAGAGCGCACGGGGGGCGGGAGGGGGGTGCACACACGAGACCCGCAGCGCCCGCCCGCCCCCGGCCCCGCA